>CAIGQQ010038942.1:6787133-6858411 GCA_903798035.1 Danio albolineatus
TTTTATTTTATTTTATTTTATTTTATTTTATTTTATTTTATTTTATTAAAAGTGACAATAAAGACATTGCTGGAATATAAAACTAAATAGAAATACATCTTTAATGTGTATTTCCAACATGACTTATTTTCACAATGGCAGTGATACAACTCATAAATCCTAATTATTTAAAAAAAGGTCATACTTTATTTTGATGGTCCGTTTGTTGAATTTAAGTAACATTGCAACTAATTCTCATTAGATTATAAGTAGACTGTTAGGTTGGGGTTAGGGTTGGGCTTGGGGCTAGGGTTGAGTGTAAGTTGACATGTACTTGCAAAGTTTCTTATAGTCAGTTAAATGTCCGTTGAATGTCTGTATCAACAGATATTAAGTAGACAGTCTACTAATAATCAAACGGACCATCGAAATAAAGTGTTACCAAGAAAAAAAAAGTAAAATGTTTCTTTCTGTAAAAAATTGGATAGTTACAAAATAAAATGTCAATGCGAATAACTTGTCATCTAGTAAGACAGTTTTGCAGTTTTTTTAAAAAGTAGACTGTCTTCAAAATCGCATACTATCAAAGTAGGTACAACACTTGAATTTGAACTTACCATTCCTATTTAAAGAAATCCTCTCCCATGGCCTTATGGGATAGAAAACTGTCCGTCGAAAGCACACTTCAAAGTCTCAGCAGAAGTAGTACGTAGGTCATCAGGGTACTTCTCGCCTGCTGCTTTTTGAATACTGTAATTTTGCACACACTACTCAGCGTACATACTGTTTTCCCCATACTATATATCGGGCAAGTGTGTGATTTTTGGACACAAGCACATATTTTAGGTGACCGTAAGCAAGATGTGTGCATCTGCTGCATGTGCTGGCGTGTGCTTGTGATGAGAGCAGCAGGCACTGACAGGTGCTGTATGTCTGATTACTGCCATCTCTGCTTGATTGCTGTTTAACCTGTGGGTCAAACGCAGAGGAGCCTTCACTCAAATTAACTTTGCCCACGAGGCCTATGCTTTCACTGAAATTACTTTCTTGGATCCATGTCTTCCATTTCCATACTGTCATCAGATTTCGCCGCGTTTGAGTACAGGTGCCATTCATTTATTGATTGATTTATCGCCTGAGAAATTAAACAAAGAGTGTTGAGACATTCAAAGCCAAACAGTGATGTTATCATGTTGGCTGTGGTGCCGGTGTTCCAGCCATGGGTTTGTATGGATTGTGTGGTGTTGTGGGATGGATGATTTGTTTGTTTGGTTCTGGTTGTTGTTTCTGTTTCTGCAGCAGAGAAAGAGGGAAGGCCGGTCTTTTTGTGCCAGCTTTGAAACTTTTCAAACCAACTTCTGTTTTCCCCAGCTCATCTCTCTTTCGCCTCTCTTGGGATCCATTTTCCCTGTCTTCAAAGTGCATGGCTTCTTACGGGTGTTGTGTTATGAGGTTATGAGTTTTTCTGTCTCGCTAACTTTGCTGGCTTGACCCCCTTTTCCCTTGATATTCAGTGGTCAGAGAGGCAAACTTGCTGCCGATTCTCTTTTTTTACCTTACAAGCTATCAGAAGTTAGTGTATCAGATCTTCAAAGCCAGTTTGCTGCCTCGGTTACCTGACGCATCTGGATTTATTTTTTTTGTGTGTGTGTGTGGACGTTTTGAGCATTTAAGCCCAGAAGCAACAGTCCCTGTCTCTGTTCATCAAAAGCTTTTAACATTCTTCTTTTCTCTTAAAAAAATAAATAAAATAAATACCACTAGGTTACTCATTTGGAATGAGTATTTAGTTATAACATTGTCACAATGAAAATGAAGTAGAAACTTTAGTTTCATATGAAATAGATCTGAGTTTTGACAATTAAAAATGTTGGGTGGAGATCTGGTTCTGCCTTTGTGTGTGTGTGTTTGTGTGTGTGTGTGTGTTCACAGGTTTACACAGGTCCATTTGTGTACAAAAACTCTAGGCTGAGTGGATCAGAGTCCAAAACTTTGACATGTGACTCAGAAATGAGTCAGATTCTGTATTCATTTTGTCATGTGTTTATGCTGTTATATTGGATGAAACATAACATTAAGTGAGTTTCTTCTGGTGCTGGGTGGAAATAAGCGAAATCACAGCAAACAGATATGTGAAACAAAGTAACTATTTCTTAAACAATTATATCAAACAATGAATGTATGAATTTGGAATGTAATTTAAATGACAGGTTCAAACAAAAAACAGGAGTTTTGATAAAAAAAAGAAAGAAAGAAATGTAACACAACAATCTAACTAAACCCCAACCCACTAAACAACTAACCAAAGAAAAATATAGGGTCACACTTTATTTTGATGGTCCGTTTGTTGAATTTAAGTTACATTGCAACTATTTCTCATTAGATTATAAATAGACTGTTAGGTTGGGGTTAGGGTTGGGGTTAGGGGTAGGCTTAGGTCCCGTTTACACTAGTGCGTTTTAGTTTTAAAACGGTGTTTTAGCAAGAAAATGATCCGCGTCCACACTCGCGTTTTCACCCAGCATCTCAACAGATCTCCATCTTCACTAATCCACCAGAAACGTATATCACGTGACCATTCGCGCACTCTGGGCATGCGCATTTAAGTATAAACAGGAAGCATGCGTCTCGCTCGGCATCCGGTTATTGTTAGTCAACAAACGCTGGTTGAACGATGAACGCGATGGTAAAGAAAGCAAGAGAGGTCTTTTTGTGGACAGACGACGAGGTCGAGTTGTTACTTAAAGTAACAAATGAATATAAAACATCCATGGCTATCGAAAATACAGCGTTTACAGTGAAGACTGGTCTGCTGTCTGCCGGTGACGTTATAGCCACGTGCGATTGACGAATAAGGGAAGGATACGCAATGACCCAAAGCCCCAATCACGTAGCGAATCTCAGCAGTCACGCCTCTGTTTTCAAAAGTATGCGTTTCCCTCCATCCACACTGAGACGCAACAGCAGCGTTTTAGAATGAAAACGCCCTCTCCAGCGTTTTTAAAACGCTCCGTTTTCGCACCTCGAAAACTCCGGCGTCGTGTGGACAGATGGCGTAACCGTAGCAAAACTTATGCGTTTTAAAACGAAAACGCATTAGTGTAAACGGGGCCTTAGTGTAAGTTGACATGTTCTTGCAAAGTTTCTTATAGTCAGTTAAATGTCTGTTGAATGTCAGTATCAACAGATATAAAGTACCAATACTCAACTGGACCATCAAAATAAAGTGTTACCAAATATTGAAACAAAACCGTAATCTTCAGCAAATGTAATGCTTAACTAAACTACTTGACCTATTTAAAACATAATTACAGGTGTGGCAACTCCTCCATAAACAAACAAACAAACAAACTAACTTACTAACTAACTAACTAACTACTAACTAACTAACCAACTAACTAACTAACTAACTAACTAACAAACACAAAAGACATTTCTGCTCAGAATTACTAGAGTTCTCATAAAGTTCTTATTGTTAGCAATTAGCAAAATGAAAGTTTATCTGATAAACCAATTCTCATAAAGATCGTTAACTTCCTAATAATCGGGTAAATTGAGCTACAAAAGCTTATCCTAACAATAAAGCACTTAAATGAGAGACAACTCAAAAACAACAACAACAAACATGAAAGAACAGGCTGGGTGACACAAGTGAGAGGTTTGGCGCTGAATCAGGTGTTCTTCTTCATTAGCATAAGTGAACGCCTTTTAAATACAGTAGACCATCTCCTGATTGATGCGCCGAGTGGCATTATTATGATGAGTGACGGCCTTCTCGACCAGTGGTCGCAAATCTGGGGCAGGACAGAATACACAACAGGAGAGAAAAGAGAAAGCAAAACAGAAAACAAACACAAAACACCACAAAACTTACATGGAACGTAACCATTTAAATATAGATTTGCTTTCTCCAAATGGACCCAATCAGAACTGATCCCCTTAAAGGGCACCTATTTTACCCCTTTTTCAAGATTTAAGATAAGTCTTTAGTGTCTCCAGAATGTGTCTGTAAAGTTTCAGCTCAAAACACCCATTAGATTACTTATTATACCTTTCAGAATATTGGAATTTTCTGCTTTGAACACAATGTAGCTGTTTTTGTGGCCTGTGCTTTTAATGCTAGTTCTCCTTGCCCACTGTTTTCACCTGCCGGTCAGAGTGTGCCTCAATCTACGCCTTGGCTGCGCCAGAAGAACAGCACAGTGACAGACACGAAGGAAGCAGATCTCATGTAACGTTTGTGAGAAATACTACGATAAGAACTATACCAATTATTATGTGATGTATTTGTTGTGGAGTTGTAACGATGAGTCATACACAGTTGTTACAAAGTTCACACACATATACACAGACACAAACACACACAGCCCGCGCGTTTATGCTCTGTTTTTGCACGACAAATGTGACAGGATACACGGTAATATCCAATGCTGTATGGATATATGTTATGTTAATGTACAAAATAAACCTGATTTAATGTCCACAAACTGGGATTGAAGCGACTTCTTTTATAATTGTACTGACATGCAACTGTAGTAATGAAGACTGTAAAATCACTGTATTTCATTACAAACATGCAGTTTCAAAAAACGTTTAAAACTCATTCTTGATCACATTTGATGATGATTGATGATCACAGAGGGCTGAACAGATCTTTTAATCCCAGTTGATTTGCACACGTTTTATAGATATGATATTACTACGGAGACATGTTAATACATGTCAATCAATTTGGTGGATGGGGAAGCCGCACTCCTACATCACGTTGCAGTGGGCCTCAAAATAGGAGGAATTTGGATCTATTTTTAGGAACTTATTTAGACATTTTGTGTTTCTATCACCTCAATATGACAGTGGACACACTATACCTACACACATTCACACACATTCATCATAGGTGCCCTTTAAAGCAGAGTCTATTAACTATAAACAACCTATACCTTGTTACATGAGATTGCAATGAGGTTTCAGTGATCATCACTGAGCGATGATTGACGTGTGATATTTTATGGGTATTTTAAGACAATTGTGCATATTTGCGCATTGGTGCATTTTTAGAAACGCATAGTTTGAAAAATCACACAGAAATCCATTTTATAGATAATATAAGATCCACGAGGAAATTCACTCGCTTCATTACAGTATGTGTTCATGCAGGAAATGGCTTTACATTATGCAGAATTATTTCACTGGATTGTTGACAGCACTAGCTAGTCCATTATTTAGCCTATTTACTGAAAACTATGACGTTTGCTTTTCAAATCCACAGTTCACTATTTAAAGCCAAATTAAGAAATAACTTGTTTCATCAGGCAGGCAATAATATTAAGTAATTATGGATTAAATAAAAGGGAAAAAAATAAGAAAAGAAATGGAGAGGCCAGTCGGGTTTCAAAATAAATTCAGTCTGGTTAGATCAAACTCTAATTTCATTGGGACTGTCGTGGGTCAGGTTTGTCTTTATAAAAAACATAAGTCATGCTTGTCAGAAAATGAATTGGGTTGACTTGAGTCAAGTACAGTTCTCAAGACGAGAAAACCCTCTACTACGAACAAGCAAAGGAGAAAAAACTGCCGTTATTTATTCAGCCTTGTGTCATTTAAAAGACTTTTGTTCATCTTTAGAGAACACACACTCTCACATTCACACAATTGTTTCACTTCATAACACTCTCATCTTTAGCCACAGGTATTCATTTTGCTTTGTCTGTATTTATTAAGGACCACGGTTTCGTCATTAACAGCACTATTGATAGCACATCTGTTTAAAACATTTTTGTCTGACCTATCCTTTTAATTTCAGATTTTTAACACATAAGCGAATAAACCGAATGATTCTTTCTGACTGTGTAGTGAAAGTAACAATGCTTGATCAGAATCTGAAAGCGCAGTGCAGCGCTCACCAGTGTTATTTGCCTCCATTCTGCATCCAAGACGTCAAAAGAGTGAGTCACAGTAACACTCTCTATGTGCCTCTCTGTCATAGTAAACAAATACAGGGACAAGACAAATAGAGGCTGAGCTGCAGAAATGGAGGCGAGTGAGATAAGGGACTGTAAGAGAAGAGTGATCGGAGAGAGGCCTAGAGAAAAGGTCAGCATGCGTTATGTCATGCAGGGTGGAAGATGCCTGAGCCGCTGGGTTTTACTCAGATTAATCTGTCGCGTGGTGACAGCGCTGGTTTAAAAAGGTCACTCATGGCAACAGGACGTGGGTGCAGGGTGCTGAAATGTATCGAATCTGACCGCTCACTGGCTGGGCTTCAGGTAGTTAGTGCACCATAAAGGTCAGATTTGCTTCGCATCTCTCCAAAACTGAACGCTTCATGGGTTTTAGGAGGTTGTTGGGCTCAGTGCACTGACAACATCAGACAGAATTTTTGTTTTAGCTCTGAAAAGGCCTCCTAAGTGCCCCTTGTTAGGATGATGGAAATTTGACAAGTTTGTCAAAACTGTTTGAACATAGTAATAGGTCAGTTAAAGAGACAACAGTTTTATGTAACCTACCTAAAGGCCATCTGTATCAGTTGCTGCTCAGTTGTATCAAGTTGTTCCATGTTTGTTCTAAACATCATTAGTTATTAATACTGTATACTAGAAGAATGGATGGTTCAGATTCTGTGAGTCATGATTAGATTCCAAAATGATAAATTTTTTCCTATATCTTCAACTCTGCATATACATCTACTAACTCTACATTTTAATGAGAATTGTAGTTTCTATGCTTTTGTTTATGACTGGAATATTTCAGTTATATTCAGCATTATTAAGCTCAGAAACGACAAAAAAATGATAAAGAACAAACAGTTCTTGTTCCAAAAAGAGAGCAGTATTTTTTTTGGTTTGTTTATAAATGTCTTCAAAGCAAAAATGTAATGAAAAATAATATTTGGAAATTACGGGCGCCACGGTGGTGTAGTGAGTAGCACGTTCGTCTCACAGCAGGAAGGTCGCTGGTTCGAGCCTCGTCTGGGTCAGTTGGCATTTCTGTGTGGAGTTTGCATGTTCTCCCCGTAGTTTCGTGGGTTTCCTCCGGGTGCTCTGGTTTCCCCCACAAGTCCAAAGACATGTGGTATAGGTGAATTGGGTAGACTAAATTGTCCGTAGTGTATGAGTGTGAATGAGTGTGTATGGATGTTTCACAGAGATGGGTTGCGGCTGGAAGAACATCAGCTTCGTAAAACAAATGCTGGATAAGTTGGCGGTTTATTCCACTGTGGCGACCGCAGATTAATAAAGGGACTAAGCTGAAAACAAAATGAATGAACGAATAAATTAATTTGGAAATGACATTAGAATTGCTTTAGAGACACAGAGAATGTAGTAGTGCACAATGCTTCATTCATTTGCAATACTTTCACTTTTATTCACAGTCTGAGTTTTGCAGAACACAAGTGTGGAATCACACATTTATTTGTTGTAATCAGGCGATTGTTTACACAAGTGTATAATGCTCATTAATATCTGTCAACTGCATTTACATAGAAAAACAATGGAAATGTATGATTCTGTTTCATCGCTTGTGCACTTAAGTCAGTCTGTAAGTGAGTCCCTTCTGTATGCACACTAGGGGTGTGAACCAGCACTGGTCTCACGGTTTGGTTCTGTTACGGTTATCATGTCATCGATTCAGTTCAATTCGTTATCTCGGTGCTTCAAGATGCATTGACGATGATTTCCATCCACAATCATATATTTTTCCTCACAACACAAGATTTCTTGAATTAAATTTGTAAATATATTTATGTTTATACACTATATTATTTTTAAAACACTTTTGTCCTTTAATACAAGCAGTCAAATATATTAACTGTACCTTTAAATTTATCTGCTCAAAGAAAACACTCTTTTTTAATGTTTCAAACAAAACTCAAATACAATCATGGAAGACAACATGAGCATTTATAGCAAATAAACTAGTGTAAATATTATTCCGCTTGCTATTTGAGTGTTGCCGACCATGTTCTTACATCCCTATGATTGGTCATTGTGCTCACACGCTCAACAAAAAGGGCTATGATTTGCTTTAAAACTGTCAGCGCTGTTAAGGGATGAGGGACACGGACACTGAAGAGTGCGCGGTAACAGTCTACATGTGCGTAACTAAGTGCAAATTGCGCAGCTATCACAGTTGATCTGTGATAGACGCCGTAGAGAAAACTCACTGTACAGACACACTTGTGTCAGGATCCACAAGGATGGTTTAATAGTGATAGAGGAGAGGAAAATTTACCTCACAAACATTGCAGCAGTCTAAAGGTCGAAAATGAGAGAGAGACAGAGAGAGAGCTGTCATTTTCTGCCCAGCAGTGAAATAGTGTCTCCTGGTTCTTCTGTACTTTAGCATCAGTGAAAGACTGTCCAGCAAACTTGCATGCAGTGAATTGTCTGCTTTTTAAGTAGTTGGAGCATTTTAAGTGTTCGCTCTTTCCTTGATTGAATAGTATTGTACCGCGACATACGGTAAGGAGCATGTGAGATAAATTACCTCAGTACGTCATAATCTGTGATTATTTAATGAACTGATACCAACTTGTCCACGTCTGCATCATGTTGCATCGAAGAAACAATTCATTTTAACACCCCTAATGCACACACATGATATTGAACAGTTGTTGTCCACTGCATCTACTGTTATGGATGGACACAGTGCTGGCGTTTTCATTAAAAGAGATTTCAGTTTTGAAGCTTACTAATCTTAAATTTAATACACAATTATAGATTTTTTGTTGTTTTAGTAGAGGGCTGAGCTAAACCTTAGAAAGTTTAATACGCAATTTCTTAATTATAAAGTTTTATTTTTCATTATTGTTTATTTTGTACTTTTGCCAAGAAGCCTGACCACAAATCTGAGGTATGTACTGAACCATGACTTGAGTGTTGAGTGGATTACACCCCTACTCATTGTTTGTATGGATGAATTGATTTTTTTTTCTATCACCCCTAGTATTTTCACAACTTTTTAAAAAGATAGATAGATGAACAGATGTACAAGGGTATTGGGGACTGTGGATGGAGGGGTATACAGGTTGGTGGGTAGCTGAGCAGACAAAAAGAAGATTGATAGATGGACTGTTAGCTAGACAGAGACTGCAGGTATGAAGGTTTAAAGATATCTACAGCAGATGGGTAGGTTAACTGATATTTTGAACAATTGAAGTTGGAAGGTGGACTGAAGTAAATGGCTACATGTGTGGGTTCAAAGATGTGGCAGTATGTGGTGGATGGGTGAGAATTTACTGTAGATGGATTGATGGTAAATGATCTGTTGACAGATAAATAGATGGTTGATGGATTGATGGATGGGTGGTTGAATAGAGTGAGATGAGAATGAAATAGATAGATGGATGAATGTATAGCGTAAAGGGGTTGGTAGATTAGTTGAGTGGGTGGACAATAGGTAAATGAACAGATGGATGGAAAAATGAGAAAGACGGGTGGACAAACAGAAATATGGCAGCGAACACATGTAGGTCAATGGGTTCCAACTACTATTGGGTGAATAGAATGTATCATATCTGTATGAACTATGCTGAAGTCTTCTGTATATATGTTAAAAAAATCATGCATTTACTTTGAAATCCCAGAATAAGCCGGTTGTGTTTCGGTTATGATGTAGATCCAGTAGTCTGGATAACTGCACATAAAACACTGCTGTAAAACTGACACTTGTATACAGCTGTGTGTTTCTGCGTTCTCAAACAGAAGGATGAGTTGTATTAAAACACTCCCTGATGTTGTTTTTGCGGTTTTGCCACATCAATAATTTTCTGGTGCTTTGACAGCAGCTTCCTTTCAAGGAAAGTAAACAATGTTGACTAAGTCTGCTGGGTCAATGTGCACAAAGTGATAAAGAAAAAAAAGAATAGCCTAACATTTAATTTTCCAATATTTGGCTTGTTTATCTGCTGTGCATGACAGTTTGCCATTTTGGACTGTGATACAAAGTTCAATAATTGTTAATTTATCTAAGAAAAACTTTTTAAGGCGGTGTTGCTCTTTTCCATTCAGCGAAACAGTCGCTGACCAGCATCTGTCAGACAGGACTAAAATGCCTTAAAAGCCGCCCATCTTACTTGTGTATTATATATGTCTTCTGAAGCTGTAAGATAGCTTTCTGCGAAGAATGAATCTCCAACCAGGGTTATTTTAGGATAGCCTTTTTTCAATGATGCTGTTTAATAATGTGTCCTCAGTAAAACTTTAAAGCAGTTAAAGGGATATACATTTTAATAGTCTAATCGAAATCGTACATATGTGGATTATAAAGCGGAAGAGGACAGGCTTCTTTTAAAAGCTTTATTTTTCACATTGTTTAGCGTATGATTTCATTAAAATGCTCAAGCTCCATTTAACAAGCGCGCATTTTCTTCAAAGTCGGCCCATTGTTGAAGCACATCAAAATGTAGTAATTTCCTGGAAGCCAAATAGCTTCCCAGATTTAGCCAGCTGAGTGCCAAACATGGTGCTAAGTGATCAAAATGTTCCGAAAAATCCAAAAGAATATACTAATGAAAAGGAAAAATAAAAAAAAATAAAGTTCAGCCATCAGCCTGTTGTTTAGCGTAAGTGCTTTTTTTCTGCATTTGCACTCGTCTTCCATTATTTGTTGGGGGTAAAAAGCTCTTGAGTTGGAAAATAAGCAGAGAGGAGCAACCCAAATGCACGGTCACGTGATTGTGAAGTGGTAGCAAGGGTATGTTTTAGCGTGACAGAGCTGGAGAGGGGCTATTAAGGCCGTCCATTAAGATATCCTGTTTAACATGATAGATACATACAAGCCGAACCTCTTTTGTTCAGCACGCTCTAAACTCTTGAAGTACTTTTAGTTCATTCAAGCAATGTTCCCTAAGATTGTTTACAATTTACCCATGTCCTCGTGTGCATTCGCTAATGAGATTGTTTTGCATTTGCGTTTTGCTGAGTCATGAGTTTGATACTAGTATGCAATTAGTTGAAATTGTCTTATTTTTTGTTTGATTTAATTATGCTTATTTTTCTATGAAAATATAGATAGCTTCAGTAGAATCCAATGCCCCTTTAAAAATTGTTGTCTGTCCTGTTAACCAGTCCCACTTGTACTGAAGTGTTTGTTCCTAATCTCCTTTTAAAAGTGTATAGAGCTGAAACTAGCAAGCAAACAAACAAAAAACCTTGCAGGGATACGTGACTAGAGCAGAAAGACTGTGGCATGGGGATATATGGATATATTTGGACCTTGTTTCTGTTAAACACAGCACAGAGGAGGCAGTCAGATTTGACTGAAGCTCGACACAAGGTCCGGCTGGGTTTCAGCCTCACCTGCATACTGAAAAGGAGACAGAGACAACAGGAAAGGTGGATAGAGAAACAAAAAGTATAGGAATAGAGCAGTGGCTGAGGTAAAAAAGAAGATGTTTGCTATTTTTCCTGAGGTGGCCTCTTGAGTCTTTCCCCATTTCAGTGGATGATGCAGCCAATAGGTCGCTCTCTTCTGATGGTATCTACAAAGCAGTGTTTTATCCTTATCGAACTGATGTTCCGTATCACATGACTCATTCCAAAACTGCAGGTACGTTTCATGCATTTTCCATTTATTTTGCTTGAAGTTGAAATTATATATTTAAATGTACTTCATATAAAAATACTTCCATGTAATAAAAACTACACAGAATAAACTACACGATTCTCTTTTTTAGCATAAATAATACATTTTTTTAGCAGAAAACGAGACCAGTAGTTATAAAACAAAAACAATTATTTTATTTTATTAATGTCTGGGAAACATCCTACACACTTATTCACAGTGACATACATACACTACGGACAATTTACCCTACCTAGTTCAGTCGAACCAGTGACCTTCTTGCTGCATGGCGATTGTGCTACCCACTGCACTACCACAAATATTACAAATGCAAACATTAGCTGTGCAGCATACGCTGTAACTTCTTGCCTTAACAACCCATGATGCAACAAGATTCCAGTGATAAGCAATTTTGTCTGTCCGCACCAGACGCAACATGACAGAAGCATTTAAATACCAGAGCCATTCAGAAACAGAATAATGCACTGCACTTAAACGAAACGGTAAGGGTTATAGTCTAATTAATACATATTAAACCTCTTTATCATTACTAAAAGTGCATGCTGGGTGACTGATATTTGTTGGCTTGTACTCAGTCAATGTTCTAACTTTAATTTCTAAACTAGTTATTTTATTTTCAAGATTTGAGGTCAACTCATCTGCTGCTGCTTTCAGAATGGCAATGATTGTCACATAAAATGGTATTCAAGCTCAAATTGGTACCATTGAGTTAATGCTTTTGTTCAGTGGCAATGTTGCAGAAAAAAAAAGTTTCTAAAATAGAAATGTCAGGTGTCGCTGGTGCTGAATGCAAGGACTAAAATATTTTAAAATGTAAAATATATCATTTATCATGTTGTTGTGTGTAGTTAAGACGCTGTGTAGGCTCAATAGTCAGGCACGCTCGCTCCTGATGGTGTCGTCAATCTGGCAACCTGTAATTGCGTGGGGTCATTATAGGAAGGGCTGGGTGAAAAAACCTTCTCTAATGTTTTGAATTTGGACTTCAATACATAGTTCAGCCTCTTGGTGTAAACCCTACACACTGCACCTTTAGCATCTTTTAGTCCACACAAGGTTATTTACGGGCCTCACGCTGGTGCAGTGGGTGGCACAATCACCTCACAGCAAGAAGATCGCTGGTTTGAGCCTTGGTTGAGTCAGTTGGCATGTCTGTGTGGAGTTTGTTCTCCCTGTGTTGCCGTGGGTTTCCTCCGGGTGCTCCGGTTTCCCCTACAAGTCCAAAGACATGCGCTATAGGTGAATTGGGTAAGCTAAATTGGCCCTAGTGTATGTGTGCGAATGAGTGTGTATGCATGTTTCCCAGTGATGGGTTGCAGCTGGAAGGACATCTGCTGCGTAAAACACATGCTGAATAAGTTGGCGGTTCATTCCGCTGTGGTGACCTCAGATTAATAAAGGGACTGAGCTGACAAGAAAATGAATGAATAAATAAAGGTTATTTACAGTGCACAAATGTTCTTTACATTATTACATTTTTGTTTACACTGTGGCCGTCACTGTGGCTCAGTGAGTAGCATGATACCCTCACAGTAAGAAGGTCGCTGGTTCAAGCTGGGTCAGTTGGCATTTCTGTGTGTATTTTGCATGTTCTTCCTTTGTTCAAGTGGGTTTCCTCCTGGTGCTTCGATTTCCCTCACAAGTCTAAATAAATTATCCGTAGTGTATGTGTGTGTATGTGAGAGTGTATGGATGTTTCCCAGTGATTGGTTGCAGCTGGAAGGGCAGCCGTTATACGTAAAACATATGCTGGATAAGTTGGCATTTCATTCCGCTGTGGCGACCCCAGATTAATAAAGAGACTAAGCCGAAATAAAAATGAATGAATGAATGAATGTTCACACTGTGAAAAAAAACTGCTCTTCAATGGCATTACTATAAAACTCTTTTTGGTTTTTCCTGTCACATTTATTGTTAAATGCAAGTAGTTCTACAACGTGTACTGCAACTTATAATAAAACATTCTTATTTTAAAATAAGTAATCGTAATATGGAAAAGAACAAAAAGATGTTGCTGTTGTGATAATATGTGGTACTGATGTTATGATACAGTCAATGCAGAAAAAAAATTAAGAAACTAAATAACTAGTGGAATTTTCTGTATAACAGAGAGATGAACCCTCTTTGTCTTCTTAAGGGAGCTCCACTTTTAGATAGGATAGGAATGTTTAACATCTTCAAGTGAGAAAAAGAGCTTGACTCACAATTTATTCTCCCTCATCTATCCTTCTTTCTTTCTGACAAACTCATCCCCAAGGGGTTCAACACCTGGTCTTTCTCTCCCATTCTCTCTCGGTCTCTTTCTCTCTCTCTTTGCTGAACGGGACACTTGTGTTATTGACTCATTCCCAAAGCCAGTGAGACTGGATCAATTTGCTGAACTTTATCCTATTATTAAAGCTGGCCTAAGGCTGGGAAATGGTGGGTGAGAGACAGAGAAAGAGAGCAAATGCAAAGGAGGGGTAGATGCTCTTTAAAAGGCATTAAGCAAAGAGACATAGTCTCATTATGACAGGCTTCAGTGCCTCCCTCATCACCGAGATAAAGAGCCCCAATAGAGAATTTGCTTTTCCAATTGTGTTATTTAAATGTGAGATGACTGGGCTTTGGCGTCGTAAACAGGGCATCTTTAATAAGCCTGGACAGGACGTGCGATAGAGACAATTGCGCGAGGTATGAAAACCACTTCATCAATGCCACATTTGGGCAGAATTCAATTTCAGACGCTGTCCATGCCCCTTCTTATCAGCTTCCCTCAGCAGCCGGCTGCATGTCAGATAGTGATAGCAATAATATTGTAAAGAAGAAAGGACGTCCGTGGAGGAAAACATGAGAGTTGCATGGAGTGAAAAACAGAGGCAGGATAGGCCAGAAGTGCTGTGGGATCTGACATCTGCTCTCGCCGCTGTCATGGGATGATGGATCACATCTTTCTTCTGTATGGGTCTGCTCTCCAGCGCTGTTATCCGCACCTCTTCATATTTATGGTGATGGCACTTGAGAGGATCCTGCTTTAAGCAATGGCCCCTGTGAGGGGGAAAACAGGTGTTTGTGACCACCTAATCAGGCTAAGAATGGCAGGATGCAGTTGTGGCCTTCAGTTCACCCTCTGATGTGAAGTCAGCGGTGTTTTAACTTGTTCTCTCATTCTCTGTTTTAGTATGGCATCTGCATTGATCCATGTGCTTGTATCTGTGGTCAGTGGCTTTGTAGAGGTAGAGCTTTTGGACTACTGATGTGTGTACTGAGCTGTTTATGCTGACCAAGTCTGAGTGAATAGCCATTCAGCTAAAATTAGCATTTAAAGTATAGTGTCAGACGAATAACTAAGGAAAGCCAGAAACCATATTTAGAAAAACTGACATGCATTTGTTTTTAACTTGTTTTCTTCTTTCAAGGCAAGGCAAGGCAAGGCAAGGCAAGGCAAGGCAAGGCAAGTTTATTTATATAGCACATTTCGTACACAGTGGCAATTTAAAGTGCTTTACATAAACAAGAATAAAAAAAAGACAAGTATAAGAAAAAAATAATAATAAAAAGATTAAAAACAGATTAAAATGTGTTAAAACAAGTTATAAAAGAATGAAAAAGAAAAGAAAGACACAATATTGCGATCTGTCGGACGTAGCACAGTGCTCATTTAGTAAAGGCACATCTAAACAGATGTGTTTTAAGTCTTGATTTGAATGTGCCTAATGTAGGTGCACATCTGATCATTTCTGGAAGCTGATTCCAGCAGCGAGGGGCATAGCAGCTGAAAGCAGATTCTCCCTGCTTTGACTGAACTCTTGGAATTTCTAGTTTATATGATGCTAAAGATCTGAGTGATCTGTTGTATTCCGTCAGCATATCTGTAATGTATTGAGGTCCTAGGCCATTTAGTGATTTATAGACAAGTAGTAATACTTTAAAATCTATTCTGAATGTAACAGGGAGCCAGTGTAGAGACCTGAGGACAGGTGCAATGTGCTCTGATTTCCTGGTTCTGGTCAGAATCCTGGCTGTAGCGTTCTGAATGAGCTTCAATCGTCTGACTGTCTTTTTGGGAAGGCCAGTGAGGGGGCCGTTACAGTAATCCACCCTGCTGCTGATGAAAGCATGAACAAATTTCTCTGTCTTCACTGGAAACAAAGCATCTAATTCTTGCAATGTTTCAGCAAGCAAATACTGATTATTTTGTTTAAAGGGTTAGTTTACACAAAAAAATGTTAATTCTGTTATAAATTACTCCCCCTTACGTTGTTTCAATCTTGATTCAAAACCTTTTGAATCAGATTTAATATATTTTAGATGATATCCGAGAGCTCTCTGATCCTCCATTGACAGCAACAGTCAAGAAACGACTATAAAATAAACCAGAAAAATAGACCATAAACCTTTTCAAAACTTCCCTGACTTCAGTGTTTCAGCTGTAGCCGTTAAATTTTCTTGGTTTACCTATGTCTTCTGCATCAGATAAGGGTCCATGTTTATTACAGGCAATACAATGCATCCATGCTGATGATGCAAATGGCAGTACAGTACATCATATTGCCAGTAGTAAACTCTCACCCTGACGTGGACGTGACATACACAAGTGTTCTTATTACAGCTGAATCATGGAAGTCAAAGTTTTTGGTTCTTTTTCTAAACTTTGATCATCGCAGGAACAGTCTCTCACAGTTCAGAGAAAATTAGTATATCAGTATATTAGAATACTTTATGTCCTTGATGTTAATCAGATTTCAAAAGAAAAATGGAAGCAATCATTGTTCTAGACTGAATAATATTTTATGATATGTACTTACATCTATATGATTATCAGGTCAGGTAAAGTAAGCTGAGTCTGTTCTAAATTATAATAGCTTTCTAATATAATTATAATATTAGCACCTCTAAAGTAATTAGAACATTTACAGAAGTCACTGAATATTGGTGATAAAAGAAAAAATAGTTTAAACCACAAAGACTTTGCCATTGATGTTTTCATGTTTATAAGTGTTTTTGCTAGTGTTCCTGCTATTGTTAACCAAAACATTTAAATGAAACATCCCAGTGGAAGTCAATATTTGAATAATTTAATGAGATATTTTAGTAAGACTCTATTTTGATAATCCCTACTGCACATTTTGTTGACCAAAAGTTGCACTGCAACTACATGCCAATTACTTCTCATTTGAGTATTAGTAGACTGTCTGGTTAATATCTTCTGATACTGCTCTTTCAACAGACATTTAGCAAACTATAAGAAACGTTGCAGGTACATGTCAACTTACACTAACCATAACCCAAACCCCAACCTTACAGTCTACTTATAATCTAATGAGAATTAGTTGGTATGTAGAGGCAATGTAAATTAAATTCAACAAAATACGTTAAGGGGACCATCAAAATAAAGTGATACCCGTATACCCACAGTTCTTTGATGTGAGTAAATGTTCACACTGATTTGCTGGTTTACACATAATTCATTCTATTTTAGTGTTCAAGAGTTTCATTGTTTTTTAAAATTAGTCTTATTTTACGTTTTTAGAATTTTCTACTCTGAACAATATGTAGCGGTATTTGATGCCTGTGCCTTTAATACTAGTTTTCCCCACCCACCGTTCCCACTTACCTGTTAGAGTGTTACTCGATCTCCGCCTCGGCTCCGTCAGAATAACAGCACAGTGACAGACATGAAGCAGATTTGTGAGAAATACCACAGTAAGAACTTTCTCAATGATTATTATTTGATGTATTTGTTTTGGAGTCAATGAGTCGAAGTCAACGATGAGTCACACACAATGTTGTTACAAAGTTCACGCACACACAGCAGACACACACAAACACACGCACACACACACACACACACAGTGTGTACAAAATAAACCTGATTTAACGTCCAAAAACCAAGATCGAAGCGTCTTCTTTTATAATTGTAGTGACATGCGGCTGTGGTGATAAAGGTGGTAAAACCGCTGTAAATCAATTAAAACATGCACTGTTTTAAAAATGTTTAAACTTTAAAACGCATTTCTGATCACAGTTAATGATGATTGATGATCACAGAGAGCTGAACAGATCTTTTGATCCCAGTTGCTTTGCACAGTCCTGTCTTGTTGATATGATTATACGTGTTACTACGGAGACATGTTAATACGCGGCCGTCAATCAATTTGGTGGGCGGGGAAGCCGCACTCCTATGTTACGTTGCGGTGGACCTCAAAATGGAAGGGATTTAGATCCTATTTTAACGTCAGGAGATTTAAAAAAAAAAAAGTGTTTCTATCACTTCAGTATGACAGTGGACACACAATACACACAGTTCTGTCCAAACAGCTCCCAAAAGATAGTTTTCATCATAGTTACCCTTTAAAACAGTTCTGATAAAAATTAATCTAGAATTATGATACTAACTACAGTTTTCATCCTGCAGCCTGTAATAATGGCCCTCAATCTGTAAATAATCTACCCAGTTATTATTTTTAGAGGGATTTGATGAGTGTGAAAGCCCGCTGTTGCTTGATGCACCTTTTCCATGTTGCTTTGAATGAGTGCTGGTACAATATCCAAAAAGGCCTGCAGGTTTTGTTCCGCGTTTGTGTAATGTCACCGAAACAGCAGCTTAAGCTGAGTGACAGCTGCATCTAAGAGGCACACTTATGAAAGCTGTTTCATTGTCAACAAAGACTGATTTTATCCTTGACTGGCCATCAGTCACCTTGATGAGGTGCTTTTTGAATTCTGTTCTCTTCTGTTTTCCTTATAGTGGAAAGACATACGTTTATTGCTCTCTGTGTAAAGCCATTGCTATTCCGTTCTATGCATTCGAGATGACTTCAAGCTGTAAGAACTAAAAATTATTCTAATTGGCTAAATAATGCATTATTGTTGCATTTTGCCTTTGGTTATGAATAAATGCTTTTTTTCTATGGTAAATCAGTGAACGGAAAGTTCTGTGATTATGGCCAGTGCAGCACTGCCGCTACTTCAAATATTTCCTCCGAAGAATGAAACCATTTGTGCTCCCATTCAGCCACACACAAATGGAACCGATTAATAATGGCCCTTTTCATCTTGAAAGATTAGTTATTCTACATAGCCTTTTTTGATTTGTTGCCGGGCTACCTGGAAATGCCTCTTAATTGGTTAAAAAGCTTATCGTACCTGTGGCAACAGATTGCAGATGTTTCCTGAAGGTTTTTGCATTGCTTAGAAAAACAACAAAGTGCAAATGAAACGAGATGGAATGAGTTTTTCCCCCTGCTGTGTTCTTTTCGAGAACAATCCCAACCAACCAATGCGAGTGATTCCTTTCCTGTTAAAAATGATTTCGAGATGTTTTCTTCACTCCAGTTCACGCTGAATATCTAATCCGTGTTGTTTCTAATATATCTCTGCTGTTTCTGTGCTAGTTACCAGCTGCTTCTGTGAAAATATCTGCGATGAAGCTTCTTTTTACAGTTGCTAAATGTTACACATAGGTGTTATCACGCCACCTTTACATTCTCTAATGGATCTGAGCATGGATTAGCATTTTATTTGCCTCCAATTCTCATTTTTTCCCCAAATTCTTTTCCAATGGGAGATGAAATAACGCACCTGGGACTTTTAACACATCTCATTGATTTCCTTCCACATGGGTTAGGAGGCGGTTTGCAGTGTTCATTTACAGTAAAGTGACTGATTTTCATCTACAGCCGGTGCGCTATTATCACCGCTGAGCTGGAGAGAGGCAATCTATCTAATTTATTCCATCATGTATTAGAGAGAGAGGTTTAAGGTCGAGAAAGAAAATGAAGAGCAACAGAAGAGAGAAAAATGTTACATTGCAGAGTATTTAAGGAGAAGAGGAGTTATGGAGTTTTGTATTAAGTTTTGTGTTTCAGAAATGATTGTGTTGTAGTTGTTTCTGTGGAAGCAGGCTGTGATGACTTCTCCAAGCACATTTACTTCAGAATGGATTATAATGTAATAAATATATTGAGTAGATTTTGCGTCATTAAATTTTCATTAAACAGTTGCTGCAATTTATTCATTGTTATTTACTCTTTCTCTTATTAACTCTATTTTTTATTTAATAACAATGGCTTTATATGATTTGATATATGATGAGATTCTGTTTTGGCTCCATGGGGCGTAGTGAGTAGCACGTTCGCCTCACAGCAAGAAGGTCGCTGGTTTGAGCCTCGGCTGGGTCAGTTGGCATTTCTGTGTGGAGTTTGCATGTTCTCCCCGTGGTTGCGTGGGTTTCCTCCAGGTGCTCCGGTTTCCCCCACAAGTCCAAAGACATGTGGTATAGGTGAATTGAGTAGTCTAAATTGTCCGAAGTGTATGAGTGCGAATAAATGTGTGTACGGATGTTTCCCAGAGATGGGTTGCAGCTGGAAGGGCATCCGCTGCGTAAAACAATTGCTGGATAAGTTGGTGGTTTCGACCGCTGTGGCGACCCCGGATTAATAAAGGGACTAAGCCGAAAAGAAAATGAATGAATGAATGAATGAATGAGATTCTGTTTTTCATGTCCAAATAAAATTTATCAATTTAATTCATTCACAGATATTTATTAAGTAAAATGTCTACTTGATAAATTATATAAACAAAATATGAAATAATTCAGTCTAGGGCATTATTAATGTAATACATTGTTATTGTAAAGAAAATGCTTATTCTTTTAGACACCTTCCCGTAACCCAACAGCAATCCCTGATAATTGGCATGATTGCTGCTAAAAAGATGATCTTACTTAATTGGAAATCTCCAAAGGCCTCCTGTTATCAGAGATGGTTGAATGACTTGCTTTATGTCATTCAAATGGAACAACTACATCTTGAAACTTCACAGAAAAAAGCTGAAATCACATGGGGACCTATCTTAAGACTCTTGGGAATTCTAAGATTATATAAAATGTGTATGTGTGTGTATATATATATATATATATATATGGTCGTGGTCTCACGGTTCAGTTCGATTATCAAACCATCGATTTGGCATCAAACAAAACTAAAGTACATGCACAGAACAACATGAGCACATAAAGCAAATAAACAAACGTAAATATTATCCCACTTGCTTTTTGTGCATTGTCGAGCAATTTGTTAAACGCCTATGATTGGTCACACTCTCAACAGAAAGGGCTGCGATTGGCTCTAACGCTCTGCTGCTGTCCAGAGATGAGTGACACTGATAAATGGCAGTGGCAATTACAGCTGATGATAGACGCGGTGGAGAAAACTCACTCTGCAGAAATGCGCTCATGTCTGGATCCACAAGTATCGCTAAAACTGTAATAATAAAATAAAATAAAATAATAAAATATTGTGGTTAAAAGTGGCAAAGTATAAAGATTTAAAATTTACATTTTGGATAAATTAAATTTGGATAAGTAAGTACCGCTGTCACCTCACAACAAGAAGGTCGTTGGCTCAAGCCACAGGTGGACCAGTTGACATTTCTGTGCATGTTCACCTTGTGTTCCCTTGGGTTTCCCCCAAAAGTCCAAAGACAAACGGTATAGGTGAATTTGGTAAACTAAATTGGCCATGGTTTGTATATATTATATTTCATATATAATATCAGTAGCACATGTCAGAAGCACATATCAGTGCTTCCCACACATAGACTTTACTTTTGTGGTAAAACAATTTGTACCAAAATATTTGTACACTGTTAGAAATGGTTAATTAACTTTATAATGCTTTATTTAAATAATCTAAACCTTTTATTCTTGTAATTATTATACTTTTTAGAGATATTGTCTTTTTTCCCATTTATGTCATTTGTTTTATATTTGCTGTATATTTTTTTACTTTGATGTTGCTATATTACATATTTTATACATATCTAGCATGCTTTGGCAATACTGTACAAAATAATAGCAGACTTTGCCTGCCAGTGTGTGCACATGGCTCCTGAATGGAATAAAAGTAAAACAAAAAAGTTAGTAATAAAAGTAAGACAAATATGTTTTTTTTATATTTAAAGTATTTTTTTTAAACACCAACCCATTAAAAAGAAACAGTGTATAACAGTAATGAATAAAAATATTATTAAAAATAGCTTTTTTGTCACATGTAGGTAACCATTTTTATATATAAACATGTATAAATGTTATATAGTTGATGTACAGGGTATGCATGTCTGTTTTTATGTACACGTGTATGCATATAGCTTAATATACAACTATACACATATAAAATATATATTATATTAAAGCCTTTGTTTTAACACAATAGGATGTGTTATTAATGTGACAATACATTTAATTATTGCTTGTAAGGAGCTGATTTTGTTGTAGGGATATCTCCTAAAGATTGCCATCTGCTGGAGAGCACCGCACAGTGCAGCATTATATCTCTATGAGTGCAGAGCAGGAAGTATTTCTTCTTCTGTTTTCACTTTAACTTATATTTTGTTTGTTAGCAGCTGTGGCTTTAAAAGTGTTTTGTACTTCTCCTTTGTACTCACATGTCAGCGAGTTCCACAGTCTCGACACTTACCCAGAATGCTTTGGTTATTTGGGTTTTTCTCCATCAAAATAATAAATGAGAGTAGCTTTTCAGGGGCTATTGATTTCATGCTTTTATGGTATTACATCTTCAGAGCCGCTCAGGTTGAGCGGAGGAAAACAAATCGGTTTTGGGAAATGAGTGTAAGCAATATCCACAGTGAGCCTGTTAGCTGGATTGGGTGAAGAGCCCGAGGGCCCGGAGCCTCAACCTCTCATTCATTCAACTTCAGCAGCTCCCACATGTACCTGCAGCAATCAACACACAATATCAATGCTTTAATGCAGTGGGTTTCTCTCGAACCGACAAATCTGTCATTTCTGGAGAAATGTATTTAAGACTACTGTTCATAAAGCAACTTAGATTTGGAACTGGTGTCAGTGTTGTAATTTATAAATTTGTGCTCTGGGTGTTGACGTTTTGGTTTGCATGTATTCAGTTTTGTATTAATCGTAATGAATTATTCTATCTATCTATCAGTATGTCTGTCGGTCGGTCTGCAGCAAATTAAATTTAGTAATAATAATGATTTTTTGTGTTTAATAAATACAACAGACAGATGGTTATTATAATGGGCTATAATTACTGGAATTTTTAGATTATTATTATTATTTTTTTACAAAACAATTATTTCAATAACATGACCATAACATATTAATGTTGTTGAATATAATAAATGAGATGCTTGTTTATAGTAAAAGTCCCCAACCCCCCTTTTTTTAACATTTGTGAGTCTCCTTGTTTGGTTTTGCAGCCCTGTTGCTGCTGTAGCTGCTGTTGTCCGGGAAATTTCTTAAACCCGTTTGTTTGTAGTGTAGTCCTGAAAAGTTTTTAAAGGACTATATGGCTCTTAGGGTGCCACGGTGGTGTAGTGAGTAGCACATTCGCCTCACAGCAAGAAGGTCGCTGGTTCGAGCCTCGGCTGGGTCAGTTGGCATTTCTGTGTGGAGTTTGCATGTTCTCCCTGTGGTTGCGTGGGTTTTCTCTGGGTGCTCCGGTTTCCCCCACAAGTCTAAAGACATGTGGTATTGGTGAATTGGGAAGGCTAAATTGTCCGAAGTGTATGAGTGTGAATGAGTGTGTATGGATGTTTCCCAGAGATGGGTTGCAGCTGGAAGGGCATTCGCTGCGTAAAACAAATGCTGGATAAGTTGGCGGTTCATTCCGCTGTGGTGACCCCAGATTAATAAAGGGACTAAGCCGACAAGAAAATGAATGAATATATGGCTCTTATCCCTAAGGCCCTGTTTACACTAGTGCGTTTTAGTTTTAAAACGGCGTTTTAGCATGAAAAAGATCCGCGTCCACACTAGCGTTTCACCCAGCGTTTCTGAACATATCTCTGTCCACACTACGTCACCAAATCACATGACCATTCGCACACTCTGGGCATGCGCGTTCAAGTATAAACAGGAAGCATGTGTCTCTCTCGGCATTCTAAATAGGGCTTACATTTAGCGTGCTCGAACAGTAGCTTGCCTCTTGCAAATATATGCAGCTGTTGTAGTAAAAAGAGGCAGAGTTTAATTGCACAATTTCTCGAAAACTTCGGTGTAGTGTGGACGGATGGCGTAACCGTTTTAAAACGAAATCGCATTAGTGTAAACGGGGCCTAAGACTCTAAGCAATAAAGAATTGGCACACCCCTACCTCTTCACATGAACATGCAAACTGATGAGTTAGGGATAAGGCTGACCTTTTTGACTTTATAGAAAGTCAATATGAATTGAAGTGAGTCTTGTCAGGAATGGTTACCCATTTTCGAAATCAGTCCACTGCTTTTTACCAATTCAAATGCACACACAAGAGTGAGAAGTGAGATGAGCACACATACACATGCACAATCGGAGCAGTGGGCAGCTATGCAAACGTGGAGCAATTAGAGGTTAAATCAAAGACACCTTAGCTGGGTATTGAAGATGGAGAGAGTGCGGTTCATTCACTTTCCCCATCTCAATTCCTGTCAGAACCAGGAATCGAACTTTTGAGTTAGTCCAACTCTTGGTATTATAAATAAACTGTCGTGGGTGCCAGGATTGTATTCAAATGTTCATCATTCATTCATTCATTTTCATTCGGCTTAGTCCTTAGGCCCTAGGAATGAACCACCAACTTATCCAGAATATGTTTTATGCGGCGGATGCTCTTTCAGCTACAACACAGCACTGGGAAACATCCATACACACTCATTGGCCAAATTAGTTTATTCAATTCACCTGTACCGCATGTCTTTGGACTGTGGGGGAAACCGTAGCACCATGAGGAAACCCATGTGAACACAGGGAGAACATGCAAATTCCACACAGAAACACCAACTGACTAAACAGGGGCTCGAATCAGCGACCGTCTTGCTGTGAGGTGACAGTGCTAACCACTGAGCCACCATGTCACTCTGTATTCAAATGAGAAAATGAATAAAGTGTGTCAATTTGCAGCTTTGCATTTAGTTCAGTGCAGTACAACCAATCACACTACTCCTGCTGGGCTTATTAGTTCATAAGCCAATCACAGGTATTATTAGTCATGCTCGCTCACTCATGCTCATGAAGTGCAGATATACATTACATTAGACAGACACGTATAAACCACATGACTGCTATATTTTAATGCACAAATAATTTGACTTTAATGCCCCACTTCAAAAATATACCTGAACAAGGTTTTGCATCTTAAACTAATAAAGCGAATGAGTTGGATTTGCAATTACAGCAGAAGGCTCCGGGTACATGACAAGCATTCATGCTCTCGTGCAAAAACTCAATTACAAAATGAAATGTACTTTATGAACTGTCTGTCATAATGCGAGCTGTCCTGAATAATTAAAGCAAATCATCTTCTCAAAGGACAACTGCACACAGTCACATACAGTGTAGGCCCAACAGATTTATTTCAGTTTTATATCAGTTATTTCAGTGTACTTTCTGTGACACACAGCAAGTTCATTAGTGTTACATTTCGAGTGTTGCGGTAATTCAGAGTAAAGTGTTGAAATTCTAGAGTCAGATAAAGATAAAATAACCCTCTCCAAGTTAGAAGCTGATTTGCCTCCTTGTCATACACAGCAAAAATTCCAGTGTTAAATATGCAGTGTGTTTTTTTGGTGTTGTTCAGTGTTAA
This sequence comes from Danio albolineatus, assembly GCA_903798035.1. Classification (NCBI taxonomy): domain Eukaryota; kingdom Metazoa; phylum Chordata; class Actinopteri; order Cypriniformes; family Danionidae; genus Danio; species Danio albolineatus. The sequence continues at coordinate 6,812,285 of CAIGQQ010038942.1, forward strand.
AATGAGTATATTTTAATCCACGAGTGTGAAACAGCTTATATTTAAGATTTTATTTTCCAGTGTTAAACTTTTAACCCAATATGCAGTGTGTTTCCCACTTGTGATAGGAAGTCAAACACTGATCAAACCAGTATGATTTACTTAAACTTGAAACATGTCTTTTTGAAATAATTGAAATTAATTGAAATTATTTCTGAAAAGATTAATGAACATTTAATAAATGAAAACTATTTTCAACATATTTGATCACTGTTATCTGTCACACACCAATTGATAATATTGGAAAAAAGGTACTATATTAACACTTTGAAGGGTAACGCACACACTCCAGTTTGATGTAAAAAATAAACTTTATCTGTGTTAAAATGAACTCTGAGTAATGTACAAATTCCACACTTTAGAAAGTGTTATTTCAACTCCAAAATGGAGGGAGTCATATGTACATCCAAGGAGTGTTAAGTTAAACTCGAATTGAGTTAAATGTACACTGATTCTTTTGCTGTGTACAGTTACATGTATGTATCTAATGCTAATACAGTGTTGACTACTACATCCGGGAATTTATGCAGCAATATACCTGCACAGCAAAAATTCCAGTGTTAAATATACATTGTGAATTTATTGGTGTTGTTCAGTGTTAAAACCGGAGTACATTTTAATCCACGAGTGTGAAAGAGCGTATACTGTATTTAAAAGTGTTTTTTTTCCCAGTGTTAAACTTTTAACTCAATGTGCAGTGTGTTTCCCACTAGTGATGGGAAGTTTTTTTTTAAATACAAACCGGTTCTTTCGGACAGTGATCAAACCAGTATCATTCATTCATTTTCTTTTCGGCTTAGTCCCTTTATTAATCCGGGGTCGCCACAGCGGAATGAACCGCCAACTTATCCGGCCTTTGTTTTACGCAGCGGATGCCCTTCCAGCCACAACCCATCTCTGGGAAACACATCCATACATTCTCATTCGCACACATACACTATGGACAATTTAGCTTACCCAATTCACCTGTACCGGAGCACCCGGAGGAAACCCACGCAACCACAGGGAGAACATGCAAACTCCACACAGAAATGCCAACTGGCCCAACCGGGACCTGCCCCAACCGGGAATCGAACCAGCGACCTTCTTGCTGTGAGGCGAACGTGCTACTCACGCGCCACCGTGGCGCCCCTCAAACCAGTACGTTTTACTTAAAATTCAAACATGCCTTGTTGCATTTTTAAATGCAAAGAGTTGAATGTATTGAATTTGTTTCTGAAAACATTAATGAACATTTAATAAATGAAAACTATTTTCAACATATTTGATCACTGTTATCCGTCACACACACCAGTTAATAATGTAGGGAAAAGGGTAATATATTAACACTTTGAAGGGTAACACGCACACTCCAGTTTGATGTAAGAATAAACTCTTCTTGTGTTAAAATGAGCTCTGTGAGTAATGTACAAATCTCACACTTATTTAAAGAAAGTGTTGTTTTAACTCCAAAATGGAGGGAGTCATATGTACAGCCAAGAGTGTTAAGTTAAACTCAAATGGAGTTAAATGTAAACAGATTTTTTTTTACTGTGCATCAACAGTGTGGAGAGTTAAAACGCAGAAGATCAAATAATGTAAAAAGCTGCAAAAGATCTTAATAATAATAATAATAATAATAATAATAATAATACAATAAATAAAAATACATATTTTTCTTCTATGATGTGTAACTTTTATTTAAACTATTACTTGTTGTATTGGTTTGATTCTCTTTTACACACAACAATGTACCATCAATGTTAATGACATAGCCAAAGCAACATTTCTCACATTAATTTTTTAAAATTATTTATTTATATTCTCTCAATTTGTTCTGCAGATTTACAGACTCATTTTTAGACTCATTTATTTGTAACAGTTTACCATTACACAAATAAAATCACATGATAGCAACATTATAAGCAGATTGATGTTCTTTTTGTAGCTTTTAACCAGCATTTTATGATCAAATTATAGTCATATCTGTCCAATGCCGATGGAGCTCACTGTTGAGCATGCTAAAAATGCAAAATATGAGGTGCAAGGTGGAACTAACAGGTAAACAAACCCATTAATGGAGCTCTTCCCCCGGCTGCTCTTTGAGAATGAGGTCACACAGGTGACCAGTCAGCGCTTCCCCATGGACCTTTTGTTTTTCAGGAACAGCTGGTCAATTAATTGGCTGAGAAATCTCAAGTTTATGGGTGTTATGTTTATTGTTGATTTTATGGAAGTTAAGAACACCTGTCTAAACAGACTTTTTAGGCTATTTTGGTCTGTGTTTGGTTTATGAAAATTGGCTCTCGGAGACCATCTTTATAACCTAATAAAACCGTATAGATGTACAGCTCTACATGTGATATCAATAGTAATTGGACGTGTTGCTGTAATACCTTGCTGTCTTACAAACAGGAGAAACTCTTTAAAAGTTGTTTTTTTGGGTCACTGAGGGGAAATAATTTTTGATGGTTCACTGTGATGATATTAATTGGCACAAACATGGTGAAACAGCTTAAGTCTCACTTGTGCAGAAGGTGTCGGTGGACAGTGTTACTTATTTGTGTTAATTATCTCAACGATATGTTAGGAGAGGCGGTTTTCACCTGCTCCGTCCGAAATTACATTATTGTTCATTGGGCATATCACCTAACCAGAACCTTTAATCATCAGACAAGTCTAAATAGTGAATATTTTCACACCCTTCCTTTTGGAAAACATCAAGGAAATCTCTAAGGACAGCTTTCAAATCTCCTTCTTAATTTTAGCTGTCATGGCGATACAGCTCACCTCTGAATTTGACATTAACCAGTTGACTGTGTGGTGTTCATTTAATTTAGTGAATGCAAGGACTTCCATTAGCAATATGGAAATTATGTTTTTACACTGCATCACTAAAAGCACACACACGCACACATACACACACACACACACACACACACACAGAGACGTCTTTCAGACTGCCTGTTAGTTCCAGTTAATGCTTTACTAAAAACTTTTTAAAGAGTTCACACTTAGATAATGCTTGACTATTTTAGCAAGTTTGGCATGCTGTCCCGGGAGAGAACCCTGAGCTTGGAGATAGATGAGCCCAAGGCTCCCGCCTGGTCAATAAGCATTATGAGGGATACGAGATCAGGTAGTTCTCGATAACTTCCCAGGAATAGATTGTTAGTATGCTCGTTGTCCATGGTATGTGCTTGTGACTTTAACTTGTTGCTTGTTTTTTGGATGTGGGAGGAAACCGAAGTACCGGGGAAAACCCTCGCGAACACGGCGAGAACAAGCATACTCCATACAGAGTGTGTCGATTGGCTCAGCTAACGTTGAACCGACGACGAAGGAAGTTTAGGCTGGATATTTATGTTAAATTTGTAATGATGCGATAGGCTAGTTAGTTATTAGTGATCGGGATCAGCTGTGGTCAATCCTATCACGTGCTCCTCTCGACATTAGTTTGTTAAACTTCACTTAGAACCTTTTCTGTATTATATTATAATATACTAATTTTGTCCCGCCATATCAACAGAACAGAAGATTGAATGTGTCTCCTTTAAAAAACAGGATCTTTGTAGAAGATGTTTAGATGTTGTTGGGGTTTAGGACATACTCTGTTTTGTTTTGTCCAATAATTTGTCCAATAATTAGCAGTATATGGTACATTTGAAAGATTTGGAGAACTACTAATGCAAATGGCAAGTACATCTGCATTCGTACTGTTAAAAAGGTGCAGTGATTTCCAGGGAGGTTTTTTAAAATAGCTTATTAATTATTTGTGTTGCATTTTACATCAAGAACATACTTTTAACCGAGTGCTTGGTAAATAAATCATCATATAGCAACAATCTGATTATATGTTATTGAATTAAACATTAAAACAGGAACAGGGACGTTATTACACCAAAAAGGCTGTTTATTATTTTGACATAAATCATTTGTGTGTGTTATAGCTCTTGATGTTTACGATGAGACAATTTTTGAATTCAAATTATGAGTGATTTTGCCTCTGGTTGTTTAGGGTGAAATAAGTGGTTGCACTCATTGGGCACTTGTTAGTTAAACTCAGCATTAAAAAAATACTAAAATCTGATGCAATGTGCACAGATCTAAATGTAATGTCACAAAATTGTCATTCTTTATTCATTTTCATGTTTGACAATTTGCATATAAGATGTAAACATTTACTTTCATTGTGCAGGGTCTATTTGGTTCTCTGATGTTGTGGGCCTTTTCATTCAGTTTGGTGGCATTTTTCCCCACAACCCTCTGTTAAGTTTTGACCTTGCCTTCAGACAGGATTAAAGGCAGGAGATGGTTAGCAATACTGATGATTTTCCAGGTTTTATATCAAGCTGAGCATGTAAGCATTTGCTGCTTAAGGTCGGTTAGAATCAACTGGCCTATTGTTACCTTTGGCTCGCAAAAAGTAGAAGTTTGACTTTCCATTTTGGTTAAATTGTAGTTTAAGTCAAGGATAATAAATATAGAATGAATTTCAGATTTTCCAATAAGAGCTCAATGTGATTCTGACTTTTTTGAGAAACTGTTCTAAACTGTAAAAAAAATGCTGGGTTCTAAGCAGTTCCTTCATCTTGTCCCAACACAAATGGTTTAAGTTAACTTAATATTCATTCATTCATTTTCTTGTGGCTTAGTCCCTTTATTAATCTGGGGTCGCCATAGCGGAATGAACCGCCAACTTATCCAGCATATTTTTTACGCAGCAAATGCCCTTTCCAGCTGCAACCCATCACTGGGAAACATCCACACACACTCATTCACACTCATACACTAGGGCCAGTTTAGCTTACCCTATTCACCTATTGCGCATGTCTTTGGACTTGTGGGGGAAACTGGAGCACCCAGAGGAAACCCAAGCCAACATAGGGAGAACATGCAAACTCTTCACAGAAAAGTCAACCGAGCCGGGGCTGGAACCAGCTACCTTCTTGCTGTGAGGCGATTGTGCTACCCACTGCACCACCGTGAGGCCCTTAACTGTTTTTACAAATTTATATTGATTAAACATAAAACAATAAAGTCATCTCCCCTGAATAAACATAAGAATTATAAAGCTAATTTTAAACAAGTAGTTTGAACAAGCAGTAAAAATCGTTTTTTCATAGCAACACCATAAAAGAGCTAACACAAATAACTGGTTATTTCTACCTGTCTTTCTTTCTTAGTCTGTTTCTCTCTCTTTTTCTGCCTTTAGTGACCCAGGGGTGTCTATGTAGTTTTGACTCCTGTAGTCCTACAGGGATTGGAGGAAGCGACAGAATAAAGATGGACACATTTGATAGAAAGCCATTTGGACCCGCATGTTCTTCTCACTAGGGCTCCCACGGGACAGGACAGCTGACGCTACTCATATTAAAGAAAAAAATACGGATCTGTCCAGGCTCGCACCACACAGGCAAAGGTCAAAACTATACTGTTGGAACCAAGACACTCCATTAAGAATGGCCATAAGATGTCATAGTTGTCACCAAATATATAAGGCTCTGTTTTGCTTTTGTGTTGTTTCTTGTAAAGCAGCGTTTGGGTTCAGCAGAATTTACTGACAAAATCTGAGTTCAGTAACGTTTTCTTTTGTTTTTGTTTTTAAAGAAATTGATGTTTTTGTTCAGCAAGGATGTGTTAAACTAAAAAAGGAGCAGACACATTTATAATGTAACAAAAGATTTTTAGTTCAAAGAAACGTCGTCCTTCTGAACCTTCAATTCATCACAGAATCTTGTATTACTGTTTCAAAAAAACATTGCACAACACTGTAGATGCTATAAAGAAATGTTTCTTGAGCATCAGATCAGCAAGATTCATTTCTGCAAGATATTGCGACGATGAAGTTTGACTTTCAATAAAATTGTAAGATAAGAAAACCCACAAAGAACCAATACTTCTGAATGATTTGTAATTGCAGCAGTTCATTGTTAACAAGAAGGGAAACCAAATATGTTCAAAGCCACCAAAGGTCAAAAGTCTTGTCGTTGATCCCAGTTGTGAGAGCAACAAATAAAAACTTGACGTCTAATTGATCATTTGGAAAAGTGGCAGAGGGTAGATTTTTTCTGATGAATCATCTGTTGAACTACATCCCAATCATCACAAATACTGCAGAAGTCCTATTGGAAACTGGATGGATCCAAGATTCTTACAGAAATCAGTCAAGTTTGGTGAAGGAAAAATCATAGTTTGGGATTACATTTAGTATGGGGGCGTGTGAGAAATCTGCAGTAAATGGCAACATCAACAGCCTGAGGTATCAAGACATTTGTGCTCCCCATTACATTACAAACCACAGGAGAGGGCAAATTCTTTTGCAGGATAGCACTTCTCATACGTAAGCCTCCACATCAAAGTTCCTGAAAGAAGGTCAAGATGCTCCAAGATTGGCCATTCCAATCACCTGACATGAACATTATTGAGCATGTCTGGGGTAAGATAAAGGAGGCATTATAATGAATCCAAAGAATCTTGATAAACTCTGGGAGTCCTGCAAGAGCGCTTTTTTTGCCACTTCTGATGACTTTTAATAACTATCTTGCACAATATTAATTCTTTTTCCACTGCATCATGACGTTATATTCTATACTGAACATTATTTCTGTTAAGTGACAAGACTTTTGTATAAGCAAAGTCAGACCTCACTGTCCTAATTAAATAATAAAAAATCAAGACATGATCATATTTTATTTTGGTAAAATAAGCATAATCTAAAGGCCTTTGACTTTAATATAAGCCCCCTCTGATACCAAATGATCACCTAGAAGTCAAGTTATTGTTTGTTGTTCCTAAAACTTGGATGGGTGACAAGATTTTTGTCAGGTAAACAAAATCAGTTATAAAATGTATTGTGGGTTTCTAAGCAAACTGTAATAATGTTTATTTGCCACAGAAATGTTTGTTCGAGATGCAGTTGTTCTGTTCTAGCTATCTATATAAATTTTTTTAGAGTGACTCTACTGTTATAGGCATGCAAAATCGACCAGTAATTAATGTAAGATAATGTTTATGTCTGCTGGCTATAATTCATTATAAGTGCCATTTTTATTCATTGTATCCTATTGCTATGCCTGATGTGAACTGGATTTTGGGTTTTAATAAGTGACTTGTTTTGGTGTTGACTTTAAGTCAGAAGCAGTTGATCAACCTTTTATTCAGTACAGGACATTTTATAAAGTTTTTACAGTTGATTTCATTTCTAACTGGAATTACCATTTCCTCACTTTCTGAGAATGGAACAAAGCAAAACTATATATTTTGAATGCATGCAGCACTCGTATATGAATATTGCATTTGGCTTAATGCTGTTTTTTTTCTTTTTTCTCATGGGGAAATGTCTTTTTTCTTGCCATCCCGTTGGGCCGATAGGATTGGATAGGGAATTTCTTCACAGTAAAACAGCACTGAGGAGCTTTTGGTCTTCAAATATGCATATGTTCAACGCATGCAGGCTGCTTTATTTTCACATGTCGTTTCACATGATGCCACGCTTCAGGCGTGCACTTGTCAAGCATAAAGGGCTTGAAGGTCTTTAATATTTTATGTATGAATTTTTATTGCATCCCCTTTTAATATCCACCAAGTTTTTTAAGCGATGAGCACCAGTAGTTTATAGACTTGCAAAAGAAAAAGAAAAAAGAGAGAAATTGTCCATTTAAACTATTTTAAACATTTAGAGAGAAGAGACTGCTTATGGTGTAATCAAGAAGTAAACAAACTGTTCAGATCTGCATTTGGTACAAGAACATGTATAAATAAAGCACCTTGGAAATGTGAGTTAATGTTTTACCAGTGTGGTGATCCACGTGATTCAGAAATGATCCCGCTTCTGTCTCATTGCTGCGGGGAAAATGAAAGAACGTTGAATCCGTTTGCTCCGGAGGTACTGGCGAAGACCCAACAGCAAATTCTCCAGCCGAGCTGAATTCATAAATCGCCCATTTACCATTAGCGACCCCAATATCTGTCACAGCAGTAGAATTATGGCCTTTCAAATGAAAATATCAAGTATTTTATTGAAATAAGAAAATGTCCCCAGGTTCTCCTACAGCAAATGAAATTATGCATGACCTCTTCATTATTGAGTTTAACAAGTGATCCCGCAGTCCAACATCCTCTTGAAGAAAGAGACAGAGAGAAATGAGATAAAGACAGCAGATTTAAGTGCTACATGCCAACATGACCACACACCAAGATCATAAATTAACCTGGCTTCATAAAAAAGTAACAACGCAGCCTGGATCTATTACACATATTGGTGACAGTTTTGAGCTTAACCCTTCCTGTGGCTTGTTTTCTATCTTGTATTATTATGTTTTCAGTGCATTTCTTGTGACCACTTGTGTTGAGATTTCAATCCTCTCAGATCAAAACCCTTTCCTCTTTTTTTGCCATCCTTTGCATCACTTTCACAGGAGCATTTAATGAATAAAACGAATGTAAATGGCAAATGCAAATTTGACTGAAATCCATTTGTTTTGGTAGAAATCCTTTCCAATTCCATAACAGTCACGTTACTGTAGGTCATCGTGCAGAGAGTAGATGGTCTTTTGAGGCTCTACAAATGCATTTGATGAGTGTTTACACAATGAAAGAAGTCTGGTTGAACGTTTTCAACTGACTAACATTTTAGAACATTTTTTTTCTTTCTTTTTTTTTTACAGCAGTGTATTTAACATTGTTTGCTTGTGATTGTTTACCCTCATCCTTCATTCTCATTTTGGCATCTAGAGTGCCCCTCATGTGTAAACGTTTTTTTGGTTCAGAAATGTTATATCAGTCCATTTTGATATCCTTTTTCATCGTAAGTTAGGTGTTATTTAATCTTAATCCCTGCAACAAATTTGAGTACAAACTTGTTTTCCCATCGAGAGCAATTGTGTGAAAATCGCTGATGCTCTTGAGGCGGTGGCTTGAGAGGAATATACGAGCGCTCTCAAACATGTCTGATAATTTTTAAACATTTTTTGAGTTAGAAGTTGAGTAATCAATAAAACAAAGCTGTGCAGCAAGTTGAATTCATAATTGAAGTTGAGTCAACTATTTTTTACAGTATAGTTCACAGCTGACTAAAAGAATGGTTAAAATAAGAGAAGGAGACCAAAAGCTGCTTTGTGATTAGTTAGGATGTGAGCAAGATAGTGTGGCAGGTGTTCCAATAGTAGGTCATACACACATTTTCATCTTCCCCATAGTAAGTAAAAGTCATGGTTTACTGGTGCTGAAAACAAAGGACTCCATTTTAATGATAGAGGCGCAAAGTCGAAAGCGTATGGCACAAAAGCATTAAGGGCGACTCTGAATCTACTTTTGCTATTTTTAGGACGGAAAAATAGGGTTTGCGCCCCAGCGCATGGTCTAACAGGGTTGTGCTTATTCTCTTAATCAGTTATGGGTGTGTTTTGAGCATAACATGCATTAAAGCAATCAGAGCCTCATCTCCCATTCCCTTTAAGAGTCAGTTGCGTCGCACCATGGTGCATTTGTTTTTTACACGGCAGACTTTGTAAGTGGTAAAAATGAACACTTAATTAGCGAGAAAACAGTTAAACAAACCATCTGCAGCACGAGATGAAGATAAAGAATAAGCTTCCTTCATTCGGCCTCTTTACTTTCTCTTTACTTAACTTTTACTCTTTACTTTACTCCTTTATTTCGTGGATGAGGAAATGGGGTTGTACACACTCCACTGAAGACATCCATATTTTTTTTTAAAAACTTTTTCTAAATTCAGTTCTAATTTCCAGCAAACAAACAAATAAACAATAATAACGAAAAACTATAATTATAAACAAATGTCCCATGCCCTATATAGTTATGCATACATTTCCAAAACAGGTTGGCAAATCTAAACTGTTCTAATTAAAATAAATATATATATTTATACATATAAGAGACTGCTACTACTAATAACATAATACAAATGCAAAATATCATGAAAAAACTGAACCCCCCCCCCCCCCTCCCTCTGAGATAAAAAAGGTATGGAGAAAGTGGTTTTTATATTTATGTAGAAAAATATTTTTTTTTGTAACAATTAAATCCCTTATTTGTTTTTTAATGTGTAAATATATTTATGTATTGCTGTACATCCTGTGTGTATTAAGCAACGTGTAAATGTTTGGATCTGCATAGGTGCACAGCTAACGCGCTCTGCGCTGGACTTTAGACCAGCTTTTAGTTGTTCATCGACACAGTCTATTTCAGCTCCTCAAAATAGCAACACACCAACAATGCATCTTGACACACCTCCTTTTCAGACACTCACCCCCTTGAGTCCACAAAGTGGCACAAATGGATTTGCTATTTAAACAACATGTTGCAAAACGTGAAAATTACTGTGGCGTTGGTCTAAAAATAGCAACAAATCATGCCAAACACGTCTTGCACCTTAATTCGCTGGGTCTATGATAGGGCCCAAAGTGATGTACCATTATATATATATTCAAAACCAAGTGTAAATGTCAACTGTCAGACACAGGAAAATTCTTTGGAAGATTCTTTAGGGTCAGAATCGTCTCTTTTTCATCCACCTGTTTACGTCTTTTCTCTCTAACACAAAACCGTTACTATAAGCAGAAATGCGACTGTACAGAAAGACGTCAGCAAAACATGTCTCTCATTGGTATTCATTGGCCCAGGGAATGTGAGATGGGCATCACAGTTTTCATTTAATCAGGTTCTTATAGAGGGTCAGGAGCGAAGCCTGTGTGTTTGGCGCTGAGAGGGTGCGGACTGTTAAAGGAGATTACAGGGGGATTGGCAAGGTGGTGAAGCCAAGAAGCAATAGAACCTGAAGCAGAGTTAAGTAATTGGATTCTTGTTGGGTAAATGAGTGGATGTGAGATCATGTGTGAGTGTGAATGTGTCCAGGGAAGGACATTCATTGAAAGTAGCATGTAGAAGGAGATACATGCCGTAACCCCTTTTCAAAAACACACTTGTCGTCCTGCACACACATCGGTGTTCTGGTTTCTAAATAATCGCTAGAGGTGACAAGTGAGTATGGAGTCAAATGAAATGCATTATCAGCAAACTCACTAACAGTACTGGTTCTCAGATTGCTTACAGTATGCACTATTAATGTGTTTCAGAGGACAAATATGTTTGCACTGCCCGAAATAAACAGCAATGTTTGCAAGACAACAAAATAATTGATATCATTTTAGATTTGTGGTTTTAGGCTTATGCTTTCTGCAAATAAAATGCTTCTTTCGTGTCAAATGCTACTCAGTATGCATCATGTTTTAATTCTAATACTATGATAGTTGAGTTTTATATTTTCATTTGAAAGGACATAATTCTGCTGCTGTGACAGATATTGTGGTCACTAATAGTAAATGAGGGATTTATGGATGCAGCTCGGTTGGACAATTTGCTTTTGGGTCTTCGCCAGTTCGTTCAGAGAAAACTGATCCAGGCTTCTTTAATGATTAGAATATTACAGTCATGTGACACTGAAGACTGGAGTAATAGCTGCTGAAAGTTCAGCTTTTCCACTACAGGAATAAATACCACGTTGTAGCATCTTAAAGGGCCATGAGCCCCCTCTCTCAACAGGGTGTTTTCTCACCTTTAGTTTTAAAAAGGTCTGGAAAGTGGGTGAGTCCAGCTTTGTTTAAGTGGGATCGAGTTGTATGGAGTTGCGAAAGAGGGAAGGATTTGCATGAAAAGGGGAGTTTAATTACATGCACAACAGCTGATTTTCACAGTGGAAACAGACACAGGCGAGAGACAGTGATTCAGAGAGCAGCATTTACAGCAGATCTGAGAACTGTGTGGAAGTGGATGACTTTCATTCCATAATATTGTAGTGTTATTACTGTAAACTTAGTAACTGAACCATTTTGACTAAGGTATGTCTTTAAAAACCGAAAGAGTACTGCTGACGATACTAACTAACTTTGCCATCTGAATAAACATGAGCAAAGAACATTGATCACACACTTACCAAATCCGTAGAGACAGGACAATCAACATGAACTGGAACTGCATCTTTAGTTAAAAGCAGATGAGTGGCAAATCCGGATTTCACCATTTCCAGATTCAAAAAGCTCTCAGGAAAAAAAATGATCCTTGCAAACATATTTTTGTTTCGTGTCAGCAGGCCACTGTAATCCACACATGTGGGTCCACCCTCGAGCTCTGCTCTCATTGCAGGGAAATAGAAACAAAACCTCCATTGCAGCATATTTATAAACGCAACATACGACCCATGTCTCCAAACGATTCATCTTCTACTTACTTGAATTACGCTTGGAAACACAACATGGCATCTCTCTGAACACCGTAAAAGATAAAAGGAGACTTCAAAGCTATATCATGCATATTAATGAAGTTGCATCTCATTCACAATAGAGTGTGCTGATTGGTTCGAAGTCTTTCTCATGAAATAACCTGTTAGCCAGCACTCACTTTTAACTTTAAATAGTTACAGTTCCTGACTCCAGTAAACTACAAACAAAAACTGGGTATCATTGGAAAGAAGACACTTTGGGCTTTACTGTGCTAAAAGGGGAAGTGTCATGCTCAAAAATATAAGTTATACATTATGTAATCATGAGAAAAAAAACTGTATTGTGTTCAATATTCGTTTTTTTACATATACAATCACAGGAAAACATTAATGTAATGTCCTAGAAAAAATATTACTTGAAAGCCAAGTGTTTGTATTTCAAATTTGATTAAGATTTCTGTAAAAAGTTTTCCGAGACTGTATCGGTGTCCTTCTTTCCCCTCTCCGTCACAGGGATTTTCTCAAAACTGACCTTCCCAAACGAAAACATAAACAGATGTGCTGAAAACTCAATGACGTCCCTTTGTACTGGCTAGTACAGACAGCCAATCTCCATGCTGAAATTTGCACAATGATCTCATCACTGTGATGTTGCTTCAAAATGTCTTTTTCAAAAGAAAGAACGAATTTGCTCTAAACAACGCAAAAACAACCAATTCTTACTTTTGAGTGAAATATATGTGTACTAATAGTGTTTTAAGCAATGTGGGACATATGACTGTCAACATCTCAAAAAATGCATTTTGGTGTTTTGTGACCTTTTAAATTTTAAGAAAAAAAAGTTATTTTAATTTGCAAGTACTATTTCACAATGACAAATTTTCATCAAATAAAGACAGTCTTAGTCACTATAAACCATTTGCTAAAACTACTGAAAATATCAATTACAGGCCCTGCTTCTACTTGCTTTTCTGTGTTCCATTCATAAATAATTCTGGTGTTTCACACTTACATTCATAAACTCTGCGTCAAAGGGATAGTTAACCAAAAAATTTAAATGATGTCCCAATTTTCCTGCAGTAGTTCTAAATTAAAATATCATTTTCCTCTGCTGAATGCACAAAAAACAAAACAAAAAAACAACAACTTTGTAACCAAATGGTCGATGGTAAACATTGACTTATAAAGTATATATTATTTCTACTATGGAAGCAGATAGCTGTTTTGTTACCACTATTTTCATAAATAAATGAATAAGTTGTGTTCAAGAGATGAAAAGAAACTCATATTGTAGGGTGAGTAAATGATAAAAGAATCCAAATTTTTGTGTATTATCCCAAAAAAAGCCCAAATAAAATCGGATAAATCAAGATGGCAGTGTGGTGGAGCAGGGATGCTTGAAGCCATGAGCTTCAGCAAAAGTGAACTATACATTCTTGTGTAACTGATACTGTAGGTATCATATTCTTCAGATCCTTGCGTTACGAGGAACTCGGAAGCGCTATAAATATGTCATACTTAAATCAAAGATTATGACCACATAAAAAGGCATCATAGTGTCTAATTCTGATATTGTGCTGTGGTAATTCAATTCAGAGGCATATTGTGTGACAGTAAGCTGCGGCTGGTCTCACGAGGCTGAGCAGAGGTAAGCAGAGATGGGCTGTTCTTGTACCGTATTCAGTCACCATTACAGAGAGCTCCAGAGACTCTCTCGGCAGAAAGTCTCAAGGTAGCATCTCCGATTTAACCAGTCATGCACGACGAGCAGATTGTCCTTCATTTACTGTCTACCCTGTCTTCGTTTCCCCCTTTCTCATTCTCACTCCGGCACATATATAACCCCCCTTTTTCCAGCGCACACACCTCTGCGCCCTGCATCAGCAGCCTTGAAGAGGTAAATGGTGTGAAGCTGACTGTTGGCTCCATCCGTCTCCTGGGCTCGTGCGCCTGCGTGTGCCCGCGAGGGGGGCGGGTCGCTGGGTTGGCAGCTCCACCAAGATGAATCACCTCTACTCGCCCACAATGGATTCATCTGGTTCATCCATTCCCCATCTCCAAAAGCACTGTGGGGAGACGTACTCTGCCATCTATTAGTCAGTCATCGGGGGGAACAGATGTGATATGTAAAGCCTGTTTTTTCCTTCTCTTTTCTCTTCTAATGAATTAGAGCAGTTGGTGTCTTAATCTCGGAAAAAATCACATCCGCTTTGATCGGGATGCCGAAAAGCAGTACAAAAAGACCTGTTCTCAATTAGAACGACTGTCTTTTTATATTTTTCTCTCATTGCGACTGTTTAGATGTAAATGACTGTACGCCACGGGCTCTGATTGGACCGAACGGCCTTCCTTCCCCCTGCCTGCATCCCCCATTAGATATACGAGCACCATTTTTCAAACTAAATTGAGCCCTCTTGGAAGCATTCTGCCAATTCTCTTCTTTGTCTGAAAATTGTTCGAATATTCGGCAGAGTATTCCAGATGGCTGATTGCCTAACATTCTCATTTTTTATCGTTTTTTTTTTCTCCCACCACTTCTTCTTCTCATCAGATGCCGCCAACTGGTGTGAAGGGGCCTGTCTCTCCTCTATAGTCAGCTATTAAAAACTAAATCTTGCATTGTACGTCTCTTTCTAACAGATGGTAACCCTTCTAACTCTTTGCCAAATTCGGCACAGCAAATAAGTGTTTGTGTGAGCGCAATAGAGGAAAGCGGAGGAAGAGAGAAATGGAGTAAGGCAGATTTTGATAGCACTGATGTTTGCCTGTTCTCATAGAGGCTTATGCACACAATTCTTTGGCAAATTTTGGAGTCCATAAGCAGCTGCCAATACAATAAAAGTCGCAAAACACAGCAATGGACTGTGTCGTTGGTTTTTATCATTTTTTCATGCTTAAACTTTTGTCGAGCTATGTACTAACTGATTCACTCAAAAATCAATTTGCTTGTCCTTGCCTAATGTTGTCCCAAACCTGTATGAGTGACTTTTGTCGGTGGAATAATAAAAGTAATGTTTTCCTATAGTACACTCTCAGAAATAAAGGTATGCAAGCTGTCACTGGGGTGGTACCTTTTCAAAAGGTACACATTTGTACCTAAAGGGTAAATTAAGGCTACATATTAGTACCTAAAAAGTACAGAAGTGTTCCTTTTAACATTTTTAAGTACTAAGATATACTTTGGAGGTACCAATATGGACCCTTTATGTACAAATGTGTATGTTTTGAAAAGGTATTACCCTAGTGACAGCTCGCATATCTTTATTTCTGAAAGTGTATCCGCTGTAAACTCTGTATGCAGCGTTTTTGGACCTGTTTGTCTTCGCCGTTGAAGGTCACGTCACGGACATACCCTTTAACTTAGCCGACCAGTTGTCTGCCTCATTGGCTTTAATGTCACACAGCAGTAATATATGACATGGGTGTCCCAGCATCCATCTGTATGGGTCCTGTCAGGCCTGACAGATGTCTCTGGCCTCTGGTGTGAGGCTCACGGCAGCATCTGGTCCAGATGTTAACCGGTTGGGGGAATAAACAAGAGATGTCACTGCCTTCAGGTCACCTTACAATCACTAATCTGTCTCCCTGACAGTCTGGACGTTTCCATCTCCTCACTGATTGGGTCTATTAGCTGTTGAAGTAAATCACTCTTCCTCTTTTCGTGTTTTCTTCATTCCCAGAGTATCTATCCACAGCCTTGTTTCTGCTGGCAAGAGTTGTGATTAATTTTTGTGTTTTAGATGGTCTTCTTCAATGAACTGATTCGAGATTGAACAAATATCAATTTTACAAATATTTCTCCAATGATAGTTGGCAAAGGTTGTGGTTATTTTAAAATTGTAACTTATTTAATTAACAAAATATTTAATGAATACACTTAATTTAGACGGCTCAGTGGTTAGCACTGTCGACTCACAGCAAGAAAATCACTGGTTCGAGTTCCAGCTGGGCCAGTTGCCATTTCTGTGTGGAGTTTGCATGCTCTCTCCGTGTTCGCGTGGGTTTCGTCCAGGTGCTCTGGTTTCCCCCACAGTCCAAAGACATGCGCTATAAGTGAATTGAATATATTATAGTGCACTATATATTGGCCATAGTGTATGTGTGTGAATGTAAGAGCAAAAAAAATTATTAAAATCTATAAATTTATTCATATTTATATATTATTTGTAATACAATTTTGTCTTTTAATGCAAGAAGTCAGATATATGAACTGTAACTTTAATTTTACCTGCTCAAGGAAAACACTCGTTTTGAATGTTTTAGACACAAAACTCCAATACATGCACATAAGACAACATGAGCCTTTATAGCAAATAAACTAATATAAATATTATTCCGCTTGCTTTTTGAACACTGTCAAGCGAGTTTTTACACTCCTACTGTATCATTAGTCATTGTCTTCACACGCTCAACAGAAAGGGCTGTGATTGGCTTTAAAAATGAAAGCACTGTTCACCGATGAGTGACATTACTATATTGCGCATAATGCGCGGTTATCAAAGGTAATCCGAAATAGACGCAATGGAGAAAACACGCACCACAGACACGCTCATGTCTGGATCCACAAGTATCGCTTTAACAGCTGAGAGGAAAAGTTACCTTAAGAACACGCCAGCCGGTCAAATGCCCAAAGTGTGTGAGAGATAGAGAGAGAAATAGAGGCATAGATGCAGTTTTATGGCATTTCTCCCTAGTAGTAAAATAGCGGCTCGTGCTGTACCTTCTTCAGTGTCAGTGAAAGACTGTCCAGCAAACTCACAAGCGGTGAATTATGCACAATTATCTGCTTTTCAAGTAGTAGGAACGTTTTATTTACTCGCCCTCACTTCCTTCACCATAGTATTCTACAGTAACATAGTGCATTAGAGATAAATGATGTCAGTAATAACCGGTTATGATCTATTGCTGGACTGATATCAAATTGCCCGCATCTGCATCGCGGTGCACCGAACAAACAATTAATTTTGACAACCCTAACCAATAATCCGAATTTAATACGATTAAGACAATACTCTGAGTAAGAGTCTACTATGTAAACTGTGATTTTTGATTAATTTAATTCGATTAGGGTAATAATCAAACTAAACAGAAATTAGATTAAGACAATTGGAGTATGCAGATTTTAGTTGCATTATTGAAGTGCAGCACAGACATGTAAACACCTTAATCAAACTATTACTGTCATGTAGGACTTTTCGCCACGTTTTGTGACAGGATGTTTCATACACACGGCTGTTTGACACTATTCTCTGCACTTATCGAGTCAGTAAAGGACCACAGACACACACATCGTGAAATGCAAAGGTTTTATTTCTCCCATTCGATGTGCAGTATCAAATTTCATTAAAACAACACTCTTCCACCAGTCCTTAATTCGTACTCTCATCCAATACCTCAGATTGTCATAGAGGCATGAATGAAATGTTAGTGAATGAAAGTGAAACTGCCGAACTGCAGTTAAAGCTGGAAAATTAAAGGTGAAACACCCGACATTAAAATATTAAACTTATAAAATAAAAATAAAATGATTGATTAAAAGAGATTGATTTGGCCGGAGTACCCATGTCTTTCTAGTGTTTCATATAGGCTGTACCACAACAGGGTATCATTTCTAGTCTCACGCAAGAACTCTGATCTCTCTTGTGATCTTGTGTTATTTCCTTATCTCTTCTTGTGAAATGAAGTCTGTGGCCTTGACAGTTGTCGGCCAGTTCATCTTATAGTAAAGTAATGCAGTGTTTAGCCTCCTGTCAAAATTCATCGTATATTGTGAACACATCAGAACTGAATCCTAAATGCAGTGTGAAAACTAGGGTGATCCGACAACTTTAAAAATCATGCAGTGTGAAGTACTGTAGGCATAAGTATGTATTTGTAATCAATGTCCACTGAGGCGAGTTAAAGGACCTAAGTGCAGTTTACTGAATCTAATCCACAGTGAACAAAACAAGACATGACTAGAATAATCTTTATCACAGACATGACATGACAATGAACATACGCTCACCTAACAGCAGATACACATAACCAAGCTAGACAAGGACAATGGGAAACATGATAGGCTTGTTCGACTTCATGCATTGTAGCTTCAGCAAACCTCTCCCTTACAGTGCAGAGATATAATACAAATAGTTTCACTTTTCAGATAATTTTAGCCATTTAACATTAACAATCAATTCAAATTGTTCATAACCCTACAATTTATTAGGGTGAACTAGTTGTTAAGGTTTTCATTCTTAGTTTTCTCCTTTTCATACATTACATTTTCTGCATGCAATCCGATCCTTCATACACATTCAGAGGTAAGACTCATAGCTGAGGTTGAATAGGATTGTAGAGAATGGATTCTCCATTTCTTTCCCTCTCTCTTCAAATCACTTCTCCACAACTAAGGACAGGTGGAGTGGCCCGTAGTCAAAGTGAAATTGTATTTCTGCGACATTCATGATTTAAAAAGATGAGCTGTTTCGGTGGGTGCTGCGGGTGAGGAGTGTAATTGAACAACGATGATGAGTGACAGGCTTTGGCAGCTCTCTAAATAACCCTCCGCAGTCCCATCTCTCCAATCAGACCTCCAATACTCACCATAGTCAGTATTTATAGTAACAATTGCTCTTCTTCCCTCACTCTTCCAGTCACTCATTCAATCGTTCTGTGACACTCATACAGTATCTACTGTCTTATGCTGCCATGTACTTGCTATACTTTCTACAACATTTTTAAAATGTATTATTTAAATCTCAGGCTCTCTTATCTAAAGTGAATCAATTTTCTTCCGTTATCAAAAATTTTCTTTCATATGTACGTTTTAAAAGTCATACCATTTGGAAAAAAAGTTAGAGCACACAGCAGAACCAGTTTGGAATGACAAATACTACACATTTAAGTTTATTTGTTAATCTTTGTTTTTTCATATATATAACAATTTAAAACTGTGTACTTAGTATTTTTAATAATTCCGTTAGTGAAGATTCTTGCTTCTGTGAACTGCATAACATTTCTCTTTCCTTTTTCTAAAACAATGAAATTAATCAAAAAGGCTGATAGTGACTATACATTTGTTACATTAACTAGCTATAATTAAATTTTAAATGGTATTTTTACATTTGTTTTAGGTTGTGTCTACATGTACACAACTATTTTTATAAACTGAGCTATTTTTCTGCTGTTTGTTTACTTGGGAATGCAAAAACGCCCTATCAATTGCAGCATGCCAAAGCAACACATGGCGATATACTCCTAACTGTGAAGTTAGTCTTTTGTATTTTGTTTGGTAACACTTCATTTTAAGGTCACCTCGTCACATGTTCTGTGTATGTATCATAGTAATTACAATTAATTGTGCAAAATGACATACTTACTAACACATATATGAACTTAACCTGCATTCTCACTCTAATCATAAAGTATATAGTACACTTTGACAAGTACACTTTAAAATAAAGTGTGATCTTTTTGTTAATTTTGTTTGATTGTAATTAGTAAATACAGGGATGGTTAAGAGACCATGATGGACGGAGACCAGTGGCAAATGTGGCTTGTATGCCAGGGACATTTTATTATAGTCCCTATTAAAATACAGGGGCACTATAGGACCTACACAAACCACAGCTTGAGTACTAACCTCTTGGCACCATACAACTTCTTTCAGAAGCAAACCAGTTTCCCATGTGGTCTCTCATCCAGAAACAGGCTCAAACCTGCTTAGCTGCAGTGGGCAGCCATGTCTAATCTGTAGAGCGATAGCTGGTGTCTTCAAAACTGAAGTACTACATATGCACAACATATCAAACTTTGTTTACTTTTAATATGACCTTGTTTGTAGCTGACAGTTTAACTGATGCTTTAAGAGAAGATTAAAACTCACACAACATTTGCTGTCTGACAGCTGGATTTCTGTGAATGTGCTGCAGATATGCAAATGTTTTCTCAATTGAAACTGAACAGGCTTTAACACTATTGAGGCAGTCATTTGGACAGTTTTTAAAATTTGCAGTTGAATATCTTTTTTTGCCCAGCTAGCTATAGTACCCTGACTTTTACTAAATGGCGTGCATGTTTCGATTTAACCAACAGAGGGTCATTCTGAAAACGTAGCACTATGTACATTTTTTGAAATTATGAATTATGTAGCCTGAAATACGTATGGCTGGATTTCATTTTTAAAATAAACGCGACGGGGTGGTATGACGCCGTTCATTTTCGAGCTTACCAACTGATCGATACCCCTGTATGGACGACTTTCCGGCTCTTTCCAGTTTGTCTAGTTAGATCACCATGTACGCAGGGGGACTTGAGATGCAGAGAGGAAATGACCATGACGACGGAGTCTGGTGAACAACAGTTCCAGAAAGCGGGCAAGACAAAAACAGAAGCCAAAAATTTAAATAAAGTAAATAACAGGGAGAGAATGTGGTAATAATGTGGTAAAAATCAGACGAGGGCTTTTCTTTTTCTGAATTGCTTTTTTTAAACATTTTTCAATTGGGTTTAGGGAAGAGGGTGGGTGGGTCAATCTGTGCTTTTTAGAATACTATTGGTTGGGTTTAGAGAAGGGGGAGTGAGGGTCAGTCGATCGGTCAGTCAGTCAGTCAGTCAATCAGTCAGTCGACAGCAGCCTCTGGTGGATTTACGAGAGAACAGCAGGCACGAATGGCACTCGCGAGAGAAATTTGAGATCTGAAAAAGTACACGGCAGCCTTTCGCGAAAACAGAAACTGCAAAAAAAATGAGCTCTCAGGACGTATTTGACGGTCTCCAGAAATGTATATAGAGGTATATTTCAGAATGAGCCTGGGTTGATTTTAACAGTGCTACTTTATTTACATTACAAAACACAAGAGTATTTCTACCTTGCATGGCTATAACAATCAAAGTGCCCACATATACTTCAGCGTTTGTAGCTATTTCCCTGTGCCTTTAAATATGTGATAATTAATATCAGACATTCAAAGCTAATTCTTAAATCTCAATAGAAATTTGGATTGTAAATATGTCGTAACAAACATTCTATTCAGTAGTTTTATATAAATATTATGATTATGAAAAAAATACAGTATTATGTGGGATAGTCATGATATAACCATATAACAGATGAGTGTCTGAGACACAAGCTGTAAAGGCTGCACCATATCCCAGAAAGGAGGTGGGAAGCAGCAGCTCATTTGCAATTAAAAGGAGACAAATGAAATATGTTTTTTTTTGTTTTTGTGAACACTCAAAAATGGGGATCTACAATGTACTGTATACTTACTGACAAAAGTCTTGTCGTCAATCCCAGGTGTAAGAGCAACAAATAGTAAATTGACATCTAGTTGATCATTTTGAAAAGTGGCAGAAGGTAGATTTTTCCAATGAATCATCTGTTGAACCGCATCCCAATCATCACAAATAGTGCTAAAGACCTGTTGGAATCTGGATGGACCCAAGATTTGGTGAAGGAAAAATCATGATTTGGGATATGGGGTTACATTCAGTATGGGGGCGTGCGAGAGATCTGGAGAGTGGATGGCAAGATCAACAGCCTGAGGTATCAAGACATTTGTGCGGCCCATTACATTACAAACCACAGGAGAGGGCAAATTCTTCAGCAGGATAGCACTCCTTCTCATACTTCAGCCTCCACATCAAAGTTCCTGAAAGTAAAGAAGCACAAGGTGCTCCAGGATTGGTCAGTCTATTCACCAGACATGAACATTATTGAGCATTGAAGATGAATCCAAAGAATATTATTGAACTCTGGGAGTCCTGCAAGAATGCTGTCTTTGCCATCCCAGATGACTTTATTAATAAATTATTTGACTCCAAGCACATTGGAGTCATACACAATATATATTTTTTTCCTCTGCACCATGACTTTATATTTATATTTATATATTCTAAACTGTACATTATTTCTGTTTCAAGAGTTCACACTTAGCTGATGATTGGTAATAAAGCTAGTTTGGCATGCTGTCCCGGGAGAGAGCCCTGAGCTCATAAGATCCTCGAGCCTGGGGCTCCCTCCCGTTTGCAGGGCGAGAGGGGAGTTTGAGCTCAGGTAGATCTCAAGAACCCCCCGCCCCCTGCAGGTGGAATTTGGTATAGTGCTGGTCTGTTTAAGTCAATTCACTTATGTCTCATGTTTTTGGACTGTGGGAGGAAACCGGAGGACCCGGGGAAAACCCACGCAAGCACGTGGAGAACATGAACTCCGCACAGAAATGATGACTGGCTGGGTAGAGGCCCGCGCCAGAGGCATTCTTGCTGTGAGGCGACAGTGCTAGCCACTGGGCCACCGTGCTGCCCTATAGAGGAAAAAGGGGAGGAGAGGGGGTGGAAGGAGGGATTCTTCAAGACGAAGATGACTAAGGTTGGATGCTTTGGTTATTTGTACTGAGCTGGGAATCGACTGATTGGTGGATTGTGCATTAGCTTGACTCTGGGCCAGCCGTGTCAATCATAAGCACGCGCTCCTCTCGAAATTAGTTTATAACTAAACTTCACTAAGTGACAAAACTTCTGTCTAAGCAAAGTCAGACCTTACTGTCCTAATTAAATAATTAGAAATCAAGGCATGTCACATTCTGGTGAAATCTGAGACTTATATCTTGAAAAATCTGTGCTAATGGTCCATTTTTAGCAACATCTGAGCTTTTGGTAGGTCTGTCTTAAGAGTTAAAATATTCAAATATTTTTTTCTGAATTAATGTTGTCATATTCAGTTGCAACATATAAGGGTCCTATTACAGTATACTTGTAACATTGCCAACTTCCTTGAGTTTGTAATGTTGCTGTTTGAGGGTGAAAAGATTTTGAGTTACAAAATACAAAGAGAGTTTTTATTCATACAAGTAAGCATGACTTTTGAACTTCCTCGAAAACACTTTAGTTTTAACCATAAGTTTTCTTTGGGAATCCAGAAAGTAAATAATTCCTGACCAAGAACGCTAAACCTGGTTGGTGTTAATGGTGTGTTGTTGCCATGTCCAAGAGACGCAGTTTCACAGATCTAATACTAACATATCAGTTAATGCATCTGGGAAGTTTTGAAGTTCTACTGTATTGATCGCTGTTCTCTGTGAATCGAAATACATAAATTTCACATTCGAAGCTAGGGTACTCCTTATTGGGCTTTGAGGTGAAAATTGTACAAAGAAAAGCTGATAAAAATACAGCCGACGGTCACACTGCAGCTCAACTGAAACAACTTTTTTCCTTTTATTCGGTTCTTCTCATTTATTTTTCAGTGCTTAAGGTTACTGCAGTGTTTATGCAGCATGGTAATCAAACCCTTTGAGTTTCTTAGACGAGGCCCCGTCCCTGTCTCTAGGCTGAAGTTCTGGGAAAACAAATGTAAATGTAAATCATGCGCTCTGAGTGGGAGCAGTGACCTACACACACTGTAATCATGGTTTCTAAAAGTGAGATACAGCTCACGCTTATGTGCACACAAACTGACCGATGCAAGTGTCACTAAATGTTTGTGTATTTTAACGTGTATTTGTGTATGCATGTCAGTGTTAAGCACCCTCATCTGGTCAGTGGCCACCCAGGGATCCAGCGTCGGGTCATTAAACATCCCCGCACTCCTTATAGGAAAAGCTGAGGGATGTTTTATATGGCCAGTGGTGCTGAACCTTGCAGCCACATCCATAAAGGACAAACATTTAAAGTAACACAAAGCAATTCCAGCCACAGGGGAAGAGAACAGCCCTATAAAAACCTCCAGCTGAAATTGGGATTTGCACTTGTGCCCGATTGCTGGGCTGTCCTTGGTTTGGCCTTCAGCAAAGTTATAATGATGGATATAGATGGAAAGCAGGTGGAGCCTAATGCTTTGTTAAACCAAAAATCTCATTTACCAGCAAAATCCAGATAATTTGAACCATTTCACATTGAAACTGGGAAAAAGCTTGAACACCTCAATGCCCTAAAGCCTGAATGCTACTGTGTTTTCAGTGTTTTTTATAAATATGTAAAGTATACTGTAGCATAGGGTTCACACTGCAGTTCAGATGTCATTTTAAAACATAATAAAAGTTAATCTGATGAAAATGAATAAATTTTTAAACAGATTTTTTCTTTTTATTTTATTTATTTTTGAAGCGTAACGCCAAAGTTAAATATTCAGCAGGCTTCTGTGTCAATTGATTCTCCAGAAATCATTCAGAAATCATTTTAATATGAGGATTTGCTGACGAGGACACAGTATTATTTTTATACTGTTAAACAGTTACTTTTTTTGCTGTAAAATATATATTTTTCAATCTATAAAGATTTGATAGAATTCTTAAAATGTTGTGATTTTGAGCATTTTATTTTCTCTACAAAGTCGCAATAACAGACATTGGTATATATTATACAAGAATAACATTTACATAATTTAGGATTATGATTGATAGTACAAAGAAAGTAGTTTTCATAAAGTTTAAAGCCACATGTCTTTTTCATGACTGGTAGAATTTTATACAACCCCCCCCAAAAAAAAAAAAGCTGGGCCGGTATGGAAAGCACAAATTAAAAAAAATAATGTAGTGATTTCTAAATGTACTTTGCCTTGTGTTTCATTGCAGACATTACAACAAGCATTATTAAATGTGTTTCTCATGGTTTTCTTTTTTAAATAACCACATAATCTAGTTTTGGTTCATAAAAAAGTTCATTAAAAAGTTGAAACATTAAAGCATTTACCACTTTGTAAAGTTGCCTTTTTTACAACACTTAAAAGATAATCCTATTTTTCTCAGGATGTCCCATTTCTCCCTCCAAAAAATACCTGAAATACTGATTCATCTGACCACAGTACACGTTTCCACTATGTGATGGTCCATCCCAGATGCCTCCAAATCCATAGAAGTAGACAGTGCTTCAGGACATTGTTAACATAGGGCTTCCTTTTGGCACAGTACAGTTTTATATGGCATTTGTGGATTATCTACATATTGTGGTACTTGACAAAGGTTTGCCAAAATAGTCGTGAGTCTATAGATGAATGAGGAATGAGGTATAGATGAATGAGGATTCTTGATTCAATGCCACCTGAGGGATCAGTGATCACAGTAGTTTAGGCTTGCGGCCTTGTCATTTATGCACTGAAATTCCTCCAGATTCCTTGAATCTTTTAACGATGTTATGCGCTTTTAAAAGTGAAATATCAAAATGTCGTCTAATCTTTTTTTTTGAGGAACATTATTTTTTAAAGATTTCAGTAAATTTCTCACGTATTTGTTGGCAAACTGGCAATCCTCAGCCCATTTTTGCTACTAAGGGACTAGACTTTTATAGGATGTTGCTTTTGTACCAAATCCTAATCACAATCACCTGTTCACATCACCTGTTTCAAATCACACCATATAACCAATTTACCTGATTACTAGCCCTAAATTGCTCCAGTCCCAGCTTTTTCAGGAATGTGTTGCAGGTCTGAATGGCAGGAAAGGATGCATATATACAAATGAAATAAGGCTGACCAGACAAAACATGAAATAGTTTGTATTCATATTGTTTGCAATGAAATACATGTCAACGTAAACTTGGAAATCAATACTTTTTTTATTTGCATTGTTCATACTGTCCCAACCTTTTTGTATGTCTTGATGAAATGTGTATTTATAGTAATAGTACAGTAGTATCACTGACGTTTGCACTTATATGGAATCGTTTATTCATCACTTCATGCTCTCTGTATTTTTTATTTTTTTTGAAGCTAGAGCTAGAGAAGGTGCAAATGAGTAATGATTTAATTCATTATGAAACTCTAATCCTTGATACTGGACGTGGTTTCTTATGTCGTTTGGATATTAAATTTCATATATCCTGTGTAGAGATAATGCACTTTCCTGTTGGGTGGCTAAATGGCAAACTCTTTGTGGATCAGTAAGGGATTATTATTTTTTTTGTTATACTTCTGAATGTAATGGTAATTAAGAGCTCTTTTCACAACCATTCACCTTTCCAGCGGATTTAAGGACCAATTTTGCATGTAAAGGGGGAAGTCTTGAAAGTTGAAATTAAAACCGCTGGTGGTGGCACTGGCTGCGAGGAGGAAAAGGCTAATTGTAATGTGTATATCATGCAAGTGAGCAAAGAAATCATTGATCTTAAGTCTTAAATATTCAACAGTGCCTTGATGAGTGTTGGAGGCTAATGAGGATAGCTTTGAAGTTCGCTGCCCTATTAAAACAGCTACAGGCTGATCAAGCAATCAAATCAAAGCCCCTAACTATGTAAATAAACAAGCCTCATAAAGTTTTTTTTTTTTTTTTTAAGCTGTGTTTATGGCATTCTGGTCATACTCAGTTAAAAAAAAGTGGTCAGTCAAGAACAGACAGACATTGAGTAGAGAAGATCATGTGTTTGGGTCTTCCCTTTTAAAGACATTGATCCAAGGTGACTCACTTTCTTTTTTGAGCTCTTTTATTTTTGCTAGAGGCCATAATGATGGTAAGGCATATCACCTTCCCACGCATCTGAAGCTCTGAGACTTTAATGAACTGTTCTGCAGCTCAGGATGTGTGTTAAAAGACACCGTTTTCAACTAAAAATGGAAAACGTTTTATGCAGCTTGGCCTTTCATTTTAAAGTGCAAACTTTTGAAAACAGGTTTAAAGTTAAAGCAAAACATGACTAAAATATCACAATACTGAAACTGAATCAGAAGCACCACCAAAAGTAATTCAATAATAGATTCGGTAGAACAATAGAAAACCCTGAGACATTGGGCTCTATCATACACCTGACGCAGGTGCAAGACGTATGGTGCAATTTGTTGCTATTTTCAGACCAGCACAACATTGATTTTCATGTTTTGCACCACGTTGTATCATTAAAATAGAGCCCATTGTCTTCATTGCATAGAAGAAATATACTCTCATTAATATTAAAGCTAAAATCATCATTTACTGTGGTAATGTGCGGTGAGTAATTTTTTTTGAGTGTTTCTCAGCTGTATACATTCACTTTAGACTTCACCCAATGTGTTTGCATCTATTTGCTTAGATCAGGGGTGTCCAAACTCAGTCCTGGTGGGCCGGTGTCCTGGAGAGTTTAGCTCCAACTCTAATCAAACACACCTGAACCAGCTAATCAAGCTCCTACATTTGGAAACAACATTTTGATAGTTTAAAGGGATATTTTACCCAAAAAAGAAAATGATGTCATCACTTGTTCGAAACCTGTTTGAAGTTTTTCTTCTAACACAAAGAAAGATATTTAATAAATGTTAGAAACCCGTTTCTTTTTATACGATGAATGCCAGTGTTTGTCGCCTATCCAGGTTTTAGGAACAACAAATAATAAATTGACTACTAGTTGATCATTTGTTATCAGAATTGGCTTATATGAAAGGCAAAGTCCTCTGATATGCTTATTTTACGAAAATAAAATATGATCATGCCTTGATTTTTAATAATTTAATTAGGACAGTATAGAATATAAAGTCATGGTGCAGAGGAAAAAGAATTAATATTGTGTATGACTCTTAATAGCTTGGAGGACTGAATCCATAAATCTCTGCAATGACTCAAATAACTTATTAATAAAGTCTTCTGGAATGACAAAGAAAGTGTTCTTGCAGGACTCCCAGAGTTCACCAAGATTCTATGGATTTATCTTCAATGCCTCCTCCTTCATCTTACCCCAGACATGCTCAACAATGTTCATCTCTGGTCACTGGGCTGGCCAATCCTGGAACAATTTGACCATGTTTGTTTTCAGGAACTTTGATGTGGAGGCTGAAGTATGAGAAGGACCACTATCCTGTGGAAGAATTTGCCTTCTCCTGTGGTTTGTAGTGTAATGGGCAGCACAAATGTCTTGATACCTCAGGCTGTTGATGATGCCATCCCCTCTGCAGATCTCTCGCACGCCCCCATGCTGAATGTAACTCCAAAGCAAGATTTTTCCTTCCCCAAACTTCCCCAGACTGATTTCTGTGAGAATCTTGGGTCCATGCAGGTTCCAATAGGTCTTCTGCAGTATTTGTGTTGACTGTGATGCGGTTCAACAGATGATTCATCTGAAAAATCAACCTTCTGCTGCTTTTCCGAATGATCAACTAGAAGTCAAGTTTTTATTTGTTGCTCTTACAACTGGGATCGATGACAAGACTTTTGTCAGGCAGTGTACATTCTTTAAAATATCTTCACTTCTGTTAAACAAAACAAGGAAACTGGTAAATATTTGATGTTTTTGTTTCTTCAAATTTTCATTTTCGGATAAACTATCCCTCACTCAAAAAATTACATTTGCTGTTTGCTCAAACTAATTTTAAATGATCTGAAACAATACAATTCTTCATTTTTTTAGGACAACTTGATTTGTTTTATATTTAATCCTCTTAAATTTGTAAAAACTAGTAAGTTAACAATTTTTTTTCATGTTGTACCAACACAAATCAATTGTGTGGAACCCAGCATTGTTTGCAGTGCTTTAAGCCCAGTGCAGCATTGATGAAAGATCAACTAATGATCACGTGTTGCACTTTTTGTTGCTTGTAGTGTTTCAGTCAGTATGAGAGCTTAGAAAATAAAATACATTTTAATATCATATTTACATATCCTTTACTTGATTATTTTTTATGTATGCATGCTTTTATCTTGCCTGTATGACATGAGAGTATATTTAAAAGCATAACTACTTACACAAAATAATAATAATAATAATAATAATTAAATAAAAAAAAACACATATACATAATTATAATTTAATCAATTAACTCCATGTGATCCAAGCATGTTAGAGTTTGTCTGTTGAAAACAAAAGAAGATATTTCTGAAACTGGTAGCAATGTAAACTTCCATTGTATTTTATTCCCTATATGGATGTAAGTGCTCCCAGTTTCTAAACAGATTTAGAGCACATGAGGGTGAATAAATAATCAGCAAGTTTTTGGGCTCGGAGGACTTCTATAATTACTTATGTTTGATGCAAATTAAACTTAACAAATAACGTGAATTGGGTCGCACTAATGATAACATTTAGG
Source organism: Danio albolineatus (assembly GCA_903798035.1). Classification (NCBI taxonomy): domain Eukaryota; kingdom Metazoa; phylum Chordata; class Actinopteri; order Cypriniformes; family Danionidae; genus Danio; species Danio albolineatus. The sequence goes on from CAIGQQ010038942.1 coordinate 6,841,507, forward strand.
ATGACAGGTGTTTATTAGTTTTGCCTTCACTAAATGAAATGTATGGTAAATAGGCAGGTGTGGTTTGACTGAGGAATTAATGCCGAATTTAAATCAATCTTAATTTTTTCCTCAACACTCTCGGTGACAGCATCTTATCCATTCATATCCAGGGCCCTCCATCCCTGTCAGCCCATTCCCCGCCGTTTTTCACTGTGATTGACATGCTCATACCAGAGGAACAAGCAGTTGTCTAGACTGATTAACGCGTCGATGCTCTAAGCCGCACTTTTTTTCGTGGGATTTGAACCCAAATCAATGGGTCACGACAAAGCTATTTAATTGGTGATAAGGAAGAAACAACAAGCCTTTAATGTTGCGTCGTAAATTACGCTTGTTTGCCTGCACAGATCAGACTAGACAAGTTCCTTTGTCGTTTTTCTCTGTTGTTTCTGCTTGGAAGAGACTGCTGGGCAGATTGAACAGTAAATTAAATTAATGTAGGCCATTCCTCAATCATTTCTCATTCCTTCAGAATGATTAAAGCTGATGTAAGAAGTTCATTAAAACAGAAAACATTAGACTCATTAAAAAGCCATTAAAACTATCGCGCCGCCATGATTTATTCCATCAGTAGGGCAGGGAGGTACAGTGACATGGAACATGGGAGGAGAAATAGGAGGGCAAGCTGTTTCCGAGCTCCATCCGAGTTTCCTAATTTGGAGTGTTTGGAAAGCCACAGACTCTGGATCGCTACCTTCGCTTGGCCCTAATGCAGATTCATTGGACTGTGTACTGATGCGCTTACTAGGCGATCCAAGATCAGCTCTCTGCGTATGTTTGTGTTATTGTTATCATTCCAGGTCTCATTTGGAGTGAATTGAGCGCCTATGATGTTAGCAGCTTGATGAGGGGCTTTATTACCCGTTATGATTGAATCAGCTGCGTTGCCTCCTTGCCTTCTATTAGATATCCTTCACTCCTCAGCTGCAGCCACTGGCATTTACTGCTTTAAATGTCACAGGAGCTGATATGAGGTCTGGGAGGAGGGGATGGGTTCGCCTGGGTCATTAGTCACAGTGAGGTTTGTTGAATGATGTTCTTTATCGGATCCAGCAGAACTCACAGTTTTAAGGTGATACCATAAGTTGCTGAACGAAACCGTAGCATCGTTCATTCCAAAATGCATTCATGTGTTTGTGACCTTGCTTTTATCAGAGTTTCTCAAAGACGAATAATAGCAACCGTTAATGGTTTGGAGATTTGGAACATTACAACGTACAGTATCTTAGAATTTTCTCTTGTAATAGTAAACAGAAATTTTCTTTCTCTTCTTATTTTGGCTTAAGTGTGAGTGTAATGAATTATCAAAAAAGAACATTTAAACACAGTGATTTGACATGGGTCTTGAGATGTAGGTACTTTACCTGAAAGTGAAGGGAAATGATGAATGTGGTTTAGGTGGACAAAATGACTGGAGAAATTGTACGACTTAATCAACCTGTTGCCATCTTGTTCTTGTATTCCTTTAGTTTCCCCTTAATAACAAAAATAATTAAATAAAAATATTTTAATTATTAATTATGCAAAAATTATTTAATGAAAAATGATTAAATGGCAATGTCTAAAAATGCATGATTATTATTTAGTTATCCTCATGACAACAACAACAAAAATAATAATTAATTAATTCATTAATTCATTTATTTATTTATTTTTTCGGGTTAGCCTCTTTATTAATCTTGGGTCGCCACAGCAGAATGAACCGCCAAATGATCCAGCATATGTTTTACGCAGCGGATGCCCTTCCAGCTGCAACCCATCACTGGGAAACACCCATACACACTCAATCAGACACATACACTGTAGCCAATTTAGCTTACCCCATTCGCCTACTTGTTGGGGGAACCGGAGCACCCTGAGGAAACCCACGCAAACATGGGGCAAACATGCAGACTCCACACTCTGGTACACGATGGTGCAACTATTGTTCCTTGAGGAACAGTTTTGTACCTTTGTAAAAATTGTACCTTATATGGTACTGAAAAGACCTCTTATGATACTGTTCTGTGCCTTTTATGGTAAAACTGAAATGGAGGTACACAATTGTTCTCATATAAAAGGTACAAAAGTGTTGAATAACTCCTCCTTTATTACAGTATCTATAAAAATAAATATGACTGGAAAGGCAAAGGGATTTTTATGAATAATTTCCATATTAACACAAAAATCATCATTTAAAAGTATGTTTAAAGATACTTATAAACATACATTTTAGTCCTATAATGCAATAATACAAAACAACTGGTAAAACATAAAACTATAGGTATTGTAAACTAAACATTTAAGGCATTTAAATAAATGTTTGGTAAGCATTTTTGACACTGTTAAGCTACAGATTGTCTTGTCACTGTGGTGGTGCCTTTCACAAAATATACAATATTGTATCTGCAGGGTTTTTAAAAACAAAGGTACATTTTGGTTTTCCATGGCACAAATCGTGACCTTAAAAGGTACAAATTTGATTCTTTTCTTAAGGTACAATTCTGTCCCATAAAAAAGTACTGCCCCAGTGACAAGGGTTTGTACCTTCTTTGGTACAACATTATACCATTTTTTCTGAGAGTGCACATAGGTAGAAATGCCGACTGACCCAGCCGAGGCTCGAACCAGTGAACTTCTGTGAGGTGATCGTGCTACCCACTGCTATATAAATATATATATATAATAAATAAATAACAATATACTAGGAGTTTTAATCACTTAGTCTGTCCATCCATTTGTCTATCCATCCATCCATCCACTCATCTTTAACATGATGTTATATTTGTTTGCTATTATTTTATGGCACAATTTATTTATTTATTTTTAACATTTTTATCATTAGGTCCTGTGAAAATGTTATTCTATATAAAATATATCCCAGGTTGTGTTAGCAAAGATATTTCTCCACAGTATTTCGTATCATAATTTTCTTCTGGAGAGAATTTCTTATTTCTTATTTCTTTTAGGTTGAATTAAACAGTAACAACAACAAACAAACAAACAAACAAACAAACAAACAACCAAACCAACAAATGAATAAATGAATAAATGAATAAATGAATAAATAATAACTGTTAAGGTCAATATTATTAGCACCCATAATACATTATAATTATTTTTCTTTCAACTGGCTACAGAACAAATCACGGTTGTTCATTGACTTGCATGAATAACATAACTTGGCTAGTTAAATTATTAACTTAGTTAAAATGCACTTTAAGCTCAATACTACTATCTTTCAAAACAACTACAAAAATATTAATACAGTAATCATGGCAAATACATTAGTTATTAGAAATTAGTTATTAAAATTATTAATATAATTCTATTTAAAAAGTTAAAAAGCACATGGGAACTATCTGAAAAAAAAATTCACAGCAGGTTTATAATTTTGTCTTCAACTTTATTTAATTACAATAATTGCAGATTCCAACTCCTATTTTAGTTGCATATTATGTTTAGCCACAGCACAGTAACTGCTATTTGTAGTTTTAACCATTTAACCATTACAAAATCTGTTTCATAAAGTCCAGCATGTCTACACAGGTCTGCTAAGATGCTCTGTAAAAAGACAAACTTGCAATTTGCTAAAACCTGTGTTTTGTGATTAAAAAAACAGAGGCGAAATATCATCTGTGATGTCCAACAACAGACAAACTAACTACACACAAATCTCACAAATAAATGGTCTACTCCAAACCCTTAAATCACTATGGTAAATATTTGGCATTTGAAAATAAATGAATGTGAGCTGTGCTGCTTCATCCTCGAGCTGCACACATCAAAGAGTCCATAAACAGAGAAAACAAGCAGCAAACAAACCCAACCACTTCTGTAAATGGAGTGGACAGAGGAATGTTGGATCTGCTTGAAATAATTCAGAAGTTTTTAGGTAAGACGCCACAGATGAATAGGGTTAAAAATATCACAATACCTTCTTAGTTGATTGATTTCATTAAGAATTGCAAACATTTTGTGCTTTACAAGGTTTCTAAAATGTTGTTTATGCAAACTAGACATTATTTCATTAAATATGTGTTCATTTGCATACATTTGTAGCAAATGAAAGATGAAGTCATTTTCAAAACTTGTTTCAGTTTTCCAACTCTTTAGTCAGGTTTTTACCGAGTGAATTTTGGGATCCTTTTTTATCACTGCATTATTTAGAAAATACTAGACAGGCCTCTTTTTATCACTACATTATTCAGAAAGTAACAGACAGGATATTAATTTTCACAGTGTTTTGTAGAGTAAAATGTTTTATTTAATCTTGCAAATTATGCTTGAACAAATCACTTGGTAAAAACCTTGAAAATATAGAGATGAAAAATAATATTAACGTTTCGAGGATATTTGTATCTCAGTTCTGGGGAAAAATCTTACAAAATATGTACTGTAATTGAAATGTGTGACAAAAGAAACACTTTAAAGATTTTTTTCTTTACATTAGAGTGTAAATGAAAACTTCATGAATCCCATAAAGGTCAAAATCTTTTGACAGATGCATGAAAAACTGTGTGTTTTTTTCAGGCAGTGTCTTGCCTTAACTCGCAAATTCGATTTCCCCTTCAGTCCCTTTGTCTGACTAATTCTTTAATTCCAAACCTTCGGTTTCCTGCTCAATTTCTTCACACGCTCTTTACTTCTTCAGAGTTGCACGGCAGCATCGAGAAAAAGTTTGTAACAATGGAGCCGGCTCTTATTATTCATTCAGATTCTTTATAGGTTAGCCTGTCAGTTCTATGCATATTTAAATATTCATCGCATCCTTTGAAAAGCAGACGGAAATGCAATGCCTTGCCGCCATCGGATATTCGCTATGTATGCATAAGCGGCAGGCTCTGTTTTTTTCCCTCTCACTTGTTATCTCAGACAGATCCTTCACCTTTGTCTTTGAACACAAACTTAAACACGTACCAAACAGATGGAAATTCACAGGCATCAAAAACACGCGGCCATACGCAGAAGATACCTTTATGCCCCGCCGAAGCAAATCTTTGCATCAGATTTCAGCTCACATTTCTTGGAAGAGAATCGAGGATTGCGGGGAAGCGCTGCTTGTGATGTATTTCTCATATGCAAAATGGGCCTTGTGCGAAGTGGCGTAATTGTGTGTGATGTGGCCAAGTGGCCGGCCTGACAACGAGAAGCAGTTGATGTATTGGTGGCTGGTTGAGCTTGTTAGCGATGGCGTGCCGAGCAGCGGAGGGGAAAGAAAGAGAGGGAATCAGGGACAATCAGAGGGAATAGATTATGAAGGCAGCAGTGTGGAGCTAAGTGTTGCTCCCTCTTGTTGCTGCCATGAAAAAGGAAATGGAGGGTGGTGCTAACATTATTTTATTAATTACATCTCAGTTTGTCTTCGTGATGACAGAGTTTCTCGTTCCTCCAACTCCCACCCTGCACTCTTACAGCATTTTTCCTTTCCAAGTGATGTGGTTTTTTTTATATCTGCTTCATGCATGCAAAAATATATGGTTGTTATAAAAATGCCCTTTCACTGTTTTATTTATGGAGTTGAGTTGAGTTGAGTTGAGTTGAGTTCAGTACAGTTCAGTTCAGTTCAGTTCAGTTCAGTTAACTTAGGTTGAGTTGAGTTCAGTTAACTTATAGGTTGAGTTGAGTTGAGTTCAGTTGAATTGAGCTGAGTTGGGTTGAGTTAAGTCTATTAAAATACTGTTTGACCAATTATCTGCTCAAGGTTACTATAATTTTGTGACACCTTTTTATTTAATAACATTAACACAGACTGGAATTCATATTCACTACTTTAGTCAAACTGTTAACTGTAGATGTTTAGCTATTAACCATCAGGTGTACTTATGATAAATATGGATCTCTGCACACTGTAATAGGTGATACTGCCCAAAGCTCATTTCACTTTGAAGAAGAATTTGGTACTGGGTCCAGATCTTACGTAATGTTATGTGTTCCATGTGAAACAACTTGGTTGATAGATTATTACAAATTAAATTAAATCAATTAAAAAATTAATTAAAAATTTAATTTAATTTAATTTAATTTAATTTAATTTAATTTAATTTAAAGCTTTGGTCTTTGTGATAAATGCTTATAGTGTTGCATAAGTATAAAACATGACTTCCAGATCAATGTGCTACATGCTTTCTCACCCATGTGCCAAGAACAATTGATTTAGTAGTCCGATTAATTAAATAAGATGGGGAGTGTGTATATGAAGATGTTAACAGGGTGATTGACAGGGTGCCAAATGCATTTGAATGCAAAATTTCCATAATGTGGCAAAGTATGTGCGGAAGATTGTCTGCTCTTTTGGTACACACATATATTTGCTTTTCACATACATACTTTTACAACATAGTATAAAATATTCAATTTCGTGATTCAGCAACACAACAAAGTTTATTTCCAACCTGTTTCGCTATACCTTTTATAAATAGACAGTTTGAGTTGTATATTTTGTTTACTCCTAAATTTATGAACGTTTTACTAATTATGACATATTCAGGTTTTTAGTGATCTGTATACAGTATATGTACAACATGGATGAACTTTTGCAAAACTGAGTCCAATAGCAAACGCTTTGCTGATATTTGAAAAATTTGGAAGAATAAAATAAAGCATTGTATTTTGTTGTTGTTTTTTTGGAACTTGGAAGAGTTCTCTTTCACTGTTTTCATCACTGTTACCATCAGAACACACTTCCACAGACCCATGTATATAAAGAGTATCATATTGACCATCTGTCAAAATCTGAACAATATTATAAAAAAATCGGTTTTAATGTAAAAACAATATTTATTTTGCTAACAGCTTGTTTACTAAATACACCATCAGTTGACAGTGACGGTTATATTTGATGGCATTCAGTATTGGCTCTGCAATTACACCTTTTAAGCAATTACGAGCTTTGCTTGTTTTCTTTTAAAGTTAATTAATTATTTGTTTATTTGTTATGTCTGTCATAATTATCAGCAAGATATCACATCATTATTGTGTATTAGACATGCCACTTGAGAAATAAAGGTACAGTAAACCGCACTCAGTAAGACATCAGACATTTAATCATTGCAGATAAAAAGTACAATGTAATATATTATAACTTTTTATTTTACAAAAGAGAAAACAAATATTTGTAATTAATTGTATTTTCTCCTTATGTATATCGTTAATAATAAACTAAACAAGGAGAACTGTACTTTTGTTGTCTAACTTTAAAAAGGAATGAGTAGGAGGGTAGTGAGTGACACTGCAGGCTACTTTCCTTGACTACCTCCGCAGAAACAACTCTTATTCTTCGTCTCTCTTTGCAAATTAAGGTAGTTTTGCACTAGAGAGGCTAGATTTAGAATTAAATAGTGTATATAAACCCAAACAGGTAAATTTACCAAATGAAACAAGTTCATTTACTCAATATTACTTGAAGTTCGTTGTACCTAATGGAACAAAAAGCTAAATGAGCTCAGCAACTGATTACATGAAGCAAGACTCAAACTTAATGAGCTTCGGAGGATTTAATTAACCATAATTCCTTGCCTTTAAATCTTCAAGCAGAGCAAGTGTTGATGTTTTGTACTTTTTAAAAAGGGTTTTGATTGAAAGTTTTGATGGAATAGTTTGTTGCTGTATAAGTTTTAGCTACTGAACAGAACTACAGTGCAGATTACTTTAAGAAGTATTTTTATAGGTTGACTCACTGAATAGCTTCACAGTCAGTTTACTTAAAAGCTACAAAGTCTACTTTAGATTTTAATCATATTCGTACAGTATCGAGTATGATGCAGATCAGATATTAGTATGAGTATCTCGCATATTCACTTTGAACTTCTTTTGCAGTTTTGCAAAACTACTGTTGTGAAGGCTGTGCATTCTAAAGCGAAGTAGACTTTGGGGCTTTACTCATGGGAATTTTCAATGCGTCTTCTCATTACCTCATTGCAATGATAATCAGATGCTGTTATAGTTCTCACATCTGTACCTTCGTTTGAAACCAGATGCTATGATGTTAAAAAAGACAACTGTTGGGAGTGTGATGAGAAGAGGAACTTCAGTGTGAACCAACCAGAGTGTCTCTCATCCAGCATCCCCCTCGCTCATTCTTTCTTTGCATGCGTGTGTGATAATGTGTGTTTGTGTGAGCAGTTTGGTATTGTGCTTGGAAAGGGTTGCGTGTAGCCAGGCGTAGCAGACTGTGTCCAGTCTGTCAGGGTCCAGAACAGGCAGTGGGATAAAAAGTGGTCAACACCAGGGAGAACAGCTGCAGTCTCCCACTGCTCGGCTATGCCTGAGTGGACCAGACCATTGCTCGCGCTGCCCCCTTCTCTCCAGGGCCAAAAGCAGGACCGGTACTCTCCCAGAACCCCAATGAACCAGCCTGACAACCTGCCTCCAGCCCAACATGAATAACTCAGGCCTGCCACTGCCAATCAATCCATCAGTCAGTTAGTCAGTCAAGCAGAGGAACACATGAATGCATTACACACCCCTCAAGTACACAGAATAAGAACACGGCCCATTTTTTATTGCTAACATATGTGCTGTGTACAATACACTCACGCTTTAGTTTTGACTTGAGGGTAATACCATTGTTTCTAAATGTGTTGTGTTTCATCTCAGTGTCATTTAACTAACGATTACAACTCCAAATCAGAAAAGGTTGAGACAGTATGGAAAACACACAAAAAAAGAAAGTATTGATTTTCAAATGTACTTTGATATGTATTTCATTGCAGACAATATGTATAGAAATTATCTCATTTTCTGTCTGGTGAGCTTTATTTTATTTGTAAATACCCATCCTTTTCTGTCATTTAGACATGCAGCACACAAAAAAGTTGGGACAGGAGCAATTTAGGGCTAGTAATCAGGTAAACTAAATAAATATTGATGGGATTTGAAAACAGGTAATGTTAACAGGTGATTGTAATCATGATTTGGTACAAAAGCAGCATCCAAGAAAGGTCTAGTCCTTTATGAGCAAAAGTGGGCCGGGGGGTCTACCAAGAAATAGTTGAGAAAATTATTGAAATGTTTAAAAATAACATTTCTAAAGAAGATAGGAAGACACTTAGTCTTGATTATTTAGGCCAACCGGAGCTGGGTACACTTCCTAAAGACATTATAGTTTGAACGGCATCTGCGCTTATGTTTGTCTGTTTTTATTATTTCCGATGTTTCCATAATCCTGGACCAGGCTGTATCCTGTGCAGCTGCTGAGGTAGTCATGGAGGAGTGGGCAGCATGAGACTGATTTCTGTTAGATCCTATTGTCAGATAAGTCTTTGCATTGATCCTGAAGAACCTCTCCCACCTGCAGCTTCTCTGCAATGGACATCCAGTGTTCTCCAGCCTCCTGTGTCTAGACTGCAGTTCCTCACAAGAAGTTTGGACATGCATATTTCAACAAGACAGTACAAAACTACATTCTGCACACATTACAAAGTCTTGGCTGCAGAAGAAGATAATACAGGTACATGACTGGCCTGCCTGTAGTCCCGACCTGTCTCCAGTAGAGAATGTGTGCCACATTTTGAAGCGCAAAATGCGACAATGATGACTCCATATTGTTGCCCACCTTAAGACTTGTTTGCTCCTGACACACTTCATCATTTGGTGTCTTCAGTCCTTAAACGTCTTTCGAATGTTGTGAATAGGAATGGCACATTACAAGCTGGTAAATGCTTTACTGTTCCAACTTTTTTTTTAAAAATCTGTTGCAAGAACCAAAACTGGTGGTTATTTTGAAAAAAATAAAATTAAAATAATAATAATAATAATAATGTACAAGTCAAAATACTGTAAATTTACAAATCACTACTTTCTATTTTTGTTTGCGTTTTCTATGCTGTCCCAACTTTTTCTGATTTGGGGGTTGTACTATAACGCCATTAATTATTTCTTTGCTGTATTTTTTATTGATGTAGTTTTGATTTGCATTTATTTATTTTTTATTTAGATTTATCTATTAATTATTACATTTTTTTACATCCCTTTGCCCCTTTTTTCTTTTTTTTTCGTTGTGACGTGTGAATTTAGCATTTAGAGCTTTAGATTATGCTTTATCCATCAGATTCACATATTAATAATTTGATTATAAAATAGGAATAGATCATGAAATAATGACAGTAGAACAGTAGAAGTAAAAAAAAATAAATAAATGAAATGTTTTATATATATTTAATAAAAACGTTTAAGTAAGAAATGATAAACAAATTGAAAAGCATGCACAGTAATGACCACACATTCTTTAGTGTGAATTGAGTATTTTTAGTAAATGTTATAATAGTTTGAATGTAATCAAATATAGTGTTGCGCATCAACTCCACTTATTACATTCATTTAAATGGACAGAGCATTTAACACTGAAAATGTGCTCACTGTTTATACATTCTAATGATGGTACACACCTTCATCTTAGTTTATCTTCTCTTTTTTTATACAGAAAATAAAATGTTTTAAAGAATGTTGACTGGGTTTTCTGTAGTCAGTGGCTACTGGCTAGCAACAATCTTCAAAATATCTTCTTTTGTGTTCAACAGAAGAAGGAAACACATCAGTTCGACAGACGAATAAACAAGCTGAAAGTGAGTAAAATTACTAATAAATTTTCAGTAAACCTTTGAGACACAGTAAATCAATGACTATGGTAAAGTGAAAGCAGATTTTCATGAAATAACTCTCTACAGGTATGTTTATCTGTCCATTCAAATGCAATATACCACTATTGCTTGGTAAATTTTGGCATAATAAGGTTTTATATCAGCAGCATGTTATCTGCTTGTTTAATGACTTTGGTGCCTTGTGTCTGTTGACACTGGTACATACAAATGAATTATACGTAAACTGTAGTTTGGTTATCAAGTGTAAATTAGTGTGTGCACCAGATGTTCAGTGATGATTGTATGAGAGGAATGTTTTTCTCAGAACATTGACAAGTCAAAATCCCTAAAACCACAAATGGTAATTTCATTTGTACAAGAGAACTTGGGAGATTATCTGCCTTAAGACACCTCGCTATGCAAATTCTCTCAGACAAAGAAAAAGGTCAGGGAGAATCACGTTACAACGTTGGATATTCCAGCTGGCAGCTAAACCGATTACGGCAGGCTTCAGAATCTTGGGTCGAGTGTTCAAATAGAATAAAAATAGTGTCTGTTTGGCAGAAAGAAAGAAAAAAAAAAACATGATGACATATATTTCACACCTTGCCTTCCTGTCTAGTTTTGAGAGCATGAATAATTAATAAGGATGAATAGATTGATCATGCATTATTGATGTCAATGCCTCTTTCTGCTCTACATACAGCAGAGCCAGATGATCCTCTTCCTCCTTATGTAAATTCTAATTCTGTGCCAATGAGCTCTTCGTAGGATGTCGTGTAAAGTGCATTCTTAAACATTTCTGCGCACAAGCATAGACTAAACGCAGAAGAGTATACACCTGAGGATTATCATATTACAAACTTAGATGACAAACTCAGATGTCAGAACCCTTTATCGCTCTTAATCCATCCTCTACAAAAAAAGAGAAAAAACTGAAACCGTTTTCATTCCAGATTTAAGCCGTACATGTTGAACTGGAGCATAACACCTTCCTCTGTCTAGCGCAGAGCCACAGCGCTTTTCCTCAAGTCCTCTCCCTACAAGATGCAATGAAACATTAATCAGCAAATTGTGCATTACGTTTGTAATTAACATTCAAGAGAGTTTAACTTTGCAATGTTTCATTAGTTTATATGCAAATAATTTTGAGCGATTGCCTCATTTGGTTTGGGAGCGCAATGATGTATAGGCCTGGCAGAAGGAAGTGGAACAGGAGAGAGAGAGAGGTTCGAGCACGTGCGACTGTGTGGCTGCATGCCATGATGAATGTTCACCTCGTCTGTCCCAGGCCTCCATTTTAGATGCATTTTACACCGGCTCTTTAAATGCAGAGGAGGAACGTTAACCTTAGCCCTATTCACAGCACAACCAATTCTCTTGTCACACTACATCAGCCTGAAATATACCTGCGTCTTGATCGCTCTTCAGGTGCCCGTGTGTTTGTCTCCAGCATGCCCTTTAAATCTGGTTTTGTTTATGAACCTGCATTTATGAGAGGCGAATCGCAATCCTCTGCGCATCTCTGCGTCCACCTCCATCTGTGTGCATGATGAGCTTTTTGCACTGTGAGTAATGTTTGCTAACCTGAGTGGGCAGCAGATTGCCAAAATGCATCATTAGACTGTTATTACTGGGTGGCGGCTCAGGCGTTCTGCGTACATTGCTGATTACTCATTCATCATCACTTTTTTTTGGTGAAATATAGATCATTCAGCCCAATTGTAATGATGTCCTTGTGGGTTTAAAGTCATTCCGATGCCTCTCAGTTTTTGGCGTGCGTGCTGATTGTGTTTTACCTATTAAATTGGCTATCGCGCTAATCCGCTTCTAGTCTCGTCATGCGTTAAGCCGTTTTTTTGGGGGGTAAGGAAAACACATCCATCTGGGTCAGACCGTGGAATGTCTTTTCATTCATTATTCAGTCCGTCACGGGCCAGTAATGTGATTGGATGTGACGCGTGTCAGGATCTGGTCGCTGCGACGAGTCAGTCGCAAGCTTAACGAGAAACAACGGCTCGCTCTGCAGGATGCCCTTTTTCAGCAGCTCTTAAAATGAGTTTTGCATGCTAAAAGGTGTACTTAGGAAACTTAGTCTGGTCAACTGTGGTGTTTGCTTCTTTTATTCATCAAGTGTGGTCTCGCTGCTAAAAGGCTGTTTTGGAAGGCTGAGTGGTACTTTTTTTAACAGACTTTTGGGGTAATAATTTTACAATTTAAAGAGCAGGTCATATGGTAGTTGTGTCCTAATATTGTGATGGAGTACAGCAGTTTTAGATGCATCTAAGATCAGAAACCACTGTTTGCAAGGAATATGCATTCCATCGTTCTGAAATAATTTAGAAATGATTCATTTGATTCAATTCAGGCCTTAAAGGGACAGTTCACCAAAAAAAATGAAACTTCTGTCATCATTTATTCACTCATTTTACGTCGGCTTTGTCTCTTTATTAATCAACTTATTTAGAATATGTTTCACACAGTGGATGCCCTTCTAGCTGTAACCCAGTAATGGGAAGCATTCACACACACATATACCACGGCCGGGTACATGAAGGGTAATAAAATGATAGTTGGATGAACACATTAATTGTACTTCAGCTTAGTCCCTTATTTATCAGAGGTCGCCAAAGCGAAATATACTGCCAACTATTCCGGCATATGTTTTATGCAGTTTCACCTCCATCCGCAACCCAGTACTGGGAAACACGGGAACACGGAGAGAACATGCAAACACCACACAGAAATGCCAACTGACCCTGCCGGGACTCAAACCAGCGACCTTTTTGCTGTGAGGTGCCAGTGCTAACCACTGAGCCACCTTGTTACCCCTTGTCATGATTTACTCACCCTTTATTTGTTTCAAACCTGTATGAGCATCTTTCTTTTATTTAACACAAAATAAGCTATTTTGAAGAAAGCTGGAAACCGTTAACCATTAACTTCCTAAGAATTAGCTTTTTCTACCAAAAAGTCAGTGGTTACAAGTTTTTAGCTTTCTTCAACACACCTTCTTTAGTTCAACAGAAGAAAGAATGTCATAAAGGTTTGGATCAACTTGATGGTGAGTAATTAAAAAAAAATGTTTAAGTCTGTTAACGGCTCACATTAAGCCAAATCTGTTTTGATTGGAAATGAAATGGCCAGTAAGACAGATGACTTATGATTTTTTATCAAGATTAGATACTCACTAAGCTAATTAAAATAAGTCTGGAATGGTGAACACTGCATGCACTCAATGGTCATGGAGCTATTGGGGGCTAATCTTGGACTACTTTTATTTAATTTTTTTGATTTTGTGCAAGCTGTCTTCTACAGAGACTGTTACTTCATCTCCAGATGGTGAATGCAGTTGTCCTCATTACAGCTACTTTTTTTGTAGTTTGGTGTTTATTTCACTAATTTGGCAACCATTAAACATTTGTTTAAACCATTAAACAAATGGTTCGAATTTTTGGTTAGAAAGAAAAGATGTCTTTAAGTGTCTATAAATAGTCATTTTTGTGTAGTCATTGACGTGATGTAAACACATTAACAGGAAGATTTGACAATATTAGATCACTAGAAATAGTATATTTAATGACCTGTCCTTTAAATAAAAAGTAATGCTGCTTGTGAAATATTTATAGTATTATTTACGTTTTTGGTCAGCTGTAATCAGAATAGCATTATTACTCTAGTCTTCAGTGATACACAATCCTTCATAAATTATTCTAATATGATAATTAGTTTTTTTTTATTATCAACAATGTTGAAAATTTAAATTTATTTACTGTACTTTATGTACTGTACTGTACCTACTGTACTTACTGAAAGGCTGTGCTTTCTTCATCAGCTGAGGAAGTTCAACCTCCCAAAGGAGCTGCTGAAACAGTTCTACACCTCCATCATTGAATCAGGTTTAGCTCAGCCACCAAATCTGACCTTCGAAGACTACGTCGAATAGTTCGGACTGCTGAGCGAATCATTGGTACAACCCTCCCTACTCTCCAAGAACTGTACTTATCCAGAGCGAGCAGAAGGGCTGCCAAAATCACTCTGGACCCCTCACACCCAGCATACTGCCTCTTTGAACTGTTACCTTCTGGTCGACGCTACAGAGCACTGCGCACCAGAACAGCCCGACATAGAAACAGTTTCTTCTCTCAGACAATCCATCTCATGAACACTTGATGATAATAATTGTGTAACCAACATCACTACTTGCAATACACTTTTTTATACACACATACACTTATTTAACGACACACTTTACATGCCAATTTGCACATAACAGCTGCACATATAATGTTGTATATAGTAATACACCTCTACATACACTTGTCCATTTGTTTATTTGCATTTAACACTTACTTCTATTTTTTGAATATATTGAATATCTGTTTTTTGTCCTGTCTCTGTAATTCTGTTGCACTGTAGAAGCTCTGTCACGAAAACAAATTCCTCGTATGTGTGAACATACCTGGCAATAAAGCTCTTTCTGATTCTGATTCTGATTCTGAAAATGTAAATTTGTTTAGGAACCGTAGTACATTTTTGGCTTTTAGCTATTACAACTGGATCTCTGGGAACAATACAAAATAAACAAAAAGGCCCCATTATGGGTTCTGAGTAAAGAGGTGAAGTCTTTTTGACATTGAATGGATGTAAACCTATTATAGGTGACCATTAAAACAAAAATAGGAACCTTTAAAACCCATAGAAAAGTGTAACTTTTTCATATTAAGGAGCCTGATGTCATCTTGGAGTACATTAAAGAGTCGCAGGCTATTACCTAATGCAGAGACTCCATAAAGCTCCACACTTGCCCTTGCCTTTGATCTATGCCCTCGGGCCTGGCGTAAACGCAGTACCACTAAATGACAAGTGCCAATATGTCGACTCTACATGATGCATGCGAGATCTCTCAGGAAAAGTGCCTTTCCATCAGAGGCTGAGGAAATGAGTTGCTAGCAGCCCCATGACAGTTGTCCGATATGCAAAACTTACACTTTTTTATTTACTTTCACCTTGGAACAGAGCCAGAACAGCCATTTTTTTCTGACAATTCATTTGTCAGGCCTGTTAACTCTGTGCTTTTGATTTGTGGAGATGAAACGACTTGCGCTTTTGGACTTTTAATACAAATAAGTGCTTTTCCAGCGACTGAAGCCTCTTCTCTCAGGTGAAAGTTTTGCTAATTGCGCAAAGGAGCCTCAGCTAGAGTTTTAATTAGTATAATGACTGTATATCTCTTGATTAGAGTGTGAGAAGGTCAGTGATAACTTTACGGCATAATGAGATTACAGTATAATGCTGATATTGCAGCAGTGATTACGGAGGATTTAGCCTCGTGCTCAACAGACGATGGCCCGTAACTGTTTGGTAAGAGGTTGTCTCAGGACATCTCTTATTCAAATGAGAAAGAGAAAAAAGAAAAGCAGTGCGAACACTGTGGGGCACTTTCTGTTTTATCTTTCATAATGAAATTCTTATTAAGCAGCTGGCTTATTCTGGACCCTGAAAAGCTTGATTAGTTGTTTCATTTCATATTTAAGATGGCCAGACAGTACTGTTTTAATTACACTGCAGATGTTGGGAGGCGTTCGGGCATCAACCGTTCTCTCGGGAGTCCAGGGGCAGACTTTGAACCAACTTGTTTTCTCTATCTTTCTTTATTTTGGGCCTTACTATTTGCATGCGTCTGGGTTTTTTTTTTTTTTTTTTGGAAGAGCTTAGAAAACGAAGGCAGGTACTGCTAGCTTCTATGTACAGTACATGCTTCTAAATTGAAGAATCTTTAAAAAAAGAATCATTTTTCTTAATTAAATTAAATTGTTACTGATTTTTTAGACTGCATATGATATTTGAAACTTAAAATGTTCACTGAATTTTTCATATGTAGTTGTTTGACGTACTGCAAATTAAAGCTAGTAAATATTTTAGTGTAGAAAAAGAAAATAAAGATTTAAGACTGTAAATCTGTCTGCGCGGCAGTAGCTGCATGGTAATACCAGTCTATCAGGATGTGGGTGTTTAAGAATGAGTTATTCTTGGATGATTTCACTGTTTGCAAGTTTTAGTAACACAGCTGTTAGTCCTGATTTAGAAAGAGGCAAGACAAGATTCATTTCGCTTTCAAAATGTGTTGTTTCTATTTTGTTTTAAATTATTTATCATATTTTTTAATGTTTTGCTTAGATTTTTTTCACTTTCTTCCATATTGTCACAAGGTTTTGTTTAATTTTATGCACAGTAATTAGACTAATTCTGAATGCAAAACATACTATATGAATTAAATGAAAGTTTAATTGCACTGAATAGA
>CAIGQQ010038942.1:6859967-6871369 GCA_903798035.1 Danio albolineatus
ATAATAATAATAATAATAATAATAATAATAATAATAATAATAATAATGATAATAATAATAACTTTAACTGTATATATATTATTGGTGTAATATACACAATTACAGAAAATCTTTACAAGTATATAAAGATCCACCACATTTTATACATGCAATGCATACAAAAGAAAACAGAACATTTCCTTCTATGATAATTGAATATGAGTATTTACATACAGCTGAAGTCAGAAATTGTTAGCCCTCCTGAATTATTAGCCCTCTGTATATTTTTTCCCCAATTTCTGTTTACCTGTTATTATATTATATTATATTATATTATATTATATTATATTATATTATATTATATTATATTATATTATATTATGTTTAAAATAAACAGGATTAAGTGAAATGTATTTAATATAAATAATTAACATTAACAACTAATATCAAAAAGTTTTTCGTTTTCATTTTAAGATACAATCTACAGATGCACATTTTTTTGAATGAATAGTAAATATAGATATTTTCTCAAGCTCTATTAATTAATTAAAAAATTATTAATCAGTTAATTTAAAAAAAAAAAAGCTTATATTATAAGTCTGAAACAGAGATCAGTCGATTGGGACATCTCTACACAGTACAGTACAGCTCGTCCCAAAGAGGAGGGATTACCAGCCAGACAGGGCAACCCAAAAGGGATACTGCCATTCACCAAACCCCAATTTACCATAATTCAACACTTCAGTGCATTCACTAATTAAAAAAAATTAAACCAAAATGTTATAATAAAGATATCGCACCAAGGCCTTTCAGACGCTTAATCCATGATTAAGAAAATTAAAGTGTGTTTAATTTGATTAAGATGGAACATAAACACTTCCCATCTGTTAGTCTCTCTCTGGAGATTTGGTAGTTCATGAGGGAGAAGGATGTGCCTGGAGGATAATGTCTGCAGGGACTGTGCTGATTATAATGGCTCCCAGGAAAAAAAAAAAAAGGAAGCTATTAAGAACAACTCGGAAATAAATTATTACATCTGCTCGATATAGACACGTGTTTTTGCTGGTTCTTAGAAAGAACAGGTGTATACCTGGAACTAAATGTGATGTGATGATTCACTATTGTTTGCATTTGGATAAAGTGCTGAAGAAAAAAAGGTACGAAAGAAAGGTACTGTAGCTATTATTTGATTTAAATTAATTTTATTTTATTTTATTTTATTTTATTTTATTTTATTTTATTTTATTTTATTTTATTTATTTTATTTTATTTTATTTTATTTTATTTTATTTTATTTTATTTTATTTTATTTTATTTTATTTTATTTTATTTTATTTTATTTTATTTTAAATTTCAGCTTAGTCAGTTTATTGATCAGGCATTGCCACAGCAGAATGAACTGCCAGCTTATCGAGCATATGGTTTACACAGCAGATGCCCTTTCAGTTGCAACCCAGTACTCACCTGTTCACCTGTACCGCATGTCTTTGGACTGGGGAAAACTGGAGCATCCAGAGGAAACCCACACGAACATGTCAACTCAGTCGGGGCCAGTGACCTTGCTGTGAGGTGACAGTGCAAACCACTGTTTTGTTTTGTTTTTGTTTTTGTTTTGTTTTGTTTTGTTTTGTTTTGTTTTGTTTTGTTTTGTTTTGTTTTGTTTTGTTTTGTTTTGTTTTGTTTTGTTTTGTTTTGTTTTGTTTTGTGTGTTTTGTTTTGTTTTGTTTTGTTTTTCAAATGTGGAAAAAAAATGCTCAGTGCATCTAATATGTTGTACATCATTACTGTTCATTTAGGAAAATTAGATAATGATCATTGTAATAGAAAAAGTTGCAAGCCATCACTCAGTTGTAATCAATTCCCCGATTGTTTTCAAAAGTCTTGTTTGCATAATTCATTCATGCCTGTCCTACGTAAAGAGGGCTGTTTCTATTTGCAGTTATTTGCATAACAGCCATCAGGTTTGAGTGCAATTATTTCAGCATAACAGGCTGAGTAAATGACTCTGGTTTAGAGTTTGTTGGTGAGATGACAGATGACAGACAGTAAACCGCAAACTCTAATGCCATCGTTTACCAATCTGCAGCCACCATGACCATTTCATTTATGCAAGTGTTGTGCTTTTAGAAGTTCTGCGCTTGCTGGTTGTACGTTACTTCTCCAGAGTTCATCATTTGGAGCTGTGGTTTTTCTTCTTTATCTTAATAACATAACCATATGAGATTGATTTTTATCAAAGACAGGCCCATCAATTATTCTTTGTCATCCCTTTAGATGAAAGGCTCTTTTTCATAGCAGTCAGTTTGTGGTTTCGGTGGGGAGTGTGCTGCACTTTGTTGTAGCTTGTTTCTTCATGCATGTGAACCTGCTGAGCTTTGAAGGTTCTGTCTGGTTCATTATAGTATCTTGTATCCAGATCTTTAACAAAGCTTTTTGACCTAAATAATGGTGCTGCGATCAGCACTGAAAATGCTGGAAACGTAGTTGAAAAGGTCTATAGATTTCTTCAGAAGACTTTGTAGGACTTTTTTCCATGTTCTCTCTCTGAACTTTTAAAGACAGCATTTATTTCCATGTTTTTTATGTAAATCAGCGTGAAATGGCTTCTCAAACAAGGACAGGATAATACTTGATGATGTGGACCAGATAAATAACTTATAATAAATGCTGACGATTTAGAGGTAACTTTAAAAAGTAAAATCAACACCAGTGCGTTTTTTTGGAACCATTTGAACTTTGGTTTTGAATGAGTTGTGTGGAAGAATGCTAAGTGAAGTTTCATAAACTAATTTCGAGAGGAGCACGTGATATGATTAGCACGCCTGGCTGATCATCTGTAATCAGCAATTATCCAATCAGAGCGATCCAAGCTTACCATAAACAGACCATTTTTTCTCTACCTTCGTTTTGGAAGAATCCCCCCTTCCACCCCATCTCCTCCTTTTTTCCTCCCTTTTCTAAGGGGGAGCTTTCAAGACCTATCTGATCTCGGATCCCCTTATATGCTTATTGACTGGGCGGGAGCATTGGGCTCAAATCTCTCCGAGCTCAGGGTTTTCTCCTGGGACAGCATGCCAAACCTGCTATAAACGCTATGCATATCTAAGGGTGAACTCTTGAAACACACACAAAAGAAATGACAAAAAAAAAAAAAACACACACAACAAACAAACAAACAAACAAAACACCCAGAATTATATGAACAATATTATTATAAGATTATTATAATTATTATATTATTAATTAAAAATATTATTCTAAGCAAGCAAAAATAAGGACAAACATAACATAAAATAGAACTAGCACAGAATCAGTACACAAGTGACACAAACAAAAGAAAAAATGAAAAACATTAAAAAGGCAAAAACAAAACAAGAAAAAAGCAAACAAATCAAAATGCAAGACATAAAGCAAAAACAAAAAAATAAATAAATAAAAAAGCAGGGTTCCACACTATACTTTCATGTGGTCCCAGCACAATTGTCCCCAAAAAAGATTAAGAATCGTGTTGTTTCAACTCATTTTAAAATAAGTAGTTTGAACGAACAGAAAAAGTATTTTTGAGTGAAGATTATGAGACTCACAAAACAGAAAAAACATTGAACATTGAAGAGCAAATCCACCGATGCTCAGCTCTACAAGTCCCAAACCCAGCAAGCCAGTGGTGACAGTGATGAGGAACAAAACTTCACCAACTGAAAAAAGTGAAGGAGAAAAAGAAATTGGGTCGGGCACGACCATTTCACCTGCAGTCAGCACCTAGAATTGTAAAAATACAATTCTAAGCAAAAAACAAACAAACAGGAAAATGCACTAACAAACGAAATAAAACTGGTGCAACAAACTAAAATAACACATAAAAGACACAAACAAAAGAAAATAAAAAAAACATTAAAAAGGCAAATACAAAGAAAATAAGATGGAGACACAAAACAAACAAACAAAAAAGACAATGAAAAAAAATGAACAAAAAGCAAACAAAAATCTTGAACATGCCAAGAAGAATACTAAAAATGGCATTTTAAGCAAACATAAACACGAAAATGCACTAACAAACAAAATAGAAGTAGCACAAAAACAATACACAAAAGTAACACACAAAAGATAAAGAAAAACATTAAAAAGGCAAATACAACAAAGACAAAAAACAAATCAAACAAATCAAACCGCAAGACATAAAGAAAAAAACAAGATTGACGAAAATAACAGTAACGAAATCACAAAAACAAATGGTTTAACAAATAACTAACAAAATACACACACATACACACACAGAAAAAGATTGTCAAGTTTTCCCTGATCGTTTTCCCTAAATGGTGTATAAAGTCAGCCAATCAGATTAGTGATTTCCCGGTGTTGTCCAGAGGTCAGGAGATGTGGACAGTGACCTTGCGCCATTCACAGCATCAAGAACAGATCGTTTGAAAAGAGTTTTAGAGGATTTATGATGGACAGAAATGTGTTTTCCACATGACAGCTGTACCCTGTCTATCTGTCCCACGACTTCCTTTCCCGTCTCTGATATGTGGCACTAATAACACCCTCTGTCCAGGGTCACCTTCACTGTTTCCCGCTGAGCGACTCCACAAAACAACCCTCTCAGTTTGGATCAGAGGACCTAAAAAAGCACCAATGAAGTGTCAGAACAAATAGTCTGAAGTAAAGTCTTCATGCAAAGCGATTAGCATTGTTTTGTCTTGCTGTTCATTCCATTTCCTGCGTGTTTCAGAATAACCGAGTGGTAGATGGAGAGCAATCAGAGTGCAATTTGAGCAGCGAGGGGCTCAGGAGGAGCATGGGATGGCAGTTTTTGTCTGAAGGGTGTGTGTGGTAATGGTGGTTAACTGGTTGTAAGGTGATTTGCTCAGAGTGGCTGATTTGCGGTCCGTCATCTGGGCTGTCAGAGAGATGTTTAGTGGTGTCAGGACTGATGTGAGCGGGTGATGCCCGTCTCCCTGCAGACCAGTGTCTGTCACTGCTATAGAGAGAATCCTGTCAGCTCTTCACATCTGTCCCAGTGTGATAAACGCAGCCCAGCAGCTCAGCCATTTACTCCTCTAAATGAATGGATGTGCAGGCTTACTGTATGCTTGAGATAATGTCATATTTGTAAAGGAGTAATATTAATACACAATAAATCAATCACTTTGACAGAAGAAAAAATATTGTGTGTAATAAAATAAGGTTAATGGTTCAAGCCTCGGCTGGGTCAGTTGACATTTCTGTGTGGAGTTTGCATGTTCTTCCCATGTTGACGTGGCTTTTCTCTGAGTGAAAACGTAGTTTCATATCCGTTTCTGGAGACCACAGATTATCTAGTCAGAGGTACGTATGGCTGCGTTTAATTTTTTAATGAACTCTATGGGGCAGTATGACGCTGTTCCTTTTTGCGCTTACTAGCTGACCGCTTACCTCCGGGTGGACGACTTTCCTGCTGCAATTGGTTGTCCCGTTAGCTCAGCATGTACGCCGGTGGACTTGAGACACAGAGAGGAGTTGACCATGACGAAGAGTACGAGTCTGGTGAAGAGCAGTTCCCCAAAGCAGGTAAGAAAAAAACTGAATCCAAAAAAATAAAAATAAACCAGTAAATAACAGGGTGAGAATGTTGTAAAAATGAGACGAGGGCTTTTATTTTTTTCTGGATTGCTTTTTCGATAATGTTGGTTGGGTTTAGGGAAATGGGTGGGTGGGTCAATCGCTAAAATTTTGGTTGGGTTTAGGGAAAGGGGAATGAGGGTCAGTCGGTTGGTCGGTCGGTCAGTCAGTCATTCATTGTCATTCAAACAGTCAGTCTACAGCGGCCTCTGGTGGGTTTATGTGAGAACAGCAGGCGCAAACGGCACTCACGAGAGACATTTTAGATCTCAGAAAGCATACACAGTGACCTCTTGTGGATTCGCGAAAATAAAAATTGCAAAAATATGTACCTCCTGGGACATATTTCGTGGCCTCCAGAAATGTACATGGGACTACGTTTTCACAATGAGCCTGGGTTGCCGGTTTCCCTCACAAGCCCAAAGACATGCGCTATAGTTGAAGTGGGGAGGCTAAAATTGTCTGTAGTGTGTGTGTATGAGTGATTGTGTATGGATATTTCCCAGTGATGGGTTGCAGCTGGAAGGGCATCCGCTGTGCAAAACATATGCTGGATAAGTTGGCAGTTCATTCTGCTGTGGTGACCCCAGATTAATAAAGGGACTAAGCCGAAAAGAAAATGAATGAATGAATAATAATAATAATAAAAATAATAATAATAATAATAATAATACTAATAATAATAATAAAAATGATTATCATATTATCATTAACTAATGAATAATGCTTTTTAGTTTAATTTAGTTGGAGAACCTGATATATTTTATTTTATTTTTTGTTTTATTTTCTTTATTTTATTGTTTATTGTATTTTAATGTATTTTTTTATTTAATTTTAATTTTATAATTAAAAATATATATGTATATTTAAAGTTATTTTATTGTAATGTAATTAATCAAATGATTTATTGGTTTATGTTTTTTTTAATTAAATTGCTTTTATTTTATTTTATTTTTATTTTATTTTATTTTATTTTATTTTATTTTTATTTTATTTTATTTTATTTTATTTTATTTTATTTTGTTTTATTTTATTTTATTTTATTTTATTTTATTTTATTTTATTTTATTTTATTTTATTTTATTTTATTTGTCCCACTTGTGGCTTAACTCTTATGTACTTGCATCAAAAATAAATGCAATGTACTTACTGTGTCTATAATGTATTGCAGAACACTTCTGGTGCTCTTTAGCTGGGATACTGGTAGAGTAAGGTATAGGTTTGGCAGTATGGGTATGTATAAAGTTAAAGGTGTAAGTGATGGTCAACAGTGTAAGTAAAGATGTAAATACTTGCAAGTATTTAATCAGTTTAAGTACAATGTAAAAACATGTATTTACAGTACACTTTAAGTACATTGTAACAAATTCATAATTTCATCAAATTAATATTTTATTTTATTTTATTTTATTTTATTTTTCACATTTGCAAATTGCTATGATTCTTTGATTTATGCTGTTCCAACATAATAAACACATACAAACAGCTCAGCTATATACAAAGCGGCGGGCTCGCCTCCAAATGAATAAATGTACATGCTTATTTTTTTATGCTAAGACATTTATTTATTAAACAAGTAATGTTAATGCACAACCTCTCATTTGAGCTTACAAATCAATCACTTGCACAAAAAAAAATAGTTTGTCATAATGAAATGTTTATCTAATTTCACCCTTTGTGTTTTTCAGGATTTACATAAATTTATTTTTAGACATTATTTATTGTAGCGCTTTATAGCTCTGCTTTTCTAATTAGCAGGTCTTTGCTAATGCTTTACCTTGCATTTCTTCATACTGATTCTAAATGTAATAAGAATGGTTGGCTACACTTCATTATATGCATTTATTGTTTAATATGCCTAAAAATCCACTGCATTTTTTTCAAAGCTTGAAATGATAAATTAATATGTGCAAATGCATTTAAAGCTTTAGCACAATTAAATGTTCTCTAAGGATTTTCCAGTGCTTTGATTAATGTTCCTGTTCATTTTCTTTGTATGTATCTCCCATCATGCCTTCCTTTTTTCTACAGAGGGATGAATTAATGTTGTACTGAACTGCACTTGTAAATGTGAA
Organism: Danio albolineatus; assembly: GCA_903798035.1. Taxonomy (NCBI): domain Eukaryota; kingdom Metazoa; phylum Chordata; class Actinopteri; order Cypriniformes; family Danionidae; genus Danio; species Danio albolineatus. Next base: position 6,867,620 of record CAIGQQ010038942.1, read on the forward strand.
ATGTTCGTATGCATTATGTATGATTCCAGTGTTGCAGTTTTTCCCTCAACAATGCGTTGCTCCTTCAGTATCTCTCAAGGTTTCATTATATACCTAATGTTTGCCTAATGAAATGTTCATGTTATTGGATTAAACTGGAAGCATGCTAAGAAAACACACGAATAACAATAGCTCTTATTTACAAACCCAGTATGCTCGCAAATGTGGTAAGTAAAACTGTGTGATTCATCATGGCTTTGTTTTTCCACTTTTTTCTTCTTTTTTTGTAAAAAAGAAATTAAATTTAACATGAAATTTAACTTTTCTTTTAACATTTAAACTCTCCATCCCCCCAAAAAACATCCACATTCAGTTAAACTGGTAAACATATTACTATACATGGGCTAAGTAAGGGATAATCAATGGCTTGCCGTGCGTTAAAGGATTTTATTGCACGATGTGGAGGCAAAGGACCACACAACGCGCAGCGGAAGTGCAGTAAAATCCTTTAACGCACGGCAAGCCGTTGATTATCCCGCTTATTCCACGGCATTTGCCAAGGTAGGCCTAAGTTTAAAATAGTTTTGCTCTTTGCAGCACAATATTTGTCTGAATTTTTGTCGGTTTTTACATGATTGATTTTCTAGTCCCTCCACTGAATCAGCTGTGACAGGCTGACAGGCAGGCAGACAGAGAGGGAGAGAGAGAATGTGCTGTGTATATCTGCTAATATAAGATTAGTCCGATCACAGGTGGACAAATAAGACATTCCCAGTCACACCTGGAGTGTGTTTCCAGTCACAGTCTCAGTAACACGTTTCTTTTGTCTACTTTCTACCGCTTCTCTGACGAGGGAGGATCTGTAAATTGGCTTTGTCTTGACAAAAAGGGCTACCTACAGCAGAATTTCCACGATTTACATTTCATAATAAACATACAAATCTTATAAAAGGTACCATATAAATTAAATACGCATTTTCAAGTGTATTCTAGAGTCTTTGAAGCAGCCTATTTCAGAAATCTCTGCTGTTAAATATAAAGTTTGCATAATGAAAAAACATATCAGCACAGGTAGGAGAACATTCTGCTTTGTTTATCTTCTTTAAGACAAAAGCAATCAGGCAAACACGCAGGATCAGTGCGATATTACATTATTTACGGTCATAAATTAATTATGAAACTTACTTGTGATCGGTCAAAAACACCTGAGAACAAATTATAGGTTCAAATGTCCAGAGACTGACTGTTAGATACACCAAAGATTAATTATATATCCCGTTTTAACAACAGAGATGCAAGAGTTTAGATCCAGCGGCGGGTCTCGAGATGCTCTGGGTGACATAAAGCTTCCCTCGGGGGAAGCCGTTGGCAGAGCTACCACTGACCGCCTGGAGCTTCCAACATTTTTAAAGACGCGTTATCCATACACATAAACTGCAGATTTGACTTTAAAATATCTATATTCTCGCTTAAAAAACTCTTAAAACTTGATTTTGTAACAAAGTTGATGAGTATTTTCCTAATTTTGTGGATTTCCCTACCGCCATTAATAACCCTCCTCAGTTTCCTGTGCAGCGCATGCGAGTTGCTATAGTAACTGTAAACGTGGGGGAGAAGCGCATTTATTTTGAACTTTGATCAAAACTGACTGGAACTACCTGTGCGTTTCAACGAAATATACCACACCCTCCAGCCAATCAGAATCAAGAATTTCAACAGACCATGGAATAAGACAAATTGAACCATATAGATGAATTACCGGTTTGAAAACATTCAGGATGCGCGTGCATCTACAGTAGGTTACTGTATCTATATGTATCCTAAATGTTTAATAATCTGCTGTTGCCACATCAGAATGAACCACCAACTTACCCAGCATGTTTTACACAGCAGGATGCCCTTCCTGCTGCAACCCATCACTGGGAAACACCCATACACACTCACGCAAACTCCACACAGACACAGAAATGCCAACTAACCCAGCCGGGGCTCGAACAAGCAACCTTCTTGCTGTGAGGTGATCGTGCTACCCACTGCGCCATTGTGACATCTTTATGAATATTTTAATTTATCATGTTAATTGTTTGAGCATCAACTGCATGCCACAAAACCTTATTTTACTTTACAATAAAGAAGATTTATTGAACCACTAACGTCACTATAGTACCTGCAGATATACTGGCAGAATGTCAAGCCCGTAATCTTAACCTGTGTCCACCATCTGTCCGTCACGTCCCATAAACAGAAGCAGAGCAGTGACTTTCTCCATCGCTCCTGAAGCACAAGCAATACCTCATAGCTCTGAAAAATATGATCCCCTCTAAGTGTGTCAGATGCTCAAGTGAGAAGGCCTTTGCTGTTTTGTGCATTGACCTGGCATTTATCATTGCCGTAGCGGTGCTATTATGGCCCTGGATAACGCTGACCAGGCCTCTTTTGTCTATTAGCTAAAGTGTTGTGGCTGCTGGGGAGCTGAAGGGGGTCTTAAAGTGTCTACTAAGTGCAGGACGCGCTCATGCATCACTGAAGTGCTCCCCAATGCAGCCCTGTTCAGTCGTTGGGCCCTTTTTTCTTCACCGCAGCCTCTCATATGTCCTGTTGGGATGCTTCGTGGCACAGTTGTGTGATTGGATTCCTTTATAACCTTGTTTTAGCTTCAGTAGCACTGGAAAATATTTGGACACTTTTATCAGTTGTCGCTTTTGGATGGAAACCCTGTTTGTGCAAACTTGCTACTTTTCAGGGAATATGAATATACTCTGTACTTTTTATTAGACAAACTGTATTAAATTATATGTTTTTTGATCAGTTAATAATAGAAAGGTTCATCTTAGGTAGTCAGTATAATGCATTGCAAAAACTAGAGGATTCATTCATTCATTTTTATTTTTATTTTTATATGTATGAATGTTTTGATGGTTGGATTGATTGTCTGATTTATTGATTAATGGATGGAGGGATTGATTGTCTGGTTTCATACTTGATTGATGGATGGATTGATGGATGAATGGATTGATTGTCTGGTTTAATGATTGATGGATGGATGGATGCATGGATGGATTGATTGTCTGGTTTAATGAATGATGGATGGATGAGTGGATTGATTGTCTGGTTTAATGATTGATGGATGGATGCATGTATGGATGGATTGATTGTCTGGTTTAATGACTGATGGATGGATGAATGGATTGATTGTCTGGTTTAATGATTGGTGGATGGATGCATGGATGGATAGATTGATTGTCTGGTTTAATGATTGATGAATGGATGGATGGATTGACTCTGGTTTAATGATTGATGGATGGATGCATGGATGGATGGATTGATTGTCTGGTTTATTGATTGATGGATGGATGGAGGGAGGGATTGGTTGTCTGGTTTATTGATTGATGGATGGAGGGAGGGATTGGTTTTCTAGTTTATTGATTGATGGATGGATTGTTTGTCTGATATATTGATTGCTAGATGGATGGATGATTGATTGGTTTATTGAATGATGGATGGATGGATTGTCTGGTTTATTGATTGATTGATGGATGGATGGATGGATGGATTGATTGTCTGGTTTGATGATTGATGGATGGATGCATGGATGGATGGATGGATTGATTGTCTGGTTTATTGATTGATTGATGGATGGATTGATTGTCTGGTTTCATGATTGATTGAGAGATGGATGGATGGATGGATTGATTGTCTGGTTTCATGATTCATTGATGGATGAATGGATTGATTGTCTGGTTTATTGATTGATGGATGGATGGAGGGATG
>CAIGQQ010038942.1:6871379-6881944 GCA_903798035.1 Danio albolineatus
TTTCATGATTGATTGATGGATGGATGGATGGATTGATTGTCTGGTTTAATGATTGATGAATGGATGCATGGATGGATGGATTGATTGTCTGGTTTATTGATTGATGAATGGATAGAGTTATTGTCTGGTTTATTGATTGATTGATTGATAGATGGAGTGATTGTCTTATTTATTGATTAATGGAGGGATGGATTGATTGTCTGGTTTATTAATTGATGGATGGATGGATTGTCTTATTTATTGATTGCTCGATGGATGGATGATTGATTAGTTTATTGATTGGATGGATGGATGGATTGATTGATTGTCTGATTTATTGATTGATAGATGGATCGATTGTCTGGTTTATTGATTGATTGATGGATGAACAGATTCGTTGTCTGGTTTATTGATTGCTGGATAGATGGATGGATGGATTGATTGTCTTGTTTATGGATGGATGGATGGATGGATGGATGGATTAATGGATGGATGGATTGCACACTTTGAACACAATGCAGTTAATAGTAACATTATTAACTGCAAGCAAGTCCCATTATTTTCTCCACCCAGAAAAAATGCCATCCAGCATGTAAGCATAAAACTATTAAGCTTTAGTTACTACTATAATTGATTTTTGAAGAAAGCATGACTATGAATACAAGTGTTCAGCTCAACAGCTACAATATATAACAGAATGACAAAATAACTCCCAATATGTGTTTTATTATTTTAGGTATGTAATGCACAAATGCACCTTTCAAGCTAACTTATTCACAATACGAAGGCTTGCGACAAAAGTAATAGCATGAATGAGTCAGAAAACCAGCAAGGCGTTGTATTGAATTGTATTACATTATCTAAGGTAATGAAATTTGCACGTTTAAGAGCGATTTTAATTTCTAAATACTTTTTACTGCATGTGTAAATTTCCTTTTGAACTCTCTTGTATTATAAGCTAGTATCATGTCGAACTGTTTCCTCAAGGACAAGCCATGCTTTTCATCCAACTTTTAATTACCTCCATTCAGTTTCTGACCGGACCTTTCATAAAAATAAGAAAGCGAAAAGCTTCACTTTCAGGTGACATTCCCCTTTTCATATGTTTCACATTTGCTTTCATTTAATGAACGCCACAAGGACACAGAGGCCATTACCGTGTGCCATACTGAGTGCTCCAGAGCAAGGTGTTTTTCTTTGTGTGAAATTGCCTAAGATTTCCATAATCTTTGAGAGGTGAAGTGACTTGTAAAATGAGGATTGATGTGTCCATTTGTGGCAAAGCGGTCTGGGCTGCCGGAGAGGTGCATCTGCCTCCCTCGCCTTCTATACAATGCAACACTGATTCTGGCAGATTTCAGAATTGCATGAATCGTACGCTCCGCTTAAGGTGTAAAAACTTTCTTCATCAGTTTCTCCTGTAACTGACAGCAAGGTTATGCCCTTGAGGGCCTTCATTAGTTTGTGATGAAGAGAAAATCAAATTTTAAACACACAGAGTAGAAAAAAAACAAGCAAAACTGATACCATTCAGTCCAGCAGGTTATAACAAATGGCTGTTGTTAGACGCTATTCGCCATTGTTTGTTCAGATGTGCAGCTCTGCAGACGTTTTGTTGAATAAGTCACAAACATGGAGGCAGACAGAAAGAGGTGTTGAAAAAAAGAGCAGCTCGACATTATGAAAAGCTTTGGACCACCCTGTGAGACTCCATTTATCTTCAGGTGTGACTGGGAGAAAAGACATTTGTTATCTAGAACACTAGAATTAAACATGAGCACGAAATGAAAGAGCAGTATAATTTTAGAAGGTATCTTTCAACCTGTAATTTTCGCCACCTTCAAAGGCCTCTCCATCTTGCTTCCCCAGAGTCTGGCTCTTTAAGACAGTTTTAAAGCTCAGTCTCCAGGACTCCCAGACTTGATTTGACTGAATTGTAATTATTCATATTTGGAGGGCTTGTTTATAATTCATTGTGCTGGAAAGAGACCCCTCCCCTCTTAGGTGTGCATCCCATTAATCTAGAGAGAAAATAAATGACATTACAAGCAGAGCGACCACTTTACAAACGCTCACAAACATTCCTGAGCGAAGACATGGGGAGTAATTTGGATGTCAAAAATAATTTTAAAATTGTAATGTAATGATTTCTTCGACTGTTTATGTAAATGTTAAACATAATGCCTGTGATAATAATAATATCTCACCAGAATGAGTATTCTGATGTTATTTGGCATATTTAAAGACCGTTGTCTGAGAGACATAGAGACGCTTATAAGTAATGTATGGTTAAGAATATTTAAAAGGTCAGGGATTTTTGTTATTAATGAATTCTTCATCATCTGATAAAGAGCTGCTGTGCCCGAAATGTTGCATGCTGTTAAGAAAAGAAATGTGATACTTTGTGAGCTTTTGGTGTTGTCGCCTTTTCATATAGACACTACCTGACAAAAGTCTTGTCGTTGATCCTAGTTGTAAGTGCAAAAATTGATAACTTGACTTCTAATTGATCATTTGGAAAAGTGGCAGAAGGTAGATTTTTCCGATGAATCATCTGTTGAACTGCATCCCAATCATCACAAATACTGCAGAAGACCTATTGGAACCGGCATGGACATAACATTTTCCCATCAATCAGTCCAGTTTGGTGAAGGAAAAATCATGATTTGGGGTTACAATCAGTATAGGTTGAGATCTACAGTGCATGTCAACATCATCAGCCTGAGGTATCAAGACATTTGTGCTGCCCATTACATTACAAACTACAGGAGAGGGCAAATTCTTCAGCAGAATAGCACTCCTTCTCATACTTTAGCCTCCACATCAAAGTTCCTGAAAGCAAACAACGTCAAGGTGCTCCAGGAATGGCCAGCCCAGTCACCAGAGATGAACATTATTGAGTATGTCTGGGGTGAGATGAAAGAAGAGGCATTGAAAATTAATCCAAAGAATCTTGAACTCTGGGAGCCTTGCATAAAAACTTTCTTTGTCATTCCAGTAGGACTTTATTAATAAGTTATTTGTGTCATTGTAGAGATGTTTGGATGCAGTCCTCCAAGCTGATGGGGATTTTTTTTTCCTCTGCACTATGACTTTGTATTGTATACTATACATATTTCTGTTGAGTGACAAGACTTTTGTCTAAGCAAAGTCAGACCTTACTGTCCTAATTAAATAATTAAAAATCAAGGCCTGATCATATTTTATTTTGGTAAAATAAGCATAATCTAGAGGCCTTTGCCTTTCATATAAGCCACTTTTGATACCAAAAGATCAACTAGAAGTCAAGTTATTTTTTGTTGCAACTAAAACTTAGAGTAATTGTGTGCTTTTTGTTTGCCTGAGTACCCAGTTGAGATTGATGTGCATGCTTTTGTTAAATGTTTTGTAATTTTCTATTCATCAATGTGTAATTTTTCTGTTATATGTTTTTCATTGTGTCTGTATTAGATGGCATAAATGGTCACTGACCAAATTGAAAATATAGTACAGTACATATATTATTAGGTTGCAAGCTAATAACTGTTAGTCATGTGTTTTAACCTTTAAGATGTAAAAGATCATTACTTATTGTATTAATCAATGTTATATGAATGCTATAACCTAGTCGAGAAACTTGAGTTAAATAAGGCAGTCTAGTTTAACTTCTAGTCAATCTTTTTGCACTTTTACACGTTGTCCTATACACACCTTATGTGACAACACACAATTAAAGCCATACTATCTTTTTTGTCTGCTGAGTGCTCATTATAGTTCATGGAAATTCAGCTTTTTAATCAGTAAAAGTCAGGAAAATAGTGAGAGAATTTGCCATTTGACTTAGTTGTGGGTTTTGGAAAACAAGGTTTCTATTGCGATGTGGTCCACTGAGAGAAGCAGATGATTAATATATAAATACATTATAGTCATTTACATATTATGCAAAAATAAAAAAACGGTTTTGTCAGACATGGGCAGACTAATGTATGCAGTGTCAGATTGAGGTGTGTGAACTGCTGCCGGGGTTACATTGGACAGCATTTTGTTTCCGTCAAAGTGACAGCCTGCCTGATTGATGATTCAAATCATGTCATTCGCCGTTGCTTTTGGTCCTCACCCGTGACCTAGGTAGCTCAGGTAAAGGCTAGTGTGACTGTAATTCATTATCTCATTATTACGCAGCTGTCAAGATTAAAAAGTGCATGTAGGAGGAGCGTCACGAGCCCCGGTTCAGTAGGGAAATAGACAATCACTGCAGCCTTGTGTGATGTTTATTTTATCGGCTCTGCGCAGATGGTCCTCGTTTCTCCTTCTGGTTGGGTCTTGAGAGCAGATAAGACTAGTAATAATGCCAGGTAGGAGAAGCACAGGCCGCAGAGGGGAGCAAACGTACAGTACATACACACATTCTATCACAGTTGTCCATCCGCACTGTTGTTTTAGTTCATGCATTGCGTTCACTTTAAACCCCTGTCTTTTTTGTTTGTTTACAGGGCTATTGTGGAATAGGAATATGGTAAATATCATGCATTGCTTGCTGCTTCTTATTACGCAAAGATGAAAAGCAAATGCAGTCTCGTTGGGGGCGTTTGGAATGGAAATCAATGCTACGATGGAATTTTTAGACAAGAAGTGATATTGGGAATATCTTATTACTTTTATGTGCCACCAAAAGCCCCATCCTGCATGAAATGTAATTGAACCTCTGTCTAAAGTCTGTTTTTTAGTGATAAAGGTGGGCTGTAAAAAATGTAGATGCAGCTAAAACGAGACGTTGTGATATTGAGTTGCATTGAAAGGTGAAACGGTGACAAGAGCAACACGGATTTGCACTTTCTGATTGAAGAAAACAGTTACACACTGTTTACGCCCGTGACCTGCAGCTTCACCGCAATCTATCATTGATAATAGTTTATATTGGCAAACGCATAAGATGCTGACGCCGAGGGAAAACAATGCTTCAAACCGCTTGCCAAGCTAATTGCCATGTCTAATAAAACGCCTTTTGTAAGTCACATCAAAAGAGCATCTTTCATCTTTTTATTGCAACATCTATAAATCTGCACTGTCCCTTCTTTTGTCCTCAGGACTGAAGTGATCAAGGTGATGTCTGGCATATGGGCTGATGCCAGGAAGGAGACTGCCAGATGTTTTGGCACTTCAGGCAAACAGCCAATGAGTGGTAGCTTCGGTCTAGGGGTTTTGGGCTTATTTAGTCTACTCAATGACATAGAAGTTCATTTCCTTCAGCTTATTACCTTATTTATCAGGGGTCGCCAAAGCAGAATGAACCGCCAACTATTTCGGCATATGTTTTACACAGGAGGTGTATCAAGTGGTCCCAAACCCATTTGAGTTCATTTTTCCTGTTTATATTGTAAAAAGGAGATATTTGAGTAATGTTGGTAATGGGTGGCCTTTAAATTGCTTTGAATAGAAGGGAAACTATATGGCTGTGTCCGAAAGCTTAGGACAGCATACGTGTCTAAATCCAAATTGTGCTTCACTTCTTGCCTACTTCTGATCGAATTTTGAAGGAAGCATAGATGTCCTTTCCTGCAATTGATATGTCAGAACCTTGTGTCAAGGTTCAGGTTGGGGAAAAGGAGCGAGGACTCAATTGCAAAGAAAAAATGAGTATTTATTAATAATGAAATAAAACAAAAGGACAAAACAAACTACCCTGAGGGGGAAAAACATTAATACAAAGGCAAAAACAAACTTTACTGGGCTGGCAGGAAAAAAGCATGGCTTGACAGGGCTCGACACAACATGACAGGCAGATATTCGACGACGAACTGGCACAGGACAGCAGACATGAGGAGAATATAAAGCAGAAGAAATTAACAAACAAACAGGTGAACATGATCAACTAATAATGGGTTAACGAGCAGGGTGGGGCTAGACAATAGATGGGAGAGCACATGACACAAGAAAACACCACAAGCCATGTGCTCACATAAAACGAGACAAGAACACGCAGCCAATGAGGTAATTCATTAACTGCGTGTTCAAAACAGACAACGGAAACACGCGGCCACTATGTAAACACAGGGCCACGTGCTTAGACAAACGCAAGACACAAGCACACGATAAAATGAAAACATCTTACCGTGCGCTCACACACGCAGCGTGCACGTTTCAACCCAGCGCCAACCGAAACCGAAACCAACTAGACTTAGACGCTGGGAATGAAACACCACGCCACAGACTGACGAACACCAGGACGAGAGCGCACAATCGCGAACACACCCAGACCCCACGTGCCCGTATAAAGCGGTAGCGCGCACGGTCCAAGCGCGCCAACAATTGGCACTCATATAGAGACAATGACAACACACAGGACTAGACAGAGCTAGTGTCCGGACCAAAACAAGAATTAACAAGACTGGAGTGGCAGAACCCTGACACCTTGTTCCTTTCATTTCTGACAATTGAACTAACAAAAAAAACATGGGATCCTGAAGCAACTGTGGGGTGTTATTTTTTTGTGTTAATGTAAGTCTTTGACAAACCTTTTACACATTACAATGCATTTCTATGATGACGTTAGTATTTTATTAAACATATCTTGCCTTAATTATCACCAAAGCGCTTTCTATAATAATTATGCTGTCTCAGATGTCTGTCTGAAACCAGTTTTATGTGGTGCCAACATGCAGAAATACTGCCTCCAAAGTCTCTGCCTGTTAGGGCAGCAAGTCAGCTGCCTAGCCTATGTAAGCCAATGGATATTATTCAAATTATCTTCTTTAATGAAAGATACATTACTCAAATAGATTTGGAGCAAGTAGAGGGTGAATAAATGATCTTTGAATTTACTTGCAATCTCACATCTTTGCATAAAAGTACATACAGCGATTACATACAATTTATTAGTATTATTGTCACCTTTGATTTTGATTAATTCAGATAAAAAATATTCTCACCTTTTCTCTCATTATTTTGTCATAGGAAAAGTTTTTTTTTTTTAATTAGCTCTACATAATATAGAGTTTTTCATAAATTACAATAGGTTATTCATGAGTTTTTTTCATCTAAAAGTACCAGATGAGTGGGCATAACTCTATTAATCAAATTAGGTACACGGTGTGTCACTTATAAAGACACCTACATATTCATATTAATAATAGTATTTTGCTACATTCATAAATAGCTTTTCCTGGCATCCACCATGCAGTGTGTGGCAAGTATGTGATGGACATGATGGATGGTATCCATTGGTATCCACTAAATCTACTACAGCCATTATACTGCCGTTGCACATAAGCCGATTGCACTAGGCACTTTATTTTTGCACAATAAGCAAAAAACTTAAAAACCTCTACACATTGTTTAGATGTTTACATACTCCACAATCAGTATTATATATTATTTACATTCATTTCATAATTTCATTTCATAATTATACTTCCGTCACTTTTGTGTATATATGTGTACAGTTTGTATGTGTACGTCGTGTATGATGTGTATGTTATGTGTATAACTTCACTGTGGACGGCAAAGTAAGAATTTCATTGTACAGGGAAACGTGTTTCCTTACTGTGCACATGACAATAAACAATTGAAATTGAAATTGAAATTGGGCAATTTGCTGGGCCCATTCCCCTACTTTTCCTGCAGGGATTTTTAAATGTCTTGTGAAATTACAATATGCTTTTTAAATGTTGTTAAGTGTATTGCTTAAAACAGCTTCAAATCAGTAGAATAATAAAAAATTGGTGTTTAGAAGAAAAAAAAAATGCTATAAACTTACAAAGCTTGCAGTTTGTCACTTCCACCTAAATGGATCAATGATTTTTGCATTATCACCTCATAATTCAGTTTCTAATTGAATCTCGACCAATCAAATGCTCTCTAGCATCTGACATGCCCCATCCCCTTCAAGATTCTTCTCCATTTGCTTTTTCCATTTGTGCTTGAGTTCAACCACTCTCACTAGCAGAGTTGTACACAGACAGACAGACCCACACAGTCAATGAGCAGCCCCTGCTCTCTTCTGTAACATATTTCAGCAGCAATAGTTTTCCATGAGGTCTTCCATCCAGGTACTGACCGATCTCCACCTAACTCCAGTGGATGAATATGCGAAAATGAATGACATGAATGAATCTGTTAACATGCTGTGTTCTCACGGGTGATGTCTGATATTGTTGCTTTTGATATATACCTTATTATTTGTAAACGTCATTTTAATAGCAATACCGGTCTTTTCATGAGCTGCAATATTAGTTTAATCTTAGTCCATGCAAGCTCTTTTGCGATGGTGTACGTGGTGTTAATTTTTACTTATAGCTTCACGGCTGAAAGCATCTAGCAATTAAATGAAGGATTAAACAGAACATCTCGTACTTAAAATGTGTAGATGTGGCAGACGGTTACCTGAAAATTCCGTCCCACAGACTTTACAGTGACAACTTTAGTTATTTTTATAGCGGACTTGAAGCCAATGGAAGTCTTTTACCCACTCTTCGACAAATGTAGATTGTGGATTAACATTCACCACATTATCAGTAATTAGATGTGCCATTTTTTGTTGCATTAGGTGTTTTCTAAAACAAAATCTGATCGTGATGTTGTCATTCTCACCTTCAGCGCTTTACATTTTTGCGGTTGTAGCTCTCCTGGAATCTGAAGGCAGAAGGCGTTGACTGAGTGATTGACAGCTGATTTTAACCAATCCATTCACGATCAGTTCTAGCGCAGTGGGCCAATAAAAGAGCGCGAAGGCGGGGCAAGCATTGCGGACTTTGTTTACTGCAGCAAGTTGACATGATAACAGTTTTAAACAGTTCCTAAGTGCTGCCTTTCAAGTGCAAAGATGCATTCTGTGTGAATGTGTCCTAAACCCCTGCATGCGGAGAATATTTTGCAGTGAAAACCGGTCGCACGCAACAATTTTATACACTCGCACAAATGCTCCAAAATATATTTTGAGGTCGCATAGATTCAATTTCAGGCGCATATGCGACCAAAACGGTAGCAATTTCGAGCCCTGTATATGTATATGTATCTGTATATATATTACACACATAGCAATCTGAATGAGGGTGAAACAATTCTGAATATGAATACAGTTTTAAAAGGGTACAGACAAATTTAGAGGAACCCACAGAATGTGAGTAACCCTCTTGACTATAGTTATAGTCAAGAGAATCAGTGCTGTATACATCATAACCTATAAAGAGAGGCTCTCTGGGAAAAATGCTGGATTACCTCACACTTGATTACAATGAGGACTTGAGTCTCATCATATTCCTTACTTGTTTAAATCTTTTAAATACATAACCTTTTAGAAATCGCCATACAAATACGCTCTTTCAGAGGTAGATATGATAATCAAGGCTGGATAATATTTCCATAATGCTACGTTAGGCAGCATACACACATACATATACACACTGTAATTATCATGTCAATGGGATTGCATTGTTTTAATAGCTACTGGTGAAATGGGTTGAATAAAAAGGGCAGCTTTCTTCCCCGAATCCCTCCCTGGATATTAATTATTGCTGAATTTCAATTAAGTTCCCACATTTAACGAAAAGCATCTCTTACTGAGGTACTCAGCAATTTGTGTCCATTAGGAGAGCCCTTCTGCGTTCACTGGTTTCTCTGTTTATCGCTTTGATATATCAGACCGCCGCGTCCCACTTGTTTTATGCTTCACCCTCTGTCTCTACGGCAATATTGTTCTGTTTCTTTCTGACTTTGTCTCCCATTCACTCATTTTTACCAACTCTGTCTCTCCTGCTTTTGTCTGTCTCTGGTGGGAGTATATTTGCATCTTAATAAAGGTTGAACGTTGAGCAGCTCCATTGTTTAAATGGTTAAAATGTGATGTTTTGTAATTATTCCAGAATTAGCATTCATAGGACACATTGCCCTTAGCTTCTCTTCCTTTAGTAACTGGAGTCAAGCGTGCCCATATGAGACTCTCGAGTCTTCTCTTTCATGTTTTTCCATCATATTTTCTCCTGTTTTCTCGAAGCCTGTCCTTCATGTCGGCTCTGAGAGCTTTATTCGCTTTGTCAGATTTCTTTTTACTTTTCCATTCACTGCCGTTGCCTCCCTTTTCCTTTCACCCAACAATTTGTGTCCATTTATGAATGTGGTGTTTGTCAAGAATGTCTTGATGAGTTTGGGAGGCCCTTTGTTCTTTGTGCTGGTTTATATGTGCTGCTTGTGTTTGTTTGTGTGTTTGTGAATTAGAGATGGAAGGTAGTGAGTGGATTGGCATGCTAATGTTGAAAGCGCAGTAGTAAAACCAGTAATTGGTGCGTTGCTTTATTTCATTCTGTACGTTTTTTCACAATTTTTGCTTTCGAGAGTCTAGTAGGGAATAATTGAATCAGGATGGTTGAATTATTAAAAATATGAATTATTGTTACCTCTATAGGTGTGCATAGTGATTTTTAAATAATTCAAAGGTCGGCAGTTCAACATTCACCCTTTTTTCTTACAGTATTTTCTCATATTTTTAGAATCATCCAGTCATTGTTACTGTAGTTCAAAATCGATTTCATTGTTAATTAAAAAGAACCATTAAGAAATAAGTAATATCTATCTATCTATCTATCTATCTATCTATCTATCTATCTATCTAT
>CAIGQQ010038942.1:6881954-6897300 GCA_903798035.1 Danio albolineatus
TATCTATCTATCTATCTATCTATCTATCTATCTATCTATCTATCTATATGTGTGTGTGTGTGTGTGTGTATGTATGTATGTATGTATGTATGTGTATGCATTCTTTTTCAAATATTTCAAGTATACAAGTAATATACAAGTGATGTATAACAGAGCAAGAACATTTTCACAGTATTTCTTATAATATTGTTTGTTCTGTAGTCATTTTCTTTTCAACACGAGCTCATTGTGAAAATGTACCCTGTATACATTTCTATAGAGTGTGAATTATGTAGCCAGAGCTACTTATGGCTGCATTTCATCTTTAAAACGGACGCTACGGGGCAGTGTGATGCCACTGACAACTTCTGTTTCTTTCGCTCTACCAGCTGACCACTTACCTCCGTGTGGACGGCTTTACCGCTGTTACCAATATGCCCAGTAGTTCGCAATGTACATCGGCAGCCTTGAGACGCTGAGAGGAGTTGACCACGATGACGGGGTTCGAGTCCAGCAAGAACGGTTCCAGAAAGCGGGTAAAACAAAAGGCAAAACATAAAATAAATAAGCAAATAACAGGGTGAGAATGTGATAAGATCTGAAAACATGGTGAAAATCAGGTGAGGGCTTTTTTTTATTTATTGAATTTGAAAACACTGTCGGTTGGGTTTAGGGAAGAGGGTGGGTCAACTTGTCAGTCGGCAGCAACCTCTGGTGGATTTACCTGAGAACAGCAGGTGTGAATGGCACTTGACAGAGAAATTTGAGATCTGAAAAAGGGTACACAGCGGCCTCTGGTAGATTCGTAAAAACTGCAAAAATAGGGACCTCCTGGGATGTATTTTGCGATTTCCAGAAATAGATGTAGAGGTACGTATTAATAATGAGCCTGGGTTGGTTTTTTTACATTTTTTTATTTATTTTTTGGCTGGAATAAAAGCTGTTTTTGCTATTTTTTAAAAAATATAAAACTATTTTTAAGGTCATTATTATTAGCCTTCTTATGAAATATATTTTTCTATTGGCTACAGAACAAATGATTGTGTAGTCTAATAATTTGCCAAATTATGAAATTAGTTATTAGAAATAAAAACTATTAAGATTAAAAATGTTTAAAAACATTTTCTCTATTAAACAGGAAATACTTTTAATATATATATTGCATATAATCGCAAATGTTGACTGAAAAGCATTCTCTCTTTGTTTACAGGAACCCTCAGCAGAAAGGTTTTTGTTTTTTGTGTTTAAGCTTTAAGAATCAGCCCGGCAATTCTTTTGAAAGCTTGTGACCTAGCTGCATGTTAGCTATGTTGTTGTTTTTGTTTTTAAATAAATGGACATTCAAATAAATGAGAAAAAAAATTATAAAGAATACATCATTTGCAGCCATGTAAATAAGGTAATATATGGCTGCCATTGAGCTGGACTGTTCTGCTTTGCTCTGTTGTTGACAACCTGTGGACTTCATGTCATAAAGAGGATGGAAAGCCATAATTTATTCTGGCGAGGGTGAATATGTTTCATCCTGGAATTGTTGCCATAAGGTGAGTAAATAAATCATTGTTGAGAAATATTAAAACTCGGAGCTCTTTTCCCCCATGGCATTCCCTCCTCTCGCCTCTGATGTGTAAGTCAACATGTTTCTCGCTTCCTTCATCTCTCGCTCTCTTCCCCACTTTCAGGCTTCTTTACAACCTCACACATACAATGAATCTATGAATGGCGTGAAATTTTCATCACCTTCAGAGAATCGATTCCAATTAAACATCAAATAGATATTCTGTTTCCTCTTGGTTTACCTTGCCCTCCTTCGCTCTCTCTACACGTGTTGTTTTTTCACTCTTCATAACCTCCTACATTTCCTCTTTCTGCTTTGCTTTTGCATCCTGTTACATTTATAATGCATTGTTGCCTAAGGCACAGTGTAATTTGGTATGTTTAATATAAACACCTCGCTGTACACACATACACACAGAAAAGAGCACATTATTTTATCTTCAGCAGGAATCATAAGATTTATTTTGATATTTGGAAAAGCATCTTCCCTGGCAAAAGTAAGTTCCCTGCCAAAAAGTTTTGACTATAAGTCTATCCTTTTATCTGTCTGTCAGTATATCTGCCAATTCAATAAACTTTTCGCATTTTTTTTAACCTTTCAGTCTACCAATGTTAGTCTACCAACTACGATTTGTGATTTGATTGTAAGGGAAAAATGGGGATAGCAACAGGGAGCACCTATTATCAGCAATATGATTATAATGAATGGCCATTTGTGATATTTTAGCTATGAATGCAGAGCTGAGGTTTATAGTTAAGAGCAATCCATCACAGCCTTTAGCTGAGTCTACAGGCACCTTTATAACCTGTAATTGGACCAGTAACCCAGTCCAAATATAAAGTAATATGTAATTAAGTCAATTAAAATGAAGTGACCATATGCTGATTGTAAGGCATGGTTTAAAATGTTATATTTATAAATTATTAAAAAACTCTTTCGAGAGAAGGAGGACGGGGTAAGGAAACATCCATCAGCTGGGACTTGAACATGAGCACCCTCAGCGCACTGCTCATGAGGCTGTCGACAAAACATTCAAATTCTTGAAATAGGAATGATAACATGGAAATTTCTTTGCAGTGATGAAAAAATTGCATGATCATTTATGACAGTAAGAATGAGCCATTGTTGCTGATTTTAACCATTATTTACTATTGTGTCAGTCCTGCTCAGTGCTTGTGAAGTGATGCAGTAGTCTCTCACTTTATCCCTTGCTTTGGACTTTCATTCAGAGATGATTTGTTTCGTATGTGTAAGAGGCATTTTTACAACTTAATGAATATAATTGGCATGGCCCAAAGCTTTGTGGGCTTGTCATCTACTAAAGTAGAAAAATCTAAGTTTTTTTTTCTTCAAATGAATAATATCCGGATTTTGCCACTTTGGTCTTGTTAATTCTTGTTTTGTTGGCAGAGACACTAGTCCTGTCTTGTCTTGTATGTCGTGCTTGACCCGAGTTTTTTAGGACGGAGACTCATCTTGTCTTGCTCTGTGTCTCTTGTCTTTTTTGTGAATGCGTGGGCTCGTGAGCTGTGCGTTCGTGTCTTTCTAGGGAACGCCCCCACCCTCATGTTTGTGTTTGTTCTGTCGGTGACGTGCTGTTCTATTCTCAGTGCCTCAGACTAGTTGGTTTCAGTTTCGTTTGGCGCTGGTATTGGAACATGCACGTCGCATGTGTGAGTGCACGGTAAGTGTTTTATTTATTGTATACTCGTGTTTTGCGTTCTGTCTCATCTTGGTGTTGTGTCAAAGCACGTGACTCTGTGTTTACATTGTGGTGCTTTAGTGTTGTGTTTAATGTGAACGCTAATGAGTTCTCTCATTGACTGCGTGTTCTTATCCTGTTTTACATGAGCACATGGCTTGTGTTTTTTTTTTTGTGTGTCATGTGCTCTCCTGTTTATTGTCTAGTCCAACCCTCCTTGTTATCCCATTATTAGTTTATTATGGTCACCTGTTTGTTTGTTAATTCTTTTTGCTTAAAGTCTCCTCATGTCTGCTGTCCTTTGCCAGTTCTTTGTCTCATCCAGTTCAGTCCAGCCTTGTCCAGCACTGCCTTTCCCCACCAGCCCAGTCAAGTTTGTTTGTTTATTTTTGTTAATGTTTTCCCCTCTGGAAATTTGTTTTATTTTATTATAAACCCATGTTTTTGTATTTGCATTTGAGTCCTCGGTCCTTTTCCTTTCCTGAAGCCCTGACAGAAGAATATAAGGATGGGTAGTTAGGACTTTTCAAGGGAAATTTTGAGTACAGTATTTGTTCAGTTCCATTTTTGTCCATCTCATTACAAAGGGACAATGCTGGATATCGATGTAATCAGATCTGAAATGTTTGGAACTTGTCCACTTTTAAACTTTTACAGAGGTAGTCAAAAACACTTTTCACATATGTAGTGTAATGAGTTCAAATTTTCATAAATGTGTGCCATCTTCTCATTATTTACAAGCCAAACTAGTGATCATTATGGCACAGGTTTTTGAAAACGTCACCAAAACAAAGTATAACAAAATACAGATTCTTATCAAAGTCCATATTATTTTTCTGGCTTGTAAGATGTGCAGTATTGGTTCCTTCATTTAGAGGTGCTCATGCGTCACAATGACCTCTCCTGCAAATATAATGTACAGTTTGACAAAACATGGAAGAGCCTAAACATGGAAGGGTCTGGACTGTAAAGCTTAATTTCTATGTATGCATTGAGCGATAACCGTACCCAACGATACATACCTTACATATAGTATTTTAACTTCTGTGTTCTGTCTGTGCTGTTCTGGCAACAAGACTTCCAAAATGCTAGTAGGCATTGGAGTTTCTGTGTTCCTCTGTGTTGAGTTTACGCCAGAAATGTGTGCAATGCTTCTGTAGCAGCAGCTCTAACCTACATTTTGTCATGGAATAAAAACACAAAAACAGGTGGACATTCAACAACTTTAATAACAAGTAAACGCAAAACCATCCAGAGCTCCTCCATGGGACTCACAGATGTATAAATTGGTCTGAATTCAAACTCAAGTGGTCATGGGAGAAGGTAATGGATCACTGAAAGTAGATCTTAATTCCAGGTATATATAAATAGAACTACTGTGACTTGGCGAATGACCCAACAAATTCATCACAAATGTAATTCTTTTATCACCGTGTTTGACAGTTCTCATTTCATCTTCATTATACACTTTAGGTGCAACTGGGGCCACAGTCAGCAAACTACCGTTTCTCTCCTTCACATGAGTAGACTGACCTTTGAGACCCGGCCTCATGTAGAGCTGCATGATTTGCATAAAGACATAATACATCTTATATCCTTTTATGCCCCCTGTGGATTATAGATGCCATGTCATATAATATTCCATATATAATAATACTTCTCCTAGACCTCCATATCTGCATAATCATGTTGTAATGAATAATATATGTTTGGTGACATTAAAAATAACCACTTTCTATTAGTGATCTCCAATTACATCACAATATGCCCTGAATTTGCATACAGTGATTAATAATTAAATCAATGTAATTAACTAACCAATAACTGGCATAATTGAGTAATTATAAAACCATATTCATAGGCTCGATTTAAGTCCCTTTTATAAGATGTCTTTCATCCGAGTTTTTGAAGCAGAGCTTAAGTGTAATTCCCTTTTCCGCATTCATTCATTCATTCAGTCATTCATTCATTCATTCATTCATTGATATTTTTGAAATTTCCCCCCTTTATTTAACTAAAAATAAATTAATAAATTAACACAAATATTTAAATATTTTATTTTCAGTTTCTCTTTGTGTGGCCATTGGTTATTTCTTTAAATCAAGAAATAACCATGCTGTATTGAGCTTAGCAGAATTTCCCTGAAGCTTTGGTCCATTCATTCAAGTGTAGGAATAGCATATTCATTACCGTGAGCCTTATTGGCTAAACAGGCGGAAGGAGCCGTCTCCTCTGAATCAATGGTGAATGGGAGCGTTCAGTTAGATGCATCAAATTCTCTTCAGCGAAGGCACATACTCTGCAAATTCTGAGGGTCTCATTTTCCAGCGTCTCAGTCTTTTAGCAGTGGGGATTACTTTGAAGCAGTGCTTAAATTGATCCATTAAGTGGGTTATTGATCAGGCTGTGAGACCCACGGGGCTGCTCCATTGGGCTCCCTCAAGTCTGAATAACTTTGCAGAGACACTGAATCATATGGAGGGAATCTAATTGAATGTGTGAGAGTATTCGTGCAAGCGGCTGCTGAAAATGACATTAGCTCGCACAGACGTACAGAATCAGAGATGAGCACATTTTCACCTGCCACCCTAGAGAGTAGGCCAGAAAGTATATTAAAATACGTGTATTATATGGAGTTCTATTCTGTTGTACTTAATAGTGAAGTGTGTCATTTTTCAGTGTGAAAACAAAGACGTATCTTTGAAAAGTGTAAACACTGCAGTGCTATAGTGCACGACCAGCATCTACATGACAGCGTGATTTTGCTAGCCTACACAACTAAATGTGGGGTATGTTTGGATCCTGATTTAAAGAGAATGTGTGCTTATATTAATTCATTTCAAGAGTTCACACTTAGCTGATTATTGATTATACAGCGTGTTTGGCATGCTGTCCTGCGAGAGACCCTGAGCTCATAAGATCCTTGAGCCTGGGGTTCCCTCCCGTTTGCCGGGTGAGAGGGGAGTTTGAGCTCAGGTAGATCTCGAGAATTCCCCTGCTTATTTATGGCTAATGACAAATTAGGGATTGCTATGGAGAGATGTACTGCTGAGTAAGAGCTCACTTGTGGTGCCAATTTGGTTAGTTCAATTGACTTATGTCGCATGTCTTTGGATGGTGGGAGGAAACCAGGGAACCGTGGGAAAACCCACACGAGCACAGGGAGAACATGTAAACTCTGCATAGAAATGTTGACTGGTCTGATAAGAACTTGAACCAGTGACATTCTTGCTGTAAGGCAACAGTGCTACTGGGCCACTGTGTTGCGCTATCTAGGAAAAGGGGGAGGAGTAAGGGTGGAAGGTGGGATTCTTCAAGATACTAAGGCCCTGTTTACACTAGTGCATTTTAATTTTAAAACGCATACGTTTTGCTACGGTTATGCCATCCGTCCACACTACGCCGGAGTTTTCGAGGCGTGAAAACGGAGCATTTTGGAAACGCTGGAGAGGTCGCTTCCATTCTAAAACGCTGCTGCTCCGTCTCAGTGTGGATGGAAGGGAAATGGATACCTTTGAAAATGGAGGTGTGGCTGCTGAAATTGGCTACGTGATTGGGGCTTTTGGGTCATGGCGTATCCTTCCCTTATTCGTCAAGTGCACATGACTAAAACGTCACCGGAAGACAGCAGACCAGCCTTCACTGTAAACACTGTATTTTCGATAGCCATAGATGTTTTATATTCATTTGTTACTTTAAGTAACAACTCGACCTCGTCGTCTGTCCACAAAAAGACCTCTCTTGCTTTCTTTGCCATCGCGTTCATCGTTCAACCAGCATTTGTTGACTAACAATAACCAAATGCCAAGCGAGACACATGCTTCCTGTTTATAATTGAATGCGCATGCCCACAGTGCGCGAATGGTCACGTGATATATGTTTCTGGTGGCGTAGTGTGGACGGAGATCTGTTGAGAGACGCTTGGGTGAAACGCTAGTGTGGACGTGGATCGTTTTAATGCTAAAACGCCGTTTTAAAACTAAAACGCACTAGTGTAAACGGGGCCTAAGGCAAGAAACTCTAGTTATTTATGGTGACTTAGGAATCATCTGATTGGTGAATCATGTGTTAGCTAATGCAGGACCAGCCATGGTCAATCATAAGCATGTGATCCTCTCGAAATTAGTTTGTAGATAAACTTCACTTCAAGTGTATTTCACAATAATTATTGTTTCGAATCAGCTTTACAAAAGGTGCACATTATTGCATTACAGTTAAATTCAGAAAATTTAAGGTTATTAGCTACCATAACTGTATTAGTAATAACTTTAACTGATTAACTAGTAACTAATAGCTTTTAACAGTTAAAGTAAGGGGCGTCACAAGATTTATTTATTTATCTATTTATATTTTGAGGGGGAGCTGTGCCCTAGTAAACTTTATGTCTAGCAACACCCTTGGTTGAAGTTATTATATATTACATAGTTAACATGCTGTTATATAGGTGATATCCATGTGTACATGTTCAATGAAGTGTATTTGTGTATTAGGTGTATGTGTTGTCCTTTTCATGAAAACATTCCATGTGATTAAATGGAATGTTATCGTGCAGCAGTGTGCATGCTGATATTATTCTTGGTGCAAATGGTCTTAAATTCTGCTCTCTAACATTGCTGCTGTTGTGATTTCAAAACAATTCTTAGTCAAATAAGGACAAACTCAAATGCTTGGTTCAATTTTTTTATTTATTTTTTAAACTAAATGGGTTTATCCATTTTTGACCCAAAATGGGGTTAAAATAATCCGTCTTTTTTAGAGTGCACATGTAATTTGATATTGGGTTGTCATCAAAGCTCTTGGGTCAGTGCTGAACCAGGCATGAATCATGGCAGCTGCATTATATGCAAAAGTCTGTGTTCTGATGGATGTTAGACATATGGCAGACTTTGTCAATAGTGACACTATCCCTGCATGTGAGAATAAATATGTGCATTGCTTTACAGAGTGTGTAGGAGGATTGATGGGATGTGTTTGGCCTCACAGTGACACTGAGCTAGAGAGCGTCTCTGTGTTTGGGTAAATAAAACTTATGGGAAGTTAATTTGTGTGCAGATTCTCTGCTTCCTCTGGAGAGTTTATAGTAATACATTCTCATTTCTTTACATCTCCTTTTTTTCTCGTGTTAGGATTAATGTTTTGTTCTGTCACGTCAAATAACTTTATTTTAAAATAAGCATATTTTCGCCTTCATCTTAAAATATAAACTCACTGTTGTGAAGCAATTGACATTGGTTGAAATATGTATCACACAGAGACGCACAGAATATCTTATCATGCATACCGACATCAACTAAAGCATTTTCAGTTATTTTAGAGTGGATGACCAATTTTTTCAGAAAAAAAAATGAAAATAATAGTGTGGACATAGAGCAGTTTTAGACTGGATTAGTGTAGACCAAACATGGAACTCGTCCAGCCTTAAATTACTTAAAAAGATAACAAAGGTGTTTAAATCACATGGATGTGATTCTAGAATGTTTATTTTAATTAAAACAAAAATAAAATTCATCGAGAAAATTATAATTTACTCACCCTTGTGTTGTTCACAACTACTTGATCAAATGAAGCTTATGAAATTCACTTTGAACGTGATGTCTCTTTTCATCTCCCAGTAATGATTAACTCTACGCTATAAAAATATCTGTTAATTAACAGTTTCCATCTTTTGTGATTCATAAGTGTTTTCCATTTATTTATGGTTGTGAATTGTATTATTAGACTTGGATCTCCGCTCTGTTGACTTTTGACAATTCAACTTTATAGTTGAACAAAGTGACTTTTATTGAAATTCTAATAGTTTGAAATAAGGTCACACTTTAATTTAATGGTCCGTTTGTTGAATTTAAGTTACATTGCAACTAATTCTCATTAGATTATAAGTAGACTGTTAGGTTGGGGTTAGGGTTAGTGTAAGTTGACATGTACTTGCAAAGTTTCTTATAGTCAGTTAAATATCTGTTAAATGTCGGTATCAACAGATATTAAGTATACAGTCCACTAATACTCAAATGGACCAACGAAATAAAGTGTTACCTGAAATAATTATGTAAAATTATGTAAAACTGAAGTCAGAATTATTAACCCCTTTTTGAATTTTTTTCAAGGAGACTTTTCAAGGATATTTTTTTCAATTTTCAATAAAATTTTCACAGTATGTCCAATAGTATCTTTTTTCTTCTGGAGAAAGTCTTATTTGTTTTATTTTGGCTAGAATAAAAGCTGTTTTCATTTTTTTAAAGACCATTTTAAGGTCAAAATTATTAGCCCCTTTAAGCTAATTATATCAAATATATATATATATATATATATATATATATATATATAATTAGGTGACAGTGGAGTAAACTATATGAACTGCATTGGGGACTATGCTAGTGTCTCGTAAGTGTCCAGATGCAAAAAATATGTCTCCAATGCTCTCATTGAGAAATCTGAAGTGTGAGCCCAATTTCTTTGTAGGAAAAAACCCTTGATCATTTCCTTTGAAAAGTGTGTGTCTCTTCTCTTGCACTCCCTCATATTCTTCAAAGTTATGTACTGATGAATGGAAGAAGCTCCTTCAGTCTCACAGAGCTGTGGAAAAACTAAAAGGATGGAGCAACATTTCAGATTTCTGTGCAACCTTAATTGCTGGATGTGTGGATGAGAGTGGCAAAGTTTCCCCCTTTCATTTCATTCTTGATTTTCCCCCAAGCTATATTAATACATTTTAATGGACATTAATATACACAATCAATCTGTCTGTCTTTCTGTCTCTATCTACTGAACACTACCTGACAAAAGTCTTGTGGTCCATCCCAGTTGTGACAGCATCAAATAATGACTTGATTCTAGTTGATCATTTGTAAAAATGGCAGAAGGTAGATTTTTCTGATGAGTCATCTGTTGAACTGCATCCCAATCATCACAAATACTGCAGAAGACCTATTGGAACCTACATGGACCCAAGATTTTCACAGAAATCAGTCAAGTTTAGTGAAGGAAAATCATGGTTTGGGGTTACATTCAGTATAGGGCCATGCGAGAGCTCTGCAGAGTGGATGGCAACATCAACAGCCTGAGGTATCAAGACGTTTGTGCTGCACATTACATTACAAACTACAGGAGAGGGCAAATTCTTCAGCAGGATAGCACTCCTTCTCATACTTCAGCATCCACATCAACGTTCCTGAAAGCAAAGAAGGTCAAGTTGCTCCAGGATTGGCCAGTCCAGTCACCAGTCATGAACATTGTTGAGCATGTTTGGGATAAGATGAAGGTGAAGGCATTGTAGAAGAATCTTGATGAGCTCTGGGAGTCCGGCAAGAACGTTTTCATTGCCATTCCAGAAGACTTTATTAATATGTTAATTAAGTGATCGCAGAGATTTAGGGATGCAGTTGTCCAAGCTGATGGGAGTCATACACAATATTAATTCTTGTTCCACTGCACCATGACTTTATACTCTATATTGTACATTATTTCTGTTAAGTGACATGACTTTTGTCTTAGCAAACTCAGACCTTACTATCCTACTTAAATAAATAAAAATCAAAACATGATCATATTTTATTTTGGTAAAATAAGCGTAATCTTGAGGCATTTGCCTTTCATTTAAACCACTTCTGATACCAAATGATCAACTAGAAGTCAAGTTGTTATTTGTTGTTCCTAAAACTTGTATAGGCAACAAGACTTTTGTCATGTGGTGTATCTAAATAGCATCCATCCACCCATTCATGATGGATTGCACAATATTATACTATTCAAACTAATGCGATAAACAAGTGAAGTCAAAAGTAATCTAAAAGTAATCCAATTAAAGCATCGATAATGAAATGGATTATGCTACTAACTACATGAAAGCAAGACTTTGATTTAATTCTTTATGCTTTAGTTTACTTTAAATACATCACAGGGTTCTTTTTTATTTCTGCTTGATATGTGATTTTATTATTTTATTATTGTGCAATTTTGTTTCTGCAATGTTTCGAAAACAGCAAATTTGTATTTAATGATATATTATGCTATCATTACCATGGCTGCACTTGAATACATTTTTGGTTCTGCCATTTATACTAATAATATTCTATTTTTTTGTCGGTTTAGAATCTCTAGCAGAATTGAACCAAGACCTGAATATGGCCCAAGTTTTGAGAAATAATAATAATAAAATGCTCCATGCTCAACCTCAACATGGAGGTGTTAGCGGTTGCTGAAAGAGCCCTATCAGCATTGTGCCCTTGAGCGAGGCACTTAACCCCAGGCTGCTCCAGAGGGACTCTCCCTACAATCAGTGTAATACAAGTCACTTCCAATAAAAATAGCTAATAATAAAACTCCAGTCCCAGACACCCAAGTAGGAGCTGTGTCTTTCCAGTGCAAGCGCCATCGACTGTGGTTTCTCAGCAGTACAGCACACATTCTGAGTGCGGTTTTGAGCACAGATCTAATAGCCCACTAATAAGAGCACATTCCTCACCCAGAGCTTCTCATTAATAGTCTGTTGACATATGAAAATAAATATGAATGCAAATATTGACTTCTTGTATAGATTACAGGAAGACTGTGGGAGGAAGAAACTCACATTCTCAGAGAGTTTGTCTTTATGTGTGAGACTGATAGATAAGTCAGCTCTGTCTGTGCATGTAATGAGCTTCACGTGACAAATATTGTAGGAGAGCTAAAACAAAGCTGACAGAAATCCCATGAACCTGTCCGAAAGCGTCAGCTCGGTAATATAGATGTAAGCATGTACACATGTCTTGATTTGAGTTAGACGCATTACTGGGTAAGCATATTTTGAAGAACATAATTTCTTTCCAAGTAATCCAAAATATTCCCTGTCTATCTACTGTAACTTGTAATTTATTGCTAAATTCACAAATAATAATGGGTGCAAAAACATGGACATTGGCAGAGATGGGTAGACTATCCAAAATATATACTCAAGTAAAAGTACAAGTACTTGCAGAAATATTTACTCAAGTAAAAGTAGCCATCTTAAAAGTTACTCAAGTGAGAGTAAAAAAGTAGCTGATGAAAAAAGTACTCAAGTAAATAGTTACTAGTTACTTTTCATCATATATATTTGCAAACAATTAATATAAATCATATTTATTATCATTTGACAGTAACGGAGGAGCGCTGCCAAATGTAGCGGAGTAAGAGTAATGTTTTTTCTTTAATGATTTACTTGATTAAGAGTAAGAGTACACATTTTTTCAATTTACTCAAAAAGTACACGTTACCCAACAATTTTGCTCAAGTAAATGTAACAAAGTAAATGTAACTCGTTACTACTTACCTCTGGACATTGGTAATCTAATTATATGATTAAGATGTTCAGAAATATGATTAAGATGTTTTTAGAAATATTTATTTCATGTTCTCATGTCACAAGTTTTAGTACATACAGTTGATGGATACATAGCATACATAATTGTGTTACACCATTTGATGTTTAATTTTTAAAGGGCACCTATCATGCAAAATCTACTTTTGGGAGCAGTTTGGACGTAAATGTGTGTGTACAGTGTGTCATATTGAAGTGATATAAACACAAAAATTTATTATATTTCTAACATTAAACTAGGATCCAAATCCCAGTGATTTTGAGGCCAACCGCATCATGACGTCACAGTGTGGTTGTCTTATCCACCAATATTGATTGACATTGATATTATCATGTCTCAGTATAAATGCACAACAACTTCCTGTAATCCAACTGCAACTCAAGCAGTAAGTGGTACACTTTGTATTTTTATAGCATTTTGAACTATACTTGTGAGCTATGTAGTTCATAACTTCTGGCTGCTCCACAGCTGCATAGTGTACACAACCATAAACAAGGACGCTTTAATCGGACAATATAAGTCCTGGTTTGTGGACATTAAATCTTGTTTATTTTCTACAGTAACTGAGCTATTGGATCTCTATACATTAGCATATTTACCCATTGAATGTGCATCCTGTCACATTTGCCATGAGTAGATGAGAAAAAACGGTACAACATCTATTTTACATTTTGTAAAAAGGGCAAAACAGGAGCCATTTAATGTTATGGAATCTTGAGTGTTGGTAATTATTTGTGATTCAAACAAACAATGGTGGATACAAATTCTTTCTGAATGCCATGTTCTTTTATTCACAGTCAAACCATTGACCACTGTTTTTTCTGTCATACCATCCAGCAAAATGTCCTACACAAAAGCTTAATAAAATGAGTACATGTCCATACTGCACTTCCATATAACACAATTAAAATATGAATATTCCACATCATCATTTATTCGTGTTTACTTCGAATTCGACTTTAAGCAAATTGAGGTGATCAAAAATACTTGTTTATATGGTAATCAATGTTGGTTAAACAAGTAGTATATTACAATCTTTAGCCTATCCTATGCTTAAAAAAAACAAAACAAACAAACAAATACAAACATTTTTCAATTTTTGCGGTGTTGCAGTTTCGCAAAATTTTTTTAGTGGAATTTGACATGCTTTATTTATTTATTTATTTTTACAGTGCACTGTGTTCTGCGTCCTGATTTGACCATTGTCAATCAACTCCGTGCCGTGTCTCCTGTAAAGTACAGAATGAGCTCAGCTTGCCAAATTGACACTGTATATCTTTGATCGCTAGCATTGTGACTCTGAAGTGCTGAACTGTAACTTTACTCCCCAACAAACCCCCATAATGTCGACAAAACATTCTGCATTGTCAAAGGTAGCACCCAAAAGGCAGAGGAAGATGCTAACCATCGCTCAAAAAATTAGACTTCAAGACCTGATAAAGGAAAGTGGATGTTACGCAAGTGTTTAAGCAAGAGAGAAAAGTGTGAAAATGTCATGTTAATGTAAATGCCTATCTGTGAAAATAATGTAGTGAGGGGCTTTATAGCCTTAAAACATCTATAACAATTGTAAAAAATAAAATTTCACCTATTGTGGGCTATTTTTAGAATGTATATCTCAAGACCACTGTAATACTTTATGTATTATACCAACATTAATGGTAATATATAATGCATGGTAGTACTCAGAGTATTGTCTTAATTATGTTAATAAAACAATATTGCACTCAGTGTTAACATACTGATGGATGTACAAAACCCTGATTGTAAGCCTAAGCTTGACATAAACTGTATAATTGTCCCTCAGATCTGATTGGATGAATGAAATCCTGTTCCGGGTTCAACAAAGATTTCAGGTAGAGGTAACTAAACATGAATTTATACATAAATATATGGGCAAATATGTGCATATCTGAGTGTGATTACACTTGGTCGCTTGGTCATATGTGGTTTGGATGCTTGTGTGTGTGTGTGTTTTTGTGTGTTTACATGTATGTGAGCCTGCTGAGACCGCAGCACGAGACACACTTTCCAGCTAGGGGAACAATTAGAGGCGCAGTGAGAAGATGGCAGGATTACTTTGAGGCGATTGCTACTTGCATGCACAGCGCCACTAGAAAAGTATGTGTGTGTGTGTGAGAGAGAGATGCACACTGATTCTTACTAACTCTTTGGTATCTCTATGTGTGTCATCTTATTAGTGTGCAATGAAGTGTTTTGTTTTGTCTCATTGTTTACTTTTCCTTTTGTACACCATTCAGGAAAGTTGAGAGGTTATTTGCAGCCCATTTCTGACAAATGGCAGATAGTTTTTTGGCATAATGTGGACATAATGTGGGCTTTTTAGAAGTAAAAAAATAAATAAGTCAATCAATCAGTCAATCAGTCAGTCAGTCAGTCAGTCAGTCAGTCAGTCAGTCAGTCAGTCAGTCAGTCAGTCAGTCAGTCGACCGACCAACCAAACAGCCAACCAACCAACCAACCAATCAACCAATCAATCAACCAATCAATCAGTCGATCGATCGATCGATCGATCAATCAGTCAGTCAGTCGACCCACCAACCAAACAGCCAACCAACCAACCAACCAACCAATCAATCAATCAATCAATCAATCAATCAATCAATCAATCAATCAATCAATCAATCAATCAATCAATCAATCAATCAATCAATCAATCAATCAATCAATCCATCAATCAATCAATCAATCAATCAATCAGTCTGTCAGTCAGTCGACCGACCAACCAAACAGCCAACCAACCAACCAATC
>CAIGQQ010038942.1:6897310-6938739 GCA_903798035.1 Danio albolineatus
CAGTCAGTCGACCGACCAACCAAACAGCCAACCAACCAACCAACCAATCAATCAATCAATCAATCAATCAATCAATCAATCAATCAATCAACAAACCAACCAGTCAGTCAGTCAGTCTTTCAATCTTGCTGACTGTAAAAGTTTAAACGATCTTGTATGTATTTATATATGTATGTATGATTTATCTCCAAGTAACTTTAGCTTTTTAAGCAATTCTTTGTTAATTTTAAGCAGACGTGTAACTGATTGTTTTACAGCAGAATTACAACAGAGTCTAAAAAGCATATGTTAATGAGCTCCACACACTCTGTTTCAAATAGACTAGCAGTCTGAGTGATGATGGCAAGACTTCAGCCTTTTATCCCAGAAACAGGACATGGTGGCCCATTAGCATGGCTGGTCTCTCTCATCATCTGTTATTGAGCTAAATGTGTTTGGAACTGATACCAGTATGGACCAAATGAAGCAGAATAACAATGATCAATCTGGCAGCCCCAATCAAAGCAACGCAGATTTAAAGCATTCATTAAAGCGACCATTTGTGACCTTCGAGTTGTTGGAGTACACAGATCTTCCTATGCACCATTACTGTCCGTCATTCAATATTATCTACCCCTGTTGTGGGCTGTTTTTAAACTGGACGGCCATCAATGACATTACTAAGTCAAGCACAGAAACCCAAGATGTTTGAAAGCGATCTCTTTGACGGTTGTTGTCTACCAAACACCGCAACATCAGAACGTCACAGAACTGCCGCTGCCACGCATCCGTCAAACCTCGGGTCCAGTAATGTGTCTTTTAGGATAGAGTTCCTAATTGACGTGACGAAGCGGCTTCAAGGATCTGTTTTCCCCAAGTGATGTTCCAGACGCGCTCTGACTGTCCTGCTATCTCTTTCATAGGCGTATGTGGTTAAACGCGGATGCAGAGACCTTATGGATATCCGAGGGCAGGATATTATTATGATCAGTGGAATGTGAGTGCGGAGAGAAAATCATATAAAAAAATAAAACATCAAAAAAGCTGCTTACAAAGTGGTCAGGTCGACAAAGTCGCCCACCGCAGTGGCTTTCATCCGGTAAGATAATAGGCTCGTGGACCTTTTCAAAAGACATTGTTTCACATAATGACAAGGTTGGGACGATCCGTGAAAGCTTTAAAACCCCTTCATTTCTGAAACTTGACAGTTTCTCCAAAAAAAAAAAAAAAATGGAAAAGAAAAAACGGATGCTTGAAAGTCTTTGCTAAACCTTGGAAGATGTTGTATATCCCAAGATGTTGCAAAAGCACATTTTTTCAAGAACATCAACTGTAGTGCTACCTGTGATACCTCAACGTATATTTTCTCTACTAACGTATACTACATCCTTCACCTCTTCTCTGACGACTCATATAGTTGTTGAACTTGCCTAAACAGAAATCTGATATACTCTTTGATCATATATGAACATACTGTACGACACGTTTTAGAATTGTGGGTACATATCAAGCTGTTATCATTCATTTTCCATACACATTATTGATATATGACAATTACATAATTTAGGGATACTCCAATCGATCGGCTAGAGATCGGTAAAGGTTGAAAATCACATTTCATGACTCGACAATCTGGCTGATCTCATAAACCAATCGCAAGTGTTTATGAATTTACATGCAGAGGAAGACACATGTGTGCACCGCGTTATACACACAGTATAGCAGCTATATTACGTGAAATTTGTCAGGAGCATCCATGTCTATTTGACGTGTCTTTGAGCAATATCACAACTGGCTCAAAAAAAAAAAAAAAAAGGTGAGGAGAAATTGCCAGGTGAGCAAAATAAGAACATTTTCTACCCCACTAAATGCTTTTTTCTTTTTAGTTTATAATAAAAGATATACTATGCGGTCTTGCATTGTTTCAATGTCACTTCTCGCATGTGTTTGGTTGTGAGATGTAGTTTGGACAAAGTTGTCAGCGGTTCTGGTCATGCAGTGTAAAACCTCCTGTCGCCAATCCATCTTGCAGTGTAAACTAAGCAGCAACTTTGAAAATCATGTCTTTTCTATTAGTGCTTTACCATTATGCATTTTTGCAACAGATATGACCAAATTATATATTATTAGACATTATATATTATTATTAGACATTACAGATATTACTATATATATATATATATTTTCTAAATAAAATTTTGAATAATGTTTATATATCTTTGTAAATGCAAACAATTGATGAAAATGAAACTAGAGTTCATACTTTAGGAGGCGGAGACAGTCAAAAATAGCCATAGTGAGAGTTATAATATTATGTTAATATTTTCAAGATAAAATGTTCCTATATATACACACAAACAAACAAATGCCCTTTTTTTTTCAATATTTTGAAGTATATATTTCATATATTTACAATTATGACATACATATTTTCATATCTAAAAAATCCAAACTTGAACTTGTATGTTAAATATGTGATTTGCATATATTGCCACATATCAGATTTTGTATTGAGCGGAATTGTTCCTCCTAATTAGGACATGGTGAGAATAATGTCTGTTTTAATTGGCAGAGTTGCTTGTTTGGAGTCTTATATTTATCACTTTAACAACAGTCACCTCCATGCATGGTTAATTATTGACATGACAGTGTTGTACAGTGAATTTACAACAACAACATGATAACTGTTGATTGGATTAATGTAGTTCTGGTAAAAGTTTAGTCTGTAGTTTGCTGACAAATCTCTCTTTTTTTGAAGGTTTTATGTGTACTGTAAATGTGTTTGTGAAAGTGCACGAGAACGTTCAGTAGAGCTGGGAAATGCTGGAAATGTACTCTATTCCATATTGTTATTGAGTATAGTGATACATTTTTTAATATATATACATATATGCATCATGTAATGATCATGCTATATGTTTACACATATTGTTTTCTGATTTCATTAAATACAATTCAGGCTTAAACAAATGAATAGATATTCTTTTTTCCTCACTTTTCTTTACTTCTGCCCATGCACATTAAGTTCATTTCATTTATCAAACCTCTCTGTGATACGGAGGTTGCATGTACTGTGCTAGTATTGCGGTAATGATAATTTCTTAATATATTGTGCATCCTCCAAGTGTTTTGTTATGGTAGAGCATAAAACATTTCCATAGCACTTTTTTTTAATTGTCCCCATTGAACTTTTTGTTGACAATAAAATTACTTTGCAACTAACTGTCAGCTTTTTCTGCCAGCACTAACCCAGAAGACTCTGACCCACCAAGAAAATTAAAATATTGCACAATTAATGCATTATAAAGCTCAATATAGTACATATATTTATTCATTTCCTTTTCGGTTTGGTCCTTTTATTAATCTGGGGTTGCCACAGCAGAATGAACCGCCAAGTTATCCAGCATTTGTTTTATGCAGCAGATGCCCTTCTAGCTATAACCCATCACTGGAAAGCACACATACACTCTTGCGTACAATAACATACACTGAGGCCAACTTAGCTTATTCAATTCACCTGTACCGCATGTCTTTGGACTGCGGTGGAAACTGGAGCGCCTAGAGGAAACCCATTAGAACATGGGTAGAGCATGCAAACTCCACACAGAAATGCCAACTGATCCAGCCAGGGCTCAAAACAGTGACCTTCTTACTATCAGGTGATTGTGCTACCCACTGCAGCACCATGCTACCCAATACATAGCCAATTTTTATTTGATAGTTTACATATTTTTTTGCCAAGCTTTCTTGCAAGTTTGTCATTGACATCTCATTTATACACTAGGTGGCTTCCACTAATAAAGATGTATTCACAGTAATGTTCGCTTCAGATGTTCCATGTCAGGATACAATATCAACCCCACAAAGGGGTAACAACTGGTGGATTTATTGGGTTTCATTAAATAATTCAGAAAATATCTGTCAAACTTTCACACTAGTATGACAGATAAGTTTTGTGAATAATTGAACAAAAGCTTTGATAGTTTCACAGTGCACAGTTCATCGCACTAAAAATAAAGCTCAGCATATGTTGGCCATTTTTATCACAGAAACATTTGTAAAACTATCCGCTGTCTTGATAGGTTTGAACAAAATCACATCTAAACTTTTTATTTATTTATTTATTTATTTTTTGAGAGAGTTAGTGTTAGGGTTATATACTGAATTGGCCTTTGCAGGACGATTGTCTTGTCTTGCACATTTGTCTTGGACTCAATCCACAATAGACAACATGAAACATTCACAATACCAACAACAGTGCCTCAAGGTAGTTTACAATTTAAAATAGCAATACATACAGATATAAATCACTTCTTGTAGTGGTTATATCTAAATAAAAGAACTCTGTATCAAATCCCTGATGGCAGTAATTTATACCTTAGGAATAAACCATGACTTGAATCATTTGCCATTACTTATTACATTTGCATTCCCAAAAACCAAAAAGTCATAGATCGACTGATGCAATGTAGACTCTCTTACACACAAAACAATCAAGGCACTTTGTTAAGACAGGCAATTAGTGGTTTTAACTGAACAACAATATTCCCACACCAAGCATGTTTGGACTCAGTTTGAGAGAATGCAGCCTTTTGCTGTCAATTTACAATATGATATTTGTGAGTTTCTCTCTCTTTTTTATTTACAGTGGGTTTACATTAATATTAGTAGTAGTAGTAGAAATAAAAAAATAATAATAATAATAGGCGCCACGTTGGTGCAGTGGGTAGCATGATCGCACTACAGCAAGAAGGTTGCTAGTTCGAGCCTCGGTTGGGCCAGTTAGCATTTCTGAGTGGAGTTTGCATGTTCTCCCTGTATTCTCATGGGTTTCCTCCGGATGCTCCGGTTTCCCCCAAAAGTCCAAAGACGTGGTATAAGTGAATTGGGCAAGCTAAATGAGTGTAAATGAGAGTATATGGGTGTTTTCCAGTGATGGGTTGCAGCTGGAAGGGCATCCACTGCGTAAAAACATATGCTGGATAGGTTGGCGGTTCATTCCGCTGTGGTGAGCCCTGATTAATGAAGGGACTAAGCTGAAAAGAAAATGAATGAATGAATAATAATAGTATAATAATTATAATTATACATTTTCTCTGAATATAAATGCATGATCGTTTCAGTGTATCTGGTGTCTCTAAATCTTTTCTTTCTACAAGCCTAATGTGTTACTGCATGTGTTAGAAGCTAAATGACCATTGCCATATCTGAATTTCAGCTCCAGAGGTTTTATAAACACTTATTGCAACAATGACATTGGTTTTACTTGCATCAATCCCAGATAGAATCTTGTATGCCTTTGGAAGTAGCCTCCATGCAAATTGAATTTGCTTCTGCGTCACAGTGTCTTCTAGACATATTAACACAAAAATAAAGAAATAAAATCCAACCCACAGCTATAACTAATTATTTTGAGGATGAGAGATGCTTCTTGCGGATAGCCAATCAAGATCATAAACCGATATTATGTAGATTTGTTCCAAACTTTCATAGGTTTGTATGTACTAACAACACTTCCCAGAAATGTATTGGTTCTTTCTTTTTGAGAGACAGGACCTCATTTGTCATCCACAAATAACTATAACAACTACATTACACAACCCAGGCTTATTCTGAGAACGTAGTCCCGAGTACGTTTCTGGAGGCCGCGGAATACGTCCCGTCGGGTACGTCTTTTTGCACTTTTTGCTTTGGCAAGTCCACGAGAGGGTGCTGCGGACGCTTTTTTAGATCTCAAACATCTCTCGCGAGCACCGTTCGCGCCTGCCGTTCTCGCATAAACCCGCCAGAGGCCGCTGTCGGCCGACCGTTTTTGGCTGACCGAACGACTGACTGACCATCTGATCGGACTGACCCACCCTCCCCCTTTCCTAAACCCAACCAAAATCTTATCGATCGAGCCACCCACCCACCCACACGCTTCCCTAAACCCAACCAACGGCTTTCAAAAAAGCAATCCAGAACAAAACAAAAGCCCCTCGTCTCATTTTTACCACATTTTCAGACTTCACCGCGTTCTCACCCTGTTGTTTACTGGTTTACTTCGTTATATGGATTCTGTGTTTGTCTTACCTGCTTTCTGGAACCGCTCCTCGCGGACTCCAATCCCGGCGTCGTGGTGGTGGTGTTCACCGGTGGTCGCCGCTGCTCGAGTCCGAGCTAACAGGACAAACTGGTTGCAGCGGTAAAGTCGTCCACACGAGGCGGTCGGCCGGTAAGCGCGAGAAGAAACGGCGTCACACCGCCCCATAGCGTTCGTTTAAAAAAAACGAAACGCAGCCATACGTACCTCTGACCACGCAATGTGTGGTCTCCAGAAACGTACTCAGGACTACGTTTTCACAATGAGCCTGTGTTGACATTACACTTGTATATAGTAATACACCTGTACATACACTTGTAAATTTGTATATTTACATTTAACACTTACTTCTATTTTTGGAATATATTTATTTTATGTTTTTTGTCCTGTCTCTGTAATTCTGTTGCACTGTAGAAGTTCTGTCAGGAAAACAAATTCCTCGTATGTGTGAACATACCTGGCAATAAAGCTCTGTCTGATTCTGATTCTGATTCTGATTAAAGTTATATAACCCTAAAAACCATATGTTCTTTCACATGCTTGTCCTATTTTACTTAGACTTTCCCTAATCAAAGGATCCAGCTATTTCAAATCACAATTCAATATATTCATCAAATATTTGAATGTCTTTTGATTTTATTTGATTAAATTACTTATGTGGCGTGCTTAAAAAATTGCCCTGAGAACGATCAATGTGTCTGTGTTATGCATGCAGCACTGAACTATTGATTATGCTCATGCATAGTTACCGTTCACACACATGTACTGCACACTGGAAGCCTCTTTGATGCAGATCTCATACTGTACACACTGCTGCTCTAGTTATACTTCTCAGCTTTGAAGTGTTTGCTTTGAAATATTTTTTTTTTTCTAAACATCACACACTCGTCTTCCTTCTTACTCAACTGCCTCTCAGTTTCAGCTAATTATGGCAAACAAGTGTTTTCTAATGTGCATACTGAAGAGAAATGAAGTATCTTAAAAACTACTATATTTGTTACCAAGTATGCTGGTGCTACAGTGAAGGAATTTGGAAGATAAAATATTTTTGTAATTGATAACAGCATGGAGGTCACGGTCTTTAACAAAAATTCTATAGCGCTTATATATGAAATACAGGGCTGGAAAATAACAGCAGTAAACTATTGAAAGTGCATCTCTGTGCAGGGCGACCAACTCAGCCATTCTTTGGGAATACAGAAGACAAGAGGATGACATAGAGGCGGCAATTATTTTGCGTGCGGAGAGGCTTCATAACTCAATAAGAACATAGCTGTGAATGATTTATTCTGCTGTTCATGGGAGTACAGGCATAAATCAGCCAACTCACCTGTCCTCGTCGCTTATTTATGGCCCCTGTTATTTATAGTCCGTGCTGTGGGTTAATCAATATACTTTATTTTAATTACATTTTACTTCTCAACACTGTGTCCAGCAGCACATTTTTATGTTGAAAACATTCATTAACATGTGAGACGTGGAGTGATTCTCAAGTCAGGCTGTGCTCTGGTAGAGAGGGATCAGAGAGGTATGGCAAGAGAAATAACAGGAGGGTCAATGTACTTTTGACAGGAAAAAAAAGTTTCAAATGTAGTTATAATGTGATTAATGTATGATTATTTTTATACATATATACTGTATGTCTGGGTAGTTATAATAAACTTGAACTAAAGTAGTTAACTTAAGGTATATTTTAGTTGCTTACAGATAACATAAACATGGAATATACTTCAAATACTTCAGAAAAAAGTTAGTCCCACACTCAGAAGTTTGAAGACCAAAACCTCACATGTCTTAAAGGGCTGCTATTTTACCTCTTTTACAAGATGTAAGATTAGTCTTTGGTGTCTCCAGGATGTGTCTGTAAAGTTTCAGCTCCAATACCCGTCAGATTATGTATTGTCTAATGTAGAATATGCCCATTTTGAGCTCAATGCAAAGTGTAGCTGTTTTTGTACCCCATGTCTTTAAATGCAAATGAGATGGTTCCCCACCATTCCCAAGTGCATGTCTGCTTTTCATGCGTTATATCAGATAAACAGCAGTCAGTGACAGAGACAGACACGGATGAAGCAGAAATATAGCTCATTAGTCAAAAAACCAAGTAAGTTAATTTCATTTATTTGTGGTTTGTTCAAGCCTTTCTGAAATGATTATGTGTTTACTGACACTGTATGGCTATGGTAATTCTAGCGGTTTTGAATCACATAGTGGTTTTACTGTCTTTATTAAAAACATGCTCTATTTTAAAAACATTTAAAATTTGTAAAACACATTCTCGAGGTGCAACTGATCACAGAGAGTTGGAACAGATCTTTTAATCCCAGTTTCTTTGCAAATGCTGTTCTGTGGACTTGATTATACATGTTGCTTTGGACACGTGTTATCATATGTCATGTGTCATATTAGACAGCAATTTAACTTTTGAAAATCATATCTCCCATATCACAAAAACTGCATTCTTTCATCTGAGAAATATTGCTAAGCTACGAAGTATGCTATCCATCTCAGATGCAGAAAAGCTAGTTCATACTTTTATGACTTCTAGGTTGGATTACTGTAATGCTCTGTTCGCTGGTTGCCCAGCCTCCTCTATTAACAAACTTCAGCTACTGTAGTACAAAATGCAACCGCCAGAGTTCTTACCAGGTCTAGAAAATATGATCATATCACCAGCCTTCTTATTTATGGCTCCTAAACTCTGGAATAGCCTTTCTGATAATGTCCGAGGCTCAGACACACTATCGCATTTCAAAACTAGATTAAAAACCTTTTTAGTAAAGCATACACTCAATACATCACATAGCGGTATGATGCATGAATGTGCTCCACGCATCTCGTTTATATACACTATGAACAGCAGCTACGCTAATTATTCTCTTTGTTCTCTATTTCCAACTGGGGATACTCATCCCGAGGCCCCCAGAGACTATGCAGTCCCACGGATGTGCTCCAAGACCCGCGACAAGACGATCTCAAGGTTCCATAATCCTGGACCACGCTGTATCCTGAGCAGCTGCTTGGTGCATGGCGGAGTAGCAAGCATGATACTGATTCCTGTGACCCTCCAATGACAGGCGAGCCTCGAGTTCTCCAGCCTCCGGCGCCTAGACTGCAGCTCTGCACAAGATGTCTGGCCATAGGAAATGGTCGTGCCCAAGTGAGCCCGATTTCTCTCGAGTTTTTTTAAATTCTTCGATTTCACCAATTGGTGAAGTTTCATCGCTGATGTCGCCACTGGCTCGCATGGTTCGGGACTTGTAGAGCTGCGGACTGATGGATTACTCTTCAGTGTTTGGACTCTCAGTAGTGAATATTAAACCACACTGAACTGCACTGAACTGAACTGAACTCCAACACTAAAACTGGACTGACACTGTTTCAATTTACTATAACCTTCTATGTGAAGCTGCTTTGGCAATCTACATTGTAAAAGCGCTATACAAATAAAGGTGAATTGAATTGAACTGAATGTTAATATGCTCCTGACAATCAATTTGGTGGGCGGGGATATCCACACTCCAATGTCACATTGCGGTCAGTCTCAAAATCACAAGGATTTGGGCCCTATCAGGAAATTTAAAAAATGAGACTTCTTGTGTTTATATCACTCCAATATGACAGTGGACATAGCAGTTCTGTTCAAACATATCATATATGCCCTTTTAAACAATGTATTTAGGTGTGGTAAGTATCCATATAGAAGCAAAGCAACTAATTCTGGTCTATTGAATTATTAGATATTCATAAACATCTTTTTCGCACAGTGGCCACATCACCAACTTAGGTGTGGATTGTGGTCTGATAATTAAACACCCATTGTGTAATTACACAACATGACATTGACCGTGCAGTGTCAGAAAATATAAAAAATATAAATTGACAAATTGGCCCTGCTCTAATAAATCAAATAAGACATAAGTAATTAATTAAATGACCTGGCAAATAATGAGGAAAAGACAAGTTGTAGTTAGCGTTTTAAGTTATGCTTACAAAACACAGACACACACACAGGCACACACACCCACATAAAATGTTGATATTGTTATTGATTTGTTTTTGATATCGATTTTTTTATATATATAAATTTATATGTTTGATCAAAGGCACCACAGTGGTGTAGTGAGTAGCACGTTCGCCTCACAGCAAGAAGGTCGCTGGTTCGAACCCCGGCTGGGTCAGTTGGCATTTCTGTGTGGAGTTTGCATGTTCTCCTCGTGGTTGCTTGGATTTCCTCCGGGTGCTCCGGTTTCCCCCACAAGTCCAAAGACATGTGGTACAGGTGATTTGGGTAGGCTAAATTGTCCGTAGTGTATGAGTGGGAATGTGTGTGTATGGATGTTTCCCAGAGATGGGTTGCGGCTGGAAGGGCATCCGCTGCGTAAAAAAATATGCTGGATAAGTTGGCGGTTGATTCCGCTGTGGTGAACCCGGATTAATAAAGGGACTAAGCCGACAAGAAAATGAATGAATGAATGTTTGATCAAGATAATGAGTTGAATATTTGACTATTATAAGAATATTTATTGAAATATGAATATTTGTTAAGGGCCTAATTTATTATACATATGTGCCAAGTCCTGGAGCAAGTCAACATCAATTATTTCACCAATAATTTAATCAAAATAATTTTATTGAACATATTAAGGTACAGGGCCAGTTGGCATTTCTGTGTGGAGTTTGCATGTTCTCCCCGTGGTTGCGTGGGTTTCCTCCGGGTGCTGGATATGCTGGATAAGTTGGCGGTTCATTCCGCTGTGGCGACCCCGGATTAATAAAGGGACTAAGCCGAAAAGAAAATGAATGAATATTAAGGTACAATTTAGACCTACTATAAGCCATATTTCTTAGCTCATGCCTACATATTCTGACACATGGGATCTTGAGATTTAATCCAGAAAACAAGATCAGCAAAGGGTAATCTGATCTGTTGCAGGAACACAGATTTGTTTCTCTGTTGTCACCTTCATCTGCAACTGTGGAAACCTCCGTATGCGGCTCTCATCCAGACCGATAGCAATCTAATCTCCTCTACAACCATTGCTGTTCCTGAGGGATTTCTCCCATCGTTTGAAGTCCTGAAAAACACCCCATGAAGCAAATTCCGAATGAACAGCATTTACATCGGGTAGTCGCGTTTGCTAGGACTCCTGGTATTTGCCCAGAAGAGATTATTCCACCAGCAGGCAATGTCTTGTTTATTGTTTGGATGGTGAAGGAGGGGGCGTCTAATTCCGAAGCCAGAAGAATTAACATGGAACTGTCCACAACGGCAGCCTAATCCAGGACTTTACACCCAGGAAGACAAAAAATGGCCTGCCAGAGCGAGCCAGAGCCAAACACGCCATGGCAGGATTTCAGCACCGGTACTTTTATTCTTTTTGATGTGACTGCCATCTGCTTTTCCCCGCCTTCACGTTATTTGCCTTCTAGAAATTTCTGGAGCTGTTTTCCAAGAATGAAAGCTGAAATTGTTGTGACGAGTTTCTTGTTGCTTTTGGGAAATCTTTTGCACTCCTTGGTTGACTCTGGGGTTGCTGTGCTTTAGCCGCCTTGGGGAATGCATTCGTTCCAAATATTAACCATGCCTTATTTCAAGATCAGTTGGACAAATGGA
Organism: Danio albolineatus; assembly: GCA_903798035.1. NCBI lineage: Eukaryota > Metazoa > Chordata > Actinopteri > Cypriniformes > Danionidae > Danio > Danio albolineatus. Next base: position 6,908,989 of record CAIGQQ010038942.1, read on the forward strand.
CACAGCAACATTTCAAGCTGCTGTACACTAAAGTTACTCACGTTTCACAGCCAATCTACTTGTTATATAAGTATTTCTTGTGAGATAACGTTGTGAAATATTTGTAAAAGAAAGAAAAGATGTTTTCTATTTTAACCGAAATTGCACTTTTTATGGCAAAGCTATTTTACAGAAGACAATACTTTAGTGTTCAGTCTCACGATCCTTCAGCAATCATTCAAATATGCTAAATATTATTACAGATTTTTTTATGTGGAGGTGATGTTGCATTTCTTGCAGGATCATTCAAATAGAAATTTCAAAAGAACAGCATTTACACTGAAAAAAAAAATGTATATTAATTTAATTTACTAGATTGTTTGAAGGTAACTGATTGCAAACAATTTGTGAGCTTGTCAAGGTTTGTGGGTGGGTAAAGGGAGCGAGGACCCAAGTGCAGGAAAATGAGAATTTATTTATAATAAAAAATAAAAGTAAAAAGGCAAAATAAACAACCTAGAGGGGGAAAACATTAATAAAAAGGCAAAAACAAACTTGACTGGGCTTACAGGAAAAAGCAGGGCTGGACACAACATGACAGGGGTATAAACAACGACGAACTGGTACAGGACAGCAGACATGAGGAAAAAATAGAGCAGAAATAATTAACACAAACAGTTGAACATGATAAACTAATAACAGGTTAACAAGGAGGGTGGGGCTAGATAATAGAACCCATGACAACACCACAAACCATGTGCTCACATCAAGACTAGAACATGAGAGAACTCATTAAGTGCGTGTTCGCCTGACGACATGAAAGCACGTGGTGTATGTAAACATTGTTAAACACAACAACAGAGGACTGAACGCAAGACACAAGCACACAATAAAATGAAAACATCTTACCATGCGCTCACACACGCAGCGTGCATGTTCCATCCCAGCACCAACCGAAACCAACAAGACTGGGAATAAAGCATCACGATGCGGACAGACGAACACAAACACCAGGACGAGAGCGCAATCGCGAACACACCCAGACCCCACGTGCCCATATCAAGCACTCATACAGAGACACAATGACAAAACACAGGACTAGACAGGACTGTCCGGACTCTGCCACCAAAACAAGAATTAACAAGACTGGAGTGGCAGAACCCTGACAGAGCTGAATTTAACAAATAATTTAAGTTGAATTTAATTTGTTTGTTTGAATTCTGCCCATATAAATTGTTTGCAATGAGTTACTCTTAAAAAATGTAGTAAATCCAATAAATCATTTTTTCAGTGTATTTGAAATATAAAGATTTTCATTGACTGTCAAATGTTGGATCATTTGAACGTGTCATTTATGTTAAAAATCCATGAATAGTACAATATATTTATTTAAATTTGTGTTTTACATAAATACTTACAGTATACACATTGCTTTTTGTATAAGATACAGCAGCTCATACATTACATTCTTGTAATGGACATTTATTAGTATCTATCCTCCAGTTTAAATGTATAATTAGACAATGATAGCATATTGAGCTCATTTTAGCGGTGCTCCTAGAACATATGGCCTTAATTTTTCATAAATCTCAAGCTCTCTGTGGTAATGGAGCCATGTTTTTCATTTTGATGTGAGATATTGCACACTGGCCCAGCACTGCCCTGTCAAACAATCCCATAATGCTATATCACCAAGCAGACAAGTCATTCCTTCTACTGGGAGGCTCTTTGGGGCAAGAGTTGAGAGGTTATTTTTCAGTATACACTTGCTGGCCACTTTATTTTGTATGTCTTGCTAATACAGAGTTAGATTTAACAAAGATAATCCTCAAAAATGTTGGCCCGTATTGGCGTAATAGCATCACAGTTGCTACAGATTGGTCGGCTGCACATTCATGAAGAAAATGTCTCATTTCAGCACATTCCAAAGGTGTTCTATTGGATTGAGATCTGGTGACTAGATCTGTGACTTTTTTTAAAATAAGGTTTGTTATCCTGCTGAACGAAGATATACAATTTAAATGTAAAGAAATGGTCAACAATAATACAATAATAAGACTGTGGTATATAAACAATAATCAGAGTTTGCCATGAAAATATCAAGCACACTGTTACACCACTGGCAACTTTGATCTATTGATAGGATAGACACGTGCTTTCAAACTCTGTACGTCAAATTCTGAAAATACCTTTGGGATGTCATAGCAGAAAATGAAACTCATAGGACCAGGAAACAGACCAGTTTTCTTTTCTTAGCTGACCAGAGTGGTACCTGTTGTGCTCTTCTGCTGCTGTAGCTCATCTGTTTCAAGGTTTGCTGCATTTTTTTTTCCAGTTACAGTTTTTCTTGTCGTTATCCTCTGACCTTTGGCATCAACTAGGTATCATAACCCATATATAATTTCTATTGTGCTTTAAACAATGTTGTTTGTGCCAAAGATGGCTTACACGGATGACATATAGCAATATTTCAGTTTCTAGTTGGATCAGAAATGAATCAGTTCAGTTTAATCCAAATATCACTGTGTAAACTAGACATTAGCGTGTGTGAAAATCTAGCATATCAAGCACAGATCTACTGCTGATGTGGGAGCCCAATTACCATGATATGACCCCATTCTGATGGTTAGTTTTTAATGCTCCATCTTGACCATGCATACATGTCTAAATATGTTTAGTTGCTGCCATGTGATAGATTGATTAGATCCTGATTATATAGTGCTGAGTTAGTAATGAGTATTGAGTTAATGAATTATTTCATGACCTTAATAATTACATTAGGGTTGTCTCTACTTAATGTAATGACCCACGCATGCACGCACGCACGCACACACACATGTATTACTGTGTTAGTTAAGGCATTGCTTAAACTTCTATTTGTTAATTAATTAGATTATTATTAATTACATATTTGATGACCTTACCACTAAACATAGCACTGAGTGTCGTGGCATTCACTATATACAGCAATGCACACACATGCATACAAAACTGCTGTATACTCTGAACTTTTAATACATTTAATACATTATGTAAGCTTTTATGCAGTAAGGTCGTAAAGATCCACATAAAAATCAAATGTCATTTTATTTCTTATGATAAGGTTTTATGCTCTAAGGTCATAAAGTCATATATATATATCTGGTACATGGTGAAAAGAAGAAGGAAGAATGGTGAGAACTGGCATTACTGAATCTGCTTTTCTGCTCCTTATCAAAAGCTGTCTATATTCAGAAATTCCTGTGCTGTAAAAAAAAAGTCTTCCATTAAAACAGTGTATTAGACACCTTTTTTGATTACTTTTTCTGATGTATTCTGATACCTGGCATTATCAACGGATAATGAGTTAGAGCTGTGATTTTTCCCCTCCAGTCTTCATTGCTTCAGATATAGATGACTGTCTGCACTTCCACACTTGGACAAGTGAGGCAGTATTGAATTAATAATCCAAAACTTCCACCAGCAGTTCCAGTATTTAGCAGGTGCTTAGTATGCAAACACTCAGAGCAGAATTGATTTGACGTATTTGTCGAGGATTTACAGTCTTGGCCTTTCTCAAAGAGAAAAATGTGCTTTTGCCACTTCAGTCTGCGCATCTGGACTAAGCCTTTTTGTCTAGTTGTACTTTGTTTTCATCAGAACACTTGTACAACATGTTTGCTTCAAGTTTCCCGATGTTATTGTTCACCTATTCGTACAGCATTCTAGGAGGTAGAACTAAAAATCCAGGGTCTGTTTTGCATTTCAGCAGGGGGTCGTATAGGCTAAAAAGCTTTTTTTTAGCTTGAATCTTGAGCTCCCACAGAGTTCCGATGGAGCGAGTGATTTTTAATAAGACTTCATGCTTTGAAGAGCTCGTGCGAATGTCCTCTGTTATGTTGAAACAACACTGCCGATTTCAAAATGCTGTTTGATCCATTCCAGCTTTGCCACACAATGCAATAACTGTCAAAGAGCTGTGACAGAAATGAGTGAATAACAAACCTTTAAATACCACAAAATGAACTGACTGTTTTCCATTTGCACTGGCAAGTTAAGGCAGATTTTGGATTGCGGTATCGAGTTATTACACAGAACATGTCGGCAGATTTCCATAGGGATTCTTACTTAACAGAATCAAGTATGCAAAGAGCTCAGAGCTAAAAAGGGCATGTGACTGCAAATATTCTCACTAAAACTTCACCCTTCACAAAAATGGTGGCAAAGCAGTAGAGTTGTACATTTAATTGTGAAAGATCCCAATCTTGCCCATACGAGGAGTTATCATGTAGATGTAATGAAGACCAGCTTGTAGCTGCTAAATAAATAAACCTTATTTTCCAGGCTTTAAGAGGTATACTGGAAACAGACACTGCATTCTGTGGTTTTTAGCTGGTGTGCTTATCCGCTATGACTAAAAGGCCAGTTTAAATCGTAGATTGCCATTCAAACAAAGAAGCCCATTTCAAACAAAGGAGTTACACCATTTTTTTGTTCGACAATTGTTTTTATTTGATGATATTTAAACTTGTGTTACTATTTATGGTAATGTTCTTTAAATAAACTTTTTTTAAAATCACTAAGGCTGTAGGTGCGTCCCAAATCGCATACTTGTTAACTATTCTACTCCATTTTGTAGTCTAAATAGTGTAAGTAGTGTGTTCACACTCAAAACTCTAAAAATTATAAGTGCACTTTAATTACCCGGATGATGCACTCATTCCACCGGTAAAATGAAGTGTGTAATGATGGACACTTCACACACAACTACCACACATAGCGGAAGGGGCGGAGCTATCGGGCGCACATGTTGGATAACTTTATTTATTTTGGACTGTGAAAGCAAAAGATTGATTATAGAGATTGATTATAGCGCCTCCCGATGGTGAATGCAGTTATCCTCATGCCAGATATTATTTGGTATTTTGGTCATTTATTTCACTAATTTGGCAACCGTCAAACGTCATCTGGGAAACGGGTTGAACTTCCGCTTAGTAAAAAAGCCATTAGTGTTCCATTTGGGACAACACTACATACATATACTATGCTGGTAAGTGTGTAAGTGCATAAGTGCATAGTGTATAGTGTGTCATTTGGGACGCAGCTTGTGTCCAAAGTCACCCTTATATGGTGGTTGTTCTGTCAATTCCACAATGCACTCCAATAATGATTGTGCAACCTATAAACACTCAGCTGCTAGAAAATATCCAAAATGCAATCTGAGAGTTTAATATCTTCATCTGATCAGAAGATGGTGGCCATATAGCGAAATTTTATCATGTAAGTTTCAAAATAAAGTACTATTTAACTTAAGTGATGACTATAGACACATGCGGGTCAAGTGTGAAGAAAAACGCTCTCCTAATTCGGTGTCTGCCATCAGATAGGATGTTGAAATATAGTGTCAGTGTTCTCGAGCTGTCAGCTGTTATACTGTGCTCAGTGCGCACACACATCACATAATACATCACTGCATTATAAAAAGCCAACCATATTACTGAAACTTAACAGGTATGTAACAAGCGGCAACCTCCCGCTCTCCCTCGGGAAGCCAATACGGAAGTAACTGAAACTGCAATTTATTGAAATTCCGCTAGTCCTGGCTTCATATGGAGCAAATTTCTATTGAGCCCACTGTTAAAATGGCCAACTTTACTGCAGAAAAAAAGGCGTTTACAGCCTGGTACAAAGAACGATTTTGGTTCATATAGCTTATATTACCCTTCATGACAACTGTGAGGGGGGTGAATTTGTTTATAACTCATCCCTTTCCTTTATATTAAGCTATATTAAGTTTGCATAATTAAGGGCATGGCCACTTGAGTGACAGCTAGTCTGGCTGGTTGCCGTCACGTCACCTCAGCTGATCTCGGCATATTCATCGTATTTTGTTTTGTTTTATGTGGCTTTACACAGTCAGTTGCCTTTTGGAGTTATTTCTTACAATTATCAGATAATATGGCATGCTGTGTGCACTTAGTTGTGCTCACTAACCATTCACGTGGTCTCCGTTTCCAAGGGGAGTGAAATTATATACTTATATACCATATCTATAAATGTATTTGTTTTATTTAAGATAATTTATCATTTATGTTGTTCTTTAGAGCTGTAATGCACTCCAGAATCTGACAGACTGATTAGCTGTAGGCTATAAAACAGTCATCTGAAGCGTTGTCATACAGTGTTATGCCTGGATTTCATAAATAGCCTTGCATTTACTAACACAGACTATATCTGAAGTATTTGAATGTAATTAGCACTTTCTTCCTGTTGAAAAATGTCATAAGAACAATGTTAAGTGGCTTATTGTGTTACAACAATTCAATTCAATTCAATTCATCTTTATTTGTATAGCGCTTTTACAATGTAGATTGTGTCAAAGCAGCTTCACATGCATTATAAAAAAAATTGAAACAGTGTCAGTCCAGTTTTCAGTGTTGAAGTTCAGTTTAGTTCATTTCAGCGTGGTTTAATAGTCACTGCTGAGAGTCCAAACACTGAATAGTAATCCATCGATGCGCAGCCCTACAGGTCCCGAACCATGCAAGCCAGAGGCGACAGCGGCGAGGAAAAAAACTTCACCAATTGGCGAAAGTGAAGAATTAAAAAACCTCGAGAGAAACCAGGCTCAGTTGGGCACGACCATTTCTCCTATGGCCAGACGTCTTGTGCAGAGCTGCAGTCTATGGCGCCGGGGCTGGAGAACGCTGGACATCCATCATGGAGAGACCACAGGCGGGTCACCGGCTGGTCAACAGGCTGGCCCTTTGGGAACAATGCGAGGACTCGTCTGTCACAGGGATCGTCTTACAGGAAACTGTCTCATGCTCTCCATTCCTCCATAACCACCACAGCAGCTGCTCAGGATACGGCATGGTCCAGAATTATGGAAACCTCAGGAATAATAAAAAACAGACTAACATGAGCAGAGATGCCATTCAAATTATAATGTGTTTTGGGAAGTGTTCCCGGCTCCGGTTGCCCTAAATAATGCAGACTAACAATCCTTTAGAGGATTTGGATTCCAAAGCATTTGTGTTTTATGTGTATGCTAATGTAAAGAGATGTGTCTTTAATCTAGTTTTAAACTGACAGAGTGTGTCTGCTTCCCGAACTGTGCTAGGAAGGCTGTTCCAGAGTTTAGGTGCCAGATAAGAGAAAGATCTACCACCTACAGTTGATTTTGATATTTAGGGAATAATTAATTGTCCAGAATTAATTGAGCGTAGCGGACGTGATGGGCTATAATAAATCAGGAGCTCCTGCAAATACTGGGGAGCCAAGCCGTTCAGGGCTTTGTAGGTAGTCAGTAAGATTTTAAAATTTATACGATATTTAATAGGGAGCCAATGCAATGCTGAAAGAACTGGAGTAATATGATCATATTTCTTTGTTCTAGAAAGCACTCTAGCAGCTGCATTTTGAACTAGCTGAAGTTTGTTTATCAGGCCAACAGGGCAGCCGCCTAGTAATGCATTACAGTAATCCAATCGAGACGTCATGAAAGCATGAATGAGCTTTTCCGCATCAGACATTGATAGCATGTGTCGAAGTTTGGCAATATTTTTAAGATGAAAAAAAGCAGTTTTACAGATGCTTGAAATCTGGCCTTCAAATGACAGGCTGCTATCAAAAATCACCCCCAAATTTTTGACTGAAGATGAGGACTGAACTAAGAAACCATCAAGGGTTAGACAGTGTTCTAAGTTTTTGCGTGTGAGATTTTTGGGACCAATAAGCAAGACCTCAGTTTTATCTGAATTTAGTAATAAGAAGTTATTAGTCATCCAATTTTTAATATCAGCTATACAATCTGTTAATTTAGTAAATTCAAACAAATTAGCAGGTTGAGAGGAGATATAAAGTTGTGTATCATCAGCATAACAGTGGAAGCTAACTCCATGTTTTCTAATGATATCACCTAGCGGTAGCATATATAGTGTGAAAAGTAAGGGACCAAGAACTGAGCCTTGTGGTACCCCACAGTGTACTTTTGATCTGTATGATGTCTCTACATTAACTGATACAAATTGATAACGTTCAGATAGATAAGACCTGAACCAGGTCAATGCAGTTCCTGTAATACCAACATAATTTTCAAGCCTATCAAGGAGAATATTATGATCAATTGTATCAAATGCAGCACTGAGGTCCAATAGCACTAAGAGAGAAATGCAACCACGGTCGGACGACAGAAGGAGGTCATTTGTGACTCTTAGAAGTGCGGTTTCTGTGCTATGAAATGCTCTAAATCCAGATTGAAATTTTTCATAAATATTGTTTCTTTGTAGGAAGGAACATAGTTGAGCAGATACGATTTTTTCTAAAATCTTTGATAGAAAAGGCAAGTTTGAAATTGGTCTATAATTTGCTAGTTCTTTAGGATCAAGCTGTGGTTTTTTAATAAGAGGCTTAATGACAGCTAGTTTAAAAGTTTTAGGAACGTATCCTAGGAGTAGGGATGAATTCAAAATGTTAAGAACAGGTTCAGAAACTTCTGAAAACAATTGTTTTAATAATTTGGTCGGTATGGGATCTAGCATAGACGTTGTTGATTTTGACGAATTTATCAGTTTAGATAATTCTTCCTCACCTACTGTTGAAAAATTTTTAAGTTTATCCATTACCGGTCTACAATGCTCTAATTGGGACGAGGCTGTAGGAGGCAGACTGTTAGTGCTTATTTTATCTCTGATATCATTAATCTTGCGTGTGAAAAAGTTCATAAAGTCATTACTGCTATGCTGAGAAATGCATGTTGATGCTTTATTTTTAGTTAGATTAGCTACCGTGGTAAACAGGACCCTAGGGTTATGTTTATTTTCTTCTATTAAAGTTGAAAAATAAGCAGATCTGGCTGACGTTAAAGCTTTTCTAAAGTTAAGCGAACTTTCTTTCCAGGCCAGACGAAAAACTTCTAGTTTTGATTTCTTCCATCTACGCTCCATTTTCCGGGCTGCTGTCTTTAAGACACGTGTGTGCTCATTGTGCCATGGCGTCGGATTTTTTTCCCTAATCTTTTTGAAGTGTAACGGAGCAACTATATCTAACGTATTAGAAAGGAAGGAATCAATGGTTTCAGTTACAGTGTCAAGCTCTTCTAGACTGCCTGGAATGTTATAAAAATTAGACAGATCAGGTAGGTTACTAACAAAATCATCCTTAGTGCTAGTGGTGATCGTCCTGCCATATTTGTGAATAGAAGATGATTTTGTAGAGCTATCAATGCACAATAAACAGGAGATTAAATAGTGATCTGAAATGTCATCACTCTGCTGCACAACTTCAACATTATCAATATCAATACCATGTGATAATATTAGGTCTAAAGTGTGATTATGTCGATGGGTAGGCCCTGAGACATGCTGTTTCACTCCAACAGAGGCTAGTATGTCTAAGAAGGCCAGCGTTAAAGCATCTTTTTCATTATCTATATGAATATTAAAATCACCAACAATTATAACTTTGTCTGTGGCCAGAACTATTTCAGATAAGAAATCAGCAAATTCTTTTGTAAAGTCGGTATGGTGCCCTGGAGGCCGATAAACAGTTGCCAGTACAAATTTAGATTGAGATGTATTGTTTAAATTGTTCACTGAAATATACATCACTATTACTTCAAATGAATTATATTTGAAATCAGATCGCTGAGTAGCACTAAAAATATTACTGTATATTATGCCCACGCCTCCACCTTTGCCTTTAGGACGCGGCTCATGTCTATAATGATATCCTTCAGGTGAAGACTCATTTAGGGGCATGTAATCATCTGGTTTTATCCAGGTTTCTGTTAGACAGAGAGCATCTAGCTTTAGATCAGTTATCAAATCATTAATAAAAAGAGTTTTAGATGACAGCGATCTAATGTTCAATAATGCAAGTTTTATTTTTTGGTTAGCTTTATTTTTTATTTTTTGAACATCAATTAGATTATTACCTTTAAATGGATTTGGGAGTTTTTTATATTTAGAGGCTCGGGGAACAGACACAGTCTCTATGTTCTTATATCTAGGTGATTCTATGTGCTGCAGATTATTTGAGTTGGGTAAACCGTGGAGACTAGCAGACGGTTGGTTAAGCCAATCTGTCTGCTCCCTGACCTGGGCCCCAGTTAGTCAAATGCCAGCACTAAGACTATATGCCAGATTACTAGAGAGGAGAGCTGCTCCAGCCCGAGTGGGATGAAGACCATCTCTCTTCAACAGGTCAGGTCTACCCCAAAAACTTGGCCAATTGTCTACAAAACCTATGTTATTCAGTGGGCACCATTTTGACATCCAGCCATTGAGTGATGAGAGTCTGCTGTGAAACTCGTCACCACGATAAGCGGGCAGGGGACCAGAGCATATTACGGTGTCTGACATTGTCTTTGCAAGATCACACACCTCTTTAATATTACTTTTAGTGATCTCCGACTGACGTAGTCGAACATCATTAGCACCGACGTGGATAACGATCTTACTGAACTTACGTTTAGATTTAGTCAGTACTTTTAAATTTGACATGATGTCAGGCGCTCTGGCTCCCGGCAGACATTTGACTATGGTGGCTGGTGTCTCTATTTGTACGTTCCGTACTATGGAGTCGCCAATCACAAGGGCACTTTCATCAGGTTTCTCAGTGGGTGCATCACTGAGGGGGCTAAACCTGTTTGATGTTGGAACGGACATACGGTGTTTTCTCCCACTTCTAGTTTCCCTCACGGTGACCCAGCCGTCTCTCTGCAAAGACGCAACAACCGGAGCCGAACAATGTGAATGGCTTGCTAGACTAGTCACATCCAAATCCTTATCTAGAGACCTAGGACTCTTACTATCCTTAATTAAAGTTTGGATGTGTGTTTCTAATTCTGAGATCTTCTCTGTCAGCCTAACTATTTCCTTACATTTATCACATGTGAAGCCCTCCTTGCTGACAGAGAGAGATACACTAAACATGTGGCATGAAATGCATGTGACAAGAGCAGGAGAAGCCATTTTTACTCACCGTGATTCAAAGTAAATTCTGACTAACCACAGCAGCGTATAGAGTTAACAGGAGCAGACGGGTTTCTGTTTAATCAGCAGTAGTCAATGAAGAGAGAAGGAGAGGGGGAGAGAGAGAGAGAGAACTAGAGAGAGAGAGAGAGAGAACTAGAGAGAGAGAGAGAGAGAGAGAGAGAGAGAGAGAGAGAGAGAGCGGGAGAGAGAGAGAGAGAACTGGAGAGAGGGAGAGAGAGAGAACTGGAGAGAGAGAACTAGAGAGAGAGAACACCTGCACAAAGTGATTTATAACGTAATATAAAAGGTGTAAATAGGCGGAATATGTGATTAAACTGGACGATGCACGTGAGAGAATAGACGCGAGCTAGTTAACTAGAAAGTGAAAGCAAAATAAACAAATAGCGCGATAGGCGCGATCAAAATCTGGGTGAGATATAAAGGTGAAATACGAGGGTGCAGTCGGGCACGAGTAAGCAGATAAACTACGACACTCGTAGGAGGAAAAATAGGCGCGAATCAGCAAACAAACTGGAAAAGAGAGCGCAAAAGCAAGCCGGGGTCTGAATAAAGCCCAAACCGTGAGCTGTTTGCACGTGAGCTGCTTTGCTGTGACCGTGGAAGAGATTTAAAATTAAAGAGCTAGTAATTAACTTGATCGACAAAGTTTTATAGTCTTGATAAGGGATTGTAAACTGTTAAATCGGGCAGAGAAAACAGACCAAAGATCAGCTAGAGTACTTACAGCTGGATTGTTGGAATGTTAGCTGCGATGCTAACACAGTGAGCTCACAGTTGCAGTACTAAAATTTATGGATTTAGTATATAAAATGATCGGCGGAGTTTGATCGCGACGTCTAGTAATCAAATTTAAAATAAAACTGACAACAGTGTTTTTAAAAGTCTAAACACTTTATTGATATAGTGTACAACCTGACAAAAAAACTGACAACAGTGTTTTTAAAAGTCTAAACACTTTATTGATATAGTGTACAACCAAGCAAATGTGATCAGAACACAAATGAGTCGCATGTAATTAAGTATTAAGCATTTCTCCCATAAGAAAGCCCTTCTAAGCTAAATGCCAGCATGCGTCCTGTAGCTCCGCTGACGCTCTGCCTCTTTGCCCTTGTTTGGTATGCCTCGGTTGGTGCGATGACGTGTGAACAAAATGGTGACGGTTGGCCACGCCTACTAGTAGCTTCTTTTGGGTTGTTCAGAAACCTATGGGTGACGTCACATACTACGTCCACATATTTTACAGTCTATAGTATGTAAGCCATGCAGTTTTCAAAAATTATGAATAAAATTGTGTTACTTATACTAAGCTGACTGATTTGCATGGGGATTTGAATCGGAAGCTGTTATTGTTCCATTTACAGTAGTTAGTTTGTTTTGTGTAGGACTTATGTATTTGTGTAGCATTTATATATTTGAAAAAAAGAGAAAATATTGACTTTAGCGAGGGTGACGAGACTCCATTTACATGGCACAAGAAGACATCTGACGATCAGGGTAAAATGACTCACAGCAGTTGTTTTTCATTCCCATTAGATCGCATATTTTAAATAATAATTTCAGGATGAGGCGCTGAGCAACAGCAGTATTAGTTCAAAGATAATAAAAGCAAGTAAAACGATTAAAACCATAATTTCAAAGCTGTTTAAATATGACTCTTTATGTGCAACAAGCTGCTGACCAGAAGTTTGAAGCAGCCTTCTTACACATACACACAAAGCATACTGGGTAATTATGGGTCTATATACATGACAGACATCAGAATACTTTGTTTTATTACCAACAGACAGCTCACTAAGTGTTTAATAACTAGCATGTTGTCTGACCAAAACGTTTGCAATATAATCTTATATTAATAATAGAGATTTATAAACCACCAAAACAAAATGCTGTTCCTTACAGTGCATGAATTTGCTCACTTGTTGTCATTAACTTCTTAAGTGGACTGTATTAGTGGACTGATTTAGGGAATAGTGATAAGGGTGTAGTGGCGATTTTCTGCGATTTTCGTCATTTTTAGGAGACTATTACATGAGTTTGCTTTAGGTAGTTACATGAACTAGCCACAAGGTCTGGTTCTGTGAGAACTCATTTTTCCCTAGACCTGTTTCAACAAGCGGAGAAGGGAGGACTCTTTGATGGTCAAAGTAGGGCCAGACAATTAATCACTATTAATGAAATTGTAAACAAGCAAATCAGCGATTGTCATTTTGTCAGGATTGTGTAATCAGTAGTAAATCTCACCTGAAGGCCAGAGGGCGTTCTCTACATTTACAGTTAGTCATTTAGCAGACGATTTTGTCCAAAGCGACTTACAATTGAGGGAAATTCAGCGATTCAACAAGTAGAGGCAAAACACACAAGAACTGCTAATTATACGATGGAACAATTTGTGCTCAGAGAATTAAGTGCTACAGTAAGGAGGGGGAAGTTCTTTTTTTAGTACAGAGAGAGAGAGAGAGAGAGAGAGAGAGTTTCTACAGATGGTTTGTCAAGCCCACTCACCTGTGTGAAGCACACTTCACATGTTTTTTTAATGATTGAAAAGAGTGTGTTTTCTGCAGGGGGGTTGTTAAGCCCACTCGCCCGTTTGATGAACACTTGGAATTGATAATATTTAGGGGTGTTTGGGGTTCTCTCATGCGAAAACGTCAAATACCCTCAAAGAAGAAACCCAGGAAATCACCATCACATTGCATTATAAACAGAAGATTTAACTGCTTCATTGATTCATCTCTGATTAATAATCACATTACTATGTAACTGTCACCCCTTCTGCAGTGCCCTCTGGTGGTCTTCTAGGGCACCAGCTTTAGTTTGGGTTTTTGTGTTTTGTTTCGTAGTCATGTGATCCCTCCATGTTTCCAGCTGTGTCTCATTGTCTAATTAGTTTTGTCTTTTTATAAGCCCTGTTATGTTGTGTTTAGTTTGCCTTTGGATTTGCAATGTTATGTTAGTTCTGTCCTGCTTTATTTGTGGTCTGGTTCATCGCGTCTGGTTTGTTTGTTCACTTTGTAAAGTATTATCACTATATTTTTGAATTCCTGTTTTTGTATTTTTTACTTGATTGTGCTTAATTTTTTGCACTTTACGTTTTTGTCAGTTTTGGTACTTTGCCTATCCCCTTGTCGTTTTGTCTTCATTGTTTTACATCAAATGTGTTTTGCTGCACTTCCCTTGTTTTTTGTGATAACCAATCGTGACAGTAACCATCTACCAGAAAGAATTCAAACATTGAAGTTGTGGAGTAAGTTTGGAGAACAAAGCATGTTATTATCATTGAATGATTATCTCAATGCAAAAGCAATTGTCAGATTAAAAATGATTTTTATCTAAGTATTGCACATGTCAGTGAACTATGACTCTGTAGTAAATCCTGCTCCACCTGAAAGCATGTGCTGTAGAACTGGCTTTACTGATAAAATGCGCATGAAAATTGTCTTTGATTAACTGCCAACCCTACTGTAGATCAACGCTATGTTTTCATTGTGTGTCATGTGTCATGATAATGGGATGGAAAGTAGACATTTTGTGATTGAAACAGCATCAAGACTATATTACATTTGACAACTTGTGAAAAAGTTCCTTTCATGTGAAAGCCCATTGGTGCCATAATCCAGCTACAGTCTTTTGAGCCCTTGATAGTGCAGACACCTTCCAAGCTGAAATTTCTGGTTTAATTTCCAGTTTTTTTTTCAGTCAGTACATTACAACAATCACAAGTTCAGACGTGTTCATCGTTTTATCCATGCCGTTGTTATTTTCATCTTTTTTTCAATTCTGTCCTTTGTTATGATAGTGGATAGAGTCGAGGAACACATCAATGTCCTTCCAATGTGATCACACTGACCCTATTGACCTTCGTAGGCATCCAATGAGCTTCTCATCACTCACGGCAGTACCTCTGGCTCTCCGGTTATTACACTTGCACGCTCTTCGCACATTTTCCCATCTTGGATCCTTCACCTGGAAAAGCCAAGTGGATTTCTGTTCTTCTTTTCTTTGCTATGTCTAAGTCTCCTTGCAGTCCCCGTCTGCCCTTTCTCCGAGCAATCATTAGGATAACAACACATTCACTGTCATTCACCGATGGACTTTTGTACTCTCCAGTTTATAAATGTGAACGATAAGCTTACGGCGATTGAATTCATCTTAACAGAGTGCTATTTTTACCCGGAGGCTAAGAGTAACGCCACAACGTCGCTTTCAATAGGGCCACGTCCTTCTCCTTTCACTGCTGCCTCGGGAGAACTGATGATGTCGACTTATTTGAGGCTGATATTTTTCTCAGGCTAACTGCTCTGCCCTCTGCTTCTTTGAGAGCAGCTATTTGATTTTGATGCTCTCTCTCTCTAGGCTTCATTCGAATGTGCCGAGTGATCTTTGAGAGTGCCAGCTATGAGATCGCATCTTCTGAGGCCACATCTATGTCACTGCCTTCTTCTTCTTCTTCCTACAGAATTACTTCAGGACGTCCACCAGTCTTGAACCTTCTTTCGGTTTAATTGCATGAAGGTCAATGACAATGACGTGACAACTTATTAGAAGCCGCATCTGATGCCATTGATTTCATAGCAGTCTTTTTCTTGACACTTGGTTTCCAGGCAATTACCAAGCGTGTTATTTATTAATTTCATGGTTCACAGAGCCTCAGACACTATAAATAGGTGAGGACGATTGTGAAATCCCTCACAATCTTAGTGGCTGCTATTGATTTTTTTCACAAAGATCTAAAAGCCTCAGGATAAACAGTATGAATTGCTTTAAAGTGTCAGTTTGGGGTTTCTCAAGTGTGTTTGCACACACTGGCCACAAGAATTATTTCATCAGTAATGTTACACTCATAAATATAATGACATTCACTGCTGGAATACAAAACTAAGTGGCAATCAAACGGTAATGCCATTTTGGTGTCCACATCAAATTCAATTTGCAATAAGGATATTACATATAAAGATAAATGGGTCAAACTAGTTTAAAAGATATTGGTAAATATAATGGGTTAAAATATATTAATTCATTCCTTCGGCTTCAGTTGCTACAGTGGAATGAACCACCAACTACTCTGGCATATGGTTTACACAGTGGATGCTCTTCCAGCTAGATTGTGATCTCGATTCGACCATACAAACGATCATAATCCAGCATGTCTAAGATTCAGCCAATTATATTTTTAAGGTCAGGAGAGAAGCGTAAAGGTGGTCACACAAGTCTTCACATTGTTTTATTTATGTTTATTTAGCTACACAGACACCTCCAAATGGTGTTAAAAGTGTGACATACCAACACTATCTCACGCCAATTCGTAACTTTTGATTTAGTGGCTAATTCGCATGTATTCGTACGTATTAGCCACTAAACTGGCAAAAATGCTTACATTTTCTCGTGAGATCAGGCTGGACATACTGTATTTATAAGGTATAATTTACCCCAAAAATTTAATTTCTGCCTTAATGTAATGATGTATTCGCTGCTGAGTAATCATATATGAGCTGACACTGTTTGTTTAAAACCTAGACAAGGTGTGCTCGCGAATAATGTCTACTTTAGTGAAAGGAACCAGCATTGGCTGTGAAAAACAGGTAATAAAGTTGTAAATTATGTTGAGTTTGTTGCATAGAGCGATCATTTGGGAGCGCCAGAGGTACAGTATGATTTGCATGTATCAGAGTGCTCAGAGTGACGGCAGCCATGACATGAGCGCAATCAGCAGTGAAAGTTAAAGTGAAACCTCTCACATAATTTTAATGATCATATCACATTTTAGAGTTATGATCATGACAAGCGTTTGATATGTTTTTCTTTCATAGCGAACACAAAGTGCATGAAAATAAATGTTTACAGGCTCAGTATAATTACTCTAGCCTATGTAATGTTGAATATATTGCAAGATGGAATCTGATAATGACAACTGTCTCAATTTACCAGTAGACAAAATGGTCTAAATGTTGTCAGTGACATGTTTGATGTCTCAAACATAATTATTCAACTTCAGAATTATGAATAGTTGTATTAATAATAATAGGTGAAGTTTATTCAGAAATTAGTTTTGAGAGGATCATGTGCTTGTGATTTACCACGGCTGGTCTCACATTACCTAATCATGATCTCCCAACCATATGATTCCCCATTTACTATAAATAACCACAGTTTCAATCTACAATTATGTTCTTATGAAAGAAAACCCCCCTTTCCTCCCCCTTCTCCTCCTTTTCTTAGATCTGGCGGCACGGCAGCCCAGTAGTTAGCACTGTTGCCCCACAGCAAGAACACTGCCAGCACTGGTCCTTGCCAGGCTGGTGGGCGTTTCTGTGAGGAGTTTGTATGTTCACCCTGTGTCCGCATGGCTATCCCCCGGGTCCTCCAGTTTCCTCCCAGCTTGAGGAAGAGGAACTCTCTTCCTCAAGCACTGATAACTCTGGGATCAGTTGATCTTTTTAAAAAGCATTTAAAGACACATCTTTTTGGTCAAGCTTTTAATTAACAGTAGTAGTGCTTTTTATTTGGATTTTTTAACTTGATTTTAATATGTTTTAGCATGTTTTCTTTTATTGATATGTGTTCTTTTGCTTGTTTTCACTTATTGTAAAGCACTTTGTGACTCAATGTCTGGAAAAGGTGCTATATAAATAAATCTTTACTTACTTACTTACTCCCACCATCCAAAGATAAAAAAATTTCATCACATTTTAAGCAATTCAGACACTTGTCTAACTCTGTTCATCCTCAAGCGTTTCCTTAGCTACCGCAGCTGGGGAGTTTGAGATCTACCTAAGCTCAAGTTCCCCTCTCGCTCTACGAATGGGAGGGAGCCCTGGGCTCGGGGATCCCTTGAGCTCAGGCCTCTCTCCCGGGACAGCATGCCAGACAAGCTCATATTAAATCACCAGCTAAGTGTGAGCTGTTGAATTGTAAGTCTGTTCAAGTCTACCATTCCAAGTCTATATAATTTTTTTGCATTTTAAACAACAGTAAACCTACACATAAGCCTAATATTATTATTGTTGTTTTACCATATGTTTAGGAAATAGCAATAATAATAGCCTACTCATATTAACCTTTATTTTAAATCGACAGAATCGTGAAATCGTGATCGTGATTTTAAGCAAAAAATAAATAAATAAATAAAAATCATCATTCTCATTGTAGCCATAATCGTGCAGCCCTACTTTTAGCCACAACCCAGCACCATTCACTACAGACAATTTAGTTCATCCAATTCACCTATACCCCGTGTCTTTGGGTTATGGTGGAAACTGGAGCACCTGGAGGAAACACATGCGAACACGTAGAAAACATGTAAACTCTACACAGAAATGCCAACTGGTCCAGCTGGGACTCAAACTAGCAAACTTCTTGCTGTGAGACAACAGTGCTAATCACTTATTATGCCATAAATTCATTCTTATTTAAAATATGTCTCATAACATTTTTAATGTTTCAATTATTTCTGTATTTTTGGCATATGAACTCTTACACTGAATGAAATATCGGTAGGTGTCTTTTGTAAATCCTGTTAAAAGTGTATCTTTTTTGTTCAAATAATAAAATACTCTTTCTGGGCACTGCATTTGTGTACAGGGAGCATATTTATTTATTTATTTGTACATTTAAATTATTCTTTCTGTGAGAGAACAGACTTTTCAATTTGAAGTCTTCAAAACACATGGCTATGCACCTGGACCAGCAGGTGTTGCAGCCTTGTGTCCTATTATTGCTCTTTTATCTTTGGGAGAAATGTCACTGTGAAGTCAAGCTCTCCACATGATTGCCCACACTCGAGCAAAACATTTTGTTTATTTCTTTATTTTTTTTATCTTTTCTTATTCGTTTTGTAGTTTTTTCTGATGACATTCCAAAACCTAGACGGAGATGCCGCCTGCTTGTGCCAAAACGAGAGGGTGTTGCTTGAAACCATTTGCATAGTAATTAATTACACCTTGTCAAAAAATGAGTCAGCCATGTTTGAAAACAATCCAAATGAATTAGACTAATAAAGACAAAACCATCAGCCAAGAAAGAAGTCCTGGGCCTAATTCTCTGCCTAGAGACAATCTGCTACTGCTGCTTTAATTTCCAATTACAACTGACAGCTTTGTGGAGGTTACGGCGTTATTTAGAAAACGTGATATTTAATTATTTGATTTTGAGATGATAGAAATTAAGATGCCAAAATGGATTTTCTTTTAATAGTTTTATTGTTTTCTGCAAAGATCTCTGAGAATGCCAGTTCTTTTGAGAACTGCCAGTTTTTTCCCCCCACATGAAACAGTTTTGTATCATTTATTCACTCACTCACACTTGTCCGGGAATATCGTTCAAATTAATCGCCAGCATTTCTTGTATCAGAACGCCAGAGGACAAATAACCCCGAAGTCAGCCGTCTATTTAAGTAAGGCTGTTTCAAGGTTCAGATTTAATAGGCGCCTGTGCATCGAGGTGTGTTTGTTATTGGAGATGGTATACTTGTTACTGTGGACACTGCGAGGCTGAATAGTTGGCTGCGTTTATGGTCAGTGGACCCAATGAACTTTATGAGACCAGCTAGTCTTCTCTGCCCCCCCTGAAATATCATGTTTGTTTATCTCGGGAGAGAATTTATTTTGCTGATTCATTGCTTTGCACTTGTGTGAGGGCTGAAAGGATTCGATTTTCTTCTTATTTATTTGCTTCATTTTTTTCCTCGGGTGTAGACAGCGGCCGTGTGGAGCTTCTCTAAAGAGAAAAACATCTCCCCCAGCTGAGGTCTCCTGTAAAATGAGATTAAGAGAGAAGAAGATATAGATGCTGTATCAATCTACAAGGCTCCTCCTTTAGCCCGGTTAATCGGTTAGCCGCGTAATATCTCAATAGATCAGTGTTTCAGCATTATGATTTTATAAATCAACATAATAGCATTTATAGGTATGGTGCATTCAAACTAAACAGTCACAGTGAATGGAGACTGAAGCCTTTTTCCGTTTTCTTATTTTAAAGGTTCACAAAAGATAAAACAACACTATGAAAGTGTTTTACGAGTGGTTCATGTGTCTAGATCAGTACTATATTTCAAACCACACCATGAAAAATACAATTCCAATAAATAAAGGTTATTGAATAGGGTATATGCACAGCTATTGTTTCTTCCCATACTGATAAACTTTCAATTTTATACAGGTCTTTTTACAGCATCAATGTTGTTATGTAATTAAAATAAAATCATTTAAATAGACTTAGATTCATTTAATTGTTCAAGCGTAAAACGAGATAAGAAGCCCTTTATAATCTTGTGCCCATCAGGATCAGCAGGCTAGCACAGAAACTCTATTGAAAATATTGGGGTGAACATACATTTTCATATTTTAAAGACATGGCACTGAAAAATATAATTTAACGCAGTGCTTATTCTACATTCTGAGACCCACTTTACTGTATATTGGACATCAAACAGGCAGTGAAGATCGTTGATTTTTAAGGAAAACAGACCTTAAACGCCGATTTTGTAACTTCATACAGTTTCCCCGGCAGTCCTTTTGCGTACTTCTGCATATACCCTATTACACATTGTAGAAAAGTATGTACACTTATAAAAGTAATAATAATCATCAGCATAGGTTATATCTTTAGTGTCGTCCCAAATGGAACACTTTTTATTCATTCTTTTTTTATGTATTAACCAGAAATGTCCAATTTCTAGCGTTCCAAATCAATGTAGAAAAAAAACATAACATAAAATTACTTAGCAAATGGTACCCATTTTAAGTACAAATGCAGTAATAGTCAGGAGGTGTAATCATCTTCGTGGGGTATTTTTGCTCGCACAAGTCAAAAGAAATGCAGTAAGTGATGGTGGCTGTGCAGTGGCAGCTGGAAATGTGACCATAAGTATAGTGCCCCACAGGCGAAAAATATAGCAATAAGCTTGCTTTTAATGCTAATCTTGAAATGTACTGATTTCCATACTTAATTTTCTTTAAAACATTAAAAACAACCAATTTCGAGTCCTGGCTGGATCAGTCGGCTTTTCTTTGTGGAGTTTGCATGTTCTCCCCATTTTTGCATGGGTTTCCTCAGAAGTACATTTGTTACTACAGTTTGTTGATGAGAATGACATCATATTTCTGTATAAAATAGCTAGAGTGGAAATCAAAGATCTGGAACAAAGCTCCTCCCTCACATACCAATATCATGGCTAAAAGAAGGGGAGATTGAGCATTTGAGTTGGCCGACCTCACACTGTGGAACAAACTCCCACTCTGTCATTTCAAGTCGAGTTCAAGTCTTGTCTTAAACATATTTATTTTCTTTTGCTTATAGTTTACGATGAATATGTTACGGTGTGTGACACAGACAACAGAATTGAGGATCCAATTGCCGATTATTTATTAAAGTCAGTATAGCGGCGGTCAATCAGGGGCAAATAGATGTATATAGGAAATCCAAAATCATAATCGTAGAACAGGCAATGAGTCAAGAGGCTGGCGGCAAGCAAGGATAAACAGAAAACAAGGCTAAGAGCAAAAACACAGATAAACAGGAACAAAGAACACGCGTCGTAAGGTCACTAACAGATCGCAATACTACAGCAGTGACAGAGAGTGTGTGTGCTGCTTTTGTAGTGTGTGTAATCAGTTTCAGACAGTCCTCCGGTGGTGTGTGCGCAATCAGTCGTGATATGGAACAGGAGTGTGTGTGTGTTGCATGGCTGGAATTGTAGTCCTTAAACATGGCTGATTTGTAGTTCACGGAAGTGTGTGTGAACCAGCGATCTCTGACAGAGGAGAGATCGCTGGTGATCATGACAGAATATCACTGTATGTTTAAGCTCCTAATACAATTTGTTGCTTATTAATAGTTAATAGTGGTAAGGTTTAGGTTTTAGGTAGGATTAGGGATGTATAATAAGAATATTTATTCTGTACTAATAAACAGCCCATATGTGATTTTGTACATATTAGACTCTCACAGTATTACATGATATTGACCTACAGTAACTCTTTCACGTACGAGCAAGCTCATCCATTGAAAACTTATTGGCTTAAGACTTCCATTCTCATTCACTTTCATTGATTTTTAGCTGTAAGAAACAGCTTGTTATGCTGCTTTATGTGGCAAACTGCTATTTTCTTATTATATTATTAGTATTTTAATGTATTGCCATAAACACAATGGTTTGTGGAGCATGTAGTTTGATCGTTAACTGCTGTTTATTATTCATAGTAATTTCCCCCATGCTCGAGTGAATCGGACATTGCAAATCAATCAAAGCATTGAAGAATAAGGTGACTATACTGTAGCAGAGAAATGTGCCATTTAATTTTCCAGCCGTTGTGTTTAATTGACAGACAATCTTGTAATTTGTGAGGAAAGAGTTAACAGGCACAGCTCTTCCTTATTCTTTTCACATTTTAGTCTCTTTCTCTAAATCGGCACCCTCAGATCAGTGATGAGAGATGCTGTGCTGTGAATGGAAATTACAATGCAGAGAAAACACTGCAACTCATCTGCTCTGGATGATCTATTTCTGCTAATCATAAAAGTTTATGACTTGAGACTCAGTTGATTTGATATGACCTGAAGTTCATTAAAGCTGACATTGACTGCGCGTTTGTGTGTGCATGTGGATGCGTGTGTGTGTTTCGGGCCTACTCTTCAATTGGGCACGTCACAGTCTTTGCGCAGCCCTTTCTGACTGTGTCACTTAATAAAAGGAAGACTTACTGTAACTAATAAAGAGGAAAGCAGAGTAGATTCAGCAGTTATCATGCAAATAGAAATCCTCTTTTTTCCCTCAGGTAATCCTCTCAGGTCTGTGGAGCTCAGCTCGGAGGTTGCTTGAGTTTCGCGCTGAAATATTGCCACTATCTTAATGTGCCTCTAGAATAGAATACTATTGCACGGGGATACCAGAATAGCCACTTCACACCTCTCAGCTGTTTTTCTTTTTTTTTTTTTCATAAATCTAATGTGCAATCAAGCTGGCGGACACCCTAGTGGTGCGGCAGCTAATGGAGAGCCCTTTAAATCAAGAGACAGCGGTTCTTTCTCACCATGTTGAGTGTCTTTACATCAGCTTCACCTGGGGATTACATTTGGGTCACATGATTGCCGCTTCAATACTTATGGATTTGTTTCTTCTTGACAGAAAAACATGAATACAAAGGATATATTTAAATAGCTTTCTGCATGGCAAACATATTTTTGTTTTGTTCGGTTTAAAACCGTTTAGAGATGAAAGGAAATGGTTCCAACTACACTGTCAGTAATAAAACCTGTCACTGGGATGGCACCTTTTCATAGGGTACAATTTTGTACCTTAAATGGTCACATTAATACCTTAAAAGTACAATTTTGTACCTTTAGGTTACACGTTTGTATCTTGATAGAACTGTGAGGTACTTTTTGGGTATTTATTTGTTCCTTTAAGGTACATATGTACCCCTGTAAGGTTCAAAAGTATTCGCTTGTTAAGTTGTAACATATTGGTGATGTATGAAATACTGTTTCCGGGTCCAAGGCGCTACTCTTTTGATTTTGAGTAAATATTTGTTTCTGACCACTTTTTAGTCACATCACACATTTAAGGTTAATTTGATTTAAAATCATGGTGTACACATCAGTCTCTGGACTGCATTACAGACACCAATGTTTTCACAATTTATAAAAATTATCCATCTGATATTAGGCATGAATATACTGTATATATTGCTATCATCATTTACTATTTAATACATCGCTTTGTAAATGTTTATTATTACCATCTGATAATAATAATAATAATAATAATAATACCTTTTATTTATAGGTGCCTTTAAAGACACTCAAGTACGCCTTACAGTAGATCAAAAACACATCATAAAAATAGAAGCAGTAAAAATAACAGTAAAAATCTGATGAGCCTCCACATAGAGTTTGATATGGTGCTCTGACCCGGAAGCCGCATCGCATGATGTCACACTCAAAAGCGGATAACTTTTAAAAGGGTACCACCCCAGTGACAGGTTTTGTACCTTTATTTCTGAGTGTAGGGATCTTTATTTGTTTTTTATCATCTTTATTTGTATATCGCTTTTACAATGTAGGTTGTGTCAAAGCAGCTTCACATATTAGATTATAGTGAATTGAAACCATGTCAGTTCAGTTTTCAGGGTTTAAGTTCAGTTGTTTTGTTCAGTTCAGTGTGGTTTAATATTCACTGGTGAGATTCAAAACACTGTGAAGCAAATCCATCGATGCGCAGCTTCACAAGTCCCAAACCATCCAAGCCAGTGGCGACAGCAGCGAGGAAAAAACTTCACCAATTGGTGAAAGTGAAGGATACAAAATCTAGAAAGAAACCAGGCTCAGTTGGGCACGACCATTTCTCCTATGGCCAGACATCTTGTGCAGAGCTGCAGTCTAGGTGTCGGGGGCTGGAGAATATGCTTATTCTCAAGTTCTCAAATTCTCAATTCAATATAAAAATGCCAAAAAGCTTAAATGGTCAATACATGGCTCATTGTTTTAAAAAAAATAAAAATAACAAATTTTATTCATATTATTTTGTATAAAGACAACATTAAGTAATGATAACATTAGACATTGAGTAATTAGACAACATTTAAATGTACAGTATTTAAAATAAAGTATTCAAAATTAAATACATTATTAATTTTTTTTTATTATAGTTGTTATATGTATTTATGCTTTTCAAATAATGATATGGAGATAACTTTTACCTTGATCACACAGCATAAAACCTTTTTTTTCTGACTTTAGTACATTTTTAATCATTAAATTAAAATAAATTGACTTAGGATGCAAAATCACTTAAGATAAGAAATACTGGTCACACTTTATTTTAGGGTACAATTAATGCTACAAGCCCCTAACTAAGACTTTCAGCCCAATAAAGAGCTAATGTGTTTCTTGTTTATCGTTATTAAGGTGGTAGTTGTGTTTAGGCATTGGTAGGACTAGGGATGTAAAGATAATACTTTATAAGTAATAATAAACTAATTAAGAAATAAATAGCCAATATTTTAATACTGAGCCGGTAATAAGCCTGTAGTTGGGAAATGTTACTAAAACTAAAGTGCTACCGCAATCTTGCTTTTTGTGACCCTGATCAAAATGTGTTTATTAAAAATAAACAACGCTATCTCACGGCAGTTCGTAACTTTTTATTTAGTGGCTAATTCGTATGAATTCGTACGATGTAATTCGTACAACTCAGTACGGTTTGCTCATCAACCAATGACGGTTGTGTTTAGGGGTAGGGTTGGGTGCCACGGCTCCTTTTTTAAATCGTACATTTTCGTACAACTGAACTAACTTTCAGGCTGAAATAAACGACTAATTGACGATTCCTATTGCCTTGTGCTGGGCAGTGTTCATTTGCTAAAGTAGCTTTCTATGTAATAGTTTTCATAATATTTGTTTTGTTTTATTTGTCTTTCAGTTCAATCTTTCATTCCAATTCTTTTGAAGCAGAACCTCTTCTCTCCATTGGCTGTAACACCCCTGACATGGCTTATGTAACTGTAGTTATATAAAAATTTAGTGACAGTGAAAATCCTGCTGTTTTGTTACTCTATGTAAGCTGACAAGATCAAATCCTGCCTTTGATCTTGCTCTCTTTGAAAAAAGTAAGTTATCTAACACGGGTCACCTTGCATCATCTGCCTCAAACCCAAAGGATTGCTATATTTTAATGTAAAAGGTAAACCCATTTTACACCATATTATGTGTAACCGCAGGTGGCTAGAGAAACTTTATGATCTTATACTCTCTTCCTTATATTTGTAATTGCCTTTTTTTTCAAAAGCTGCAAGTCCTCAGTGCAAAATAAAGGAAAGAGTGAATGGCTTGATTTTCATTCCAAATGACCGCTTACCCCTTTCCCGACCTTCACCCGGAAAGAGCTCATGAGTTCAGTCTAGCCAAGATGGGCTACTAAATACCCACAAACAAACTTTATAGGCTCTGCATGTCTCTGCGTAGGTTTGTATTCATGGCGTCTGGAGAAGAAAACTCCGGTTCATGTCCTTGAGGGCAATAGTCCAGCTGTCTTATGAGGCTCCATTCACTCAGCTCTGCCATTATACGTGACTAACTGCGTTTGCTTGGTAATTAGTCAGTGTGATTGAGAGGGAAAGAAGGGGCTCCTTCCCTGCTACGCAAAAAAATCTTAGCGTCCCCTTCGGGCTGATAACTGAGAAGGTAGGATGCTCAATTTCATCATTATTCCATCCCACCACTGCTACGTCCATTATTCTTGCAGGTATATTACTTTTTATTTATTTATTTTTATTTATTTATTTTTTTCTGTTTGCAATAGAGAAAGGAAAACTGGATTCTCATTAATACGAAGATTTCAAATGTAATTGCTGGGGCACTTTGATAATTGAATAATTGATGCAATTTATATGGGTCCTCATGAATCTGAGCACTACTGTTGTCCTCGTTTAAGCTCGCAGTTAAGTGTGATTTGCTAAATTAAAAAATTAGTTTTTAGATTAAATGGTTTTTGTGCTTTTCTTTTACAAAAGGACCTGGTCATATGTGACCAGACTGTTCTACACTTCTTTAAAGATGTGGTCCAGCTTGTATTTTTAAGGCTTGGTTGTGTTTATAGGGTAAAAAACAATGTGTGTGCTCATGTTTCATTTGTAGAAAAAATCACAATATTTTTTCATATATCTTTAATTATATCCTGCTATTCAGCTAACATGTAAATGACATAGATGTCATATTCCCTAGTTCCTTCCTGCCTGCCCTCAAGGGGCTCTGATTGGTCACCCAACATAATTTGCTGTCATTCACGTCACCAGGAAGAGTCATGCTAGAGCTATCTATTTTTTTTTTTTTACAGAAACAGAAAAAGCTCTGTGGCAGGGTGTCTGTGCGAAAACTGAAGGGTTTATGACACCACTAACCTGGATGTATTTTTGTGTAGTCCCCAAACTTAGGCCCCATTTACACTAGTGTGTTTTAGATTTAAAACAGTGTTTGAGCATGAAAACAATCCCCGTCCACTCTAGCGTTTCACCCAGCGTTTCTGAACATATCTCCGTCCACACTACTCCACCAAAAACGTATATCATGTGACCATTCGTGCACTCTGGGCATGCGTGTTCAAGTACAAACAGGAAGCATGTGCCTCGCTCGGCATTTGGTTATTGTTAGTCAACAAACGCTAACCCAAAACCGACGTTCTAAATAGGGCTTACACCGCTTGAAACGCGAGCGATTAGCGAGTGCTCGAACAATAGCTTGCCTCTTGTGAATATATGTAACTGTTGTAGTAAAAAAGGCAGAGTTTGACTGCACAATAGCGACTAAAATGGACAATAGTGCAAACAACGCTCCCATTTCTGTGTCCAGCAGCCACATCTTCAATTTCAGATGTCTCCGTTTTACCCCAACCACACTGAGACGGAGCAGCAGCATTTTAGAATGAAATCAGCCTCTCCAGCGTTTCCAAAACGCTTCGTTTTCGGGGCTCGAAAACTCCGGCGTAGTGTGGACGGATGGCGTAACCGTAGCAAAACGTATGCGTTTTAAAACAAAAACGCATTACTGTAAACGGGGCCTTTGTTTGTTGTAGGCTTTGCTAAGCTAACTCAGTAAAAGCCAAAGGAGACACCTTTGCATTGAACTTTGAGTGTATTACATTCAGAGATGTTGTTTACAGTATGTTCACACAGCTACATGAACTAATGTTTAAAATAGGATGTCGTAGTGGACTACTACTTTTAAGTATCTATTTGTTCTTCTTCTTCAAAAAAAAGTCTTCTTAAAGTTTATTTATTCAGTGTAAAATATACATTTATTGAAAGAAATACTTTAAATGATTCCTAAATCAGCTAGTGGGTAAAATGTAACATGACTACTGTTTTGATAAGACTAAAAATTGTATCATGTCACTGTATTACAACACTGTCTGGAATCATGAAATTGTTAATTTCTTTAGTCATCAACTACGTTTTTGTTTCTACGGGTTTCTCTCAGCTGGCTGTACTAACCACTGTTGTTATGAGTGAAGGGTAAACCAGCCTGCAATGACAGAAAAAATTAGAAGGAGAACCATTTAGGTTTATATAACAAAACATTCTTGTTCACATATTTAGATAATCCGTGATGACACGGTGGCTCAGTGGTTAGCACTGTCGCTTCACAGCAAGAAGGTCGCTGGTTCAAGTTGGCATTTGGCGTTTCTGTGAGGATTTTGCATGTTCTTCCCGTGTTTGTGTGGGTTTTCTCCTGGTGCTCCGGTTTCCCTCATAATTCAAAGAAATGCGGTGCAGGTGAATTTAATAAACTAAATTGGCCATAGTTTATAATAATTACATGTATAAAGGGAATAAGCCAAAGGAAAATGCATGAATGAATGAACAACAAATCTCACTGCACAGTTTTACTGTACTTTATTAATTATTCATTTGTTTATTCATTCATTCATTTATTTTCGGCTTAGTCCCTTTATTAATCAGGGGTCGCCACAGAATGAACTTCCAACTTATCCAGCATATGTTGTACACAGCGGATGCCCTTCCGGCTGCAACCCAACACTGGGAGATACCCATACACTCTTGCATTCACACACATACACTATGGTCAATTTAGTTTATTCAATTCACCTATACCACAGGTCTTTGGACTGTGGGGGAAAGCGCACATCCAGAGGAAACCCACACAAACACAAGGAGAACATGCGAACTCCACACAGAAATGCCAACTGACCCAGCCGGGGCTCAAACCAGCGACTTTCTTGCTTTGAGGCGATCGCGCTATCCACTGTGCCACCGTGACGCCCATTCATTTGTTAAGTTATAAGTTATAAATTTGAATAAACATCAATAAACTAAGGTAATCATAAAAGTGGTATGAGTAGTCTAAAATGTCCTCTTTATTTGAACGTGTATTACTAAACAAAAATCAGTCACTAGGAGACATGATTAATTCCTTGAGAAACAGCCATGGCTAAATTTTTCCCATTGGAGTTCTGGTGTTAAAGGTAAGTATCACATCCCCTTTTGAAAATATTCCTAAAGAGAGCAGACAAATGTAAATAAAGCCTGAGTAAATCCAGATAAACAACAAAATCCCTGTTTTAATCCATGTGAGCGTATGTTTTATTCTACATATGTCTTCACAAATAATTCATTCAAGGATGACCACTTGGCTGAACATCCCTAATGCTTTCATTCAAATAAACACCATTTTAAGGCTGAATCTGCCTCTTATAAAAGATTCCGTTTGGCTAAGTCTTGACTATCCTTTCAGGGGCATTGGCGCACATCTCTTTCAAAATCAGGAGGTCGCTTGGGTTTGTCTGCTGTGATACGTTTCAGAAAGTATCTGCTTTTCTTCTGTAGCTTAACATAATTGTAAACCACATCAGAAAGCGTTATAAGTAGGGTTTTGTCATTCATTTTTTTGCTTGTTTGTTTGTTATTGACCTATAGAGTTTGTTCAAGAACACTTGAGTTTCAATATGATTAAGTTCAATAGTAAAAGGTGTGGCTGTCAGTGGTTTATTTCAGGCAATGTGAATGCATAAGACGTATGCTTACTTTTGCCCTGGGCTGTTTGCGGAAAATAACTTCTAAAGATCGATATTTGTGTATACCCACATATTTGTTGCTTCAGAAGTCTATTTACGATCACGTTAGCTTCCCCTTGAACTGTGTCCCATGCTGATTTAAGAAACTCAGATTTTTACAAATATTTTTTTGTTGTTGTAGTAGCTGGTGCAATTTCACTTCTGTTATTGTACCTTTTCCTTTTCTTCATCGACAGACTCCACATGTTCGCTGCAGCAAGAGAAGTCAAT
>CAIGQQ010038942.1:6939139-7049084 GCA_903798035.1 Danio albolineatus
TTATTTCACTTGAGAAACTCTAAAAGCATGTACTATGTGGCCATAGACTTCTTAACAGCTTGAAAATTTGTGGATACGTGTGGATTTTGTCCAGGTGCTCCTGTTTACCTCACAGTCCAACATGTGGTATAGGTGAATCGAATAAACCAAATTGGCTGTAGTGTATGTGTGTGGATGCAAGAGTGTATGGGTGTTTCCCAGTGTTGGGTTGCAGCTGGAAGGGCATCCGCTGTCAGGACTCTGGTCTTGGTAGTTCTTGTTTTGTGGCAGAATCTAGACACTAGTCCTGTCATGTCTTGTATGTTGTGCTCGGGTCGAGCACTCATTATCTGTCATTATGTGTGTGTCTCTGTATGAGTGCCGTTGTGACCCCGCTCAGGCCGTGCACATGTGGATGTATGTGTTTTGGAAGCATGCTCTGTCCTGGTGTGTGTGTTGTATTGTTGGCAGCATAATGTTTCGTTCTCAGCGTTCCAGTGTAGTCGAATTCGGTTGACGCTGGAATCGGAACATGCATGTCGCATGTGTGAGCGAACGGTAAGGTGTTTTCATTTATCGTGTGCTTGTGGTTCTGTTTGTGTTGTCTAAGCATGTGGATATGTGTTAACATTGTGGCTGCGTGCTTTAGTTTTGTGCTTTGTGAACACGCGGTTAATGAGTTCTCTCATTGGCTGCATGTTCTAGTTCTGTTTTCTTGAGCACATGGATTGTGGTGTTTTCTTGTATCATGTGCTCTCATGTCTATTGTCTATTGTTATCTTCACCTGTTGGTTTATTTCTCTCTTATTTTCTCCCTTATGTTTGCTGTCCTGTGCCAGTTCGTCGTCTATACTCCCCTGTGTTCCTACTCCAGTGCTTTCTTGCCAGCCCAGCCAAGTTTGTTTGCTTATATTTTTTTAAGTTATGTTTTTCCCCCTCTGAGCAGTTTTTGTTGTCCTTTTGTTTTATTTTAATTATTAATAACCCCTTTTTGGTTCTGCAATTGAGTCCTCACCCCTTTCCCTACACTGACCGTGTGTAAAACATATGCTGGATAAGTTGGCGGTTCATATGCTGTGCCGGCCACTGATTAATAAAGGGACTTAATAATTATTATTAAGGGTTAAAGGGTTTCTGTGTGGAGTTTGCATGTTCTCCCAGTATTCACGTGGGTTTCCTCCACAAGTCCAAAGACATGTGGTATTGGTGTATTGGGTAAGCTAGAATTGTCCATAGTGTATGTGTGTGAAAAAGTGTGCATGATTGTTTCCCACTGATGGATTGCAGCTGGAAGGGCATCCGCTGTGTAAAACATATGCTGGATAAATTGGCGGTTCATTCCGCTGTGGCAACCCCAGATTAACAAATGGACTACGCTGAAAAGAAAATGAATGAATGAATGAATGAATGAAATCCACAAATATGTTTGTTGTGTCATATTTGATTATGGGCCTTATTTTCAGCCCTGGAGTTTTTTTGCGTTAGATCACCCCACTTTAGTTTTCGACTAAGTATATTAAAGTAATGTAATTAAAATCTCTGTGTAATTTGTTGTATTTTTCAACATATCATTTCCCAAGCAATGCAAATTCGCAAGTCAAATGCTGTTTTATAGTTAATATATATTACAACAGTTAATAACAACACAAAGTAACGTTTAACAGTATCGGAATCTTATTTGTCTCTAATTAGTCTGTTTGGGTCATTTTGGGTCAACTTATTTTAAAATTATTGATTTTAATTCTGAAGATTTATGTTGCATAAAAGCCAAAATATAAATAAAAACTCTTAATGCCATGGATGAATATTTACTTTTTTAGCCTCCTGTAACTTGATTCTGGTGAAAATTGTCATTTTGACCTCCCTAGAAAATATTCATACTCATAGTCAATAAATATTCATAAATTAATTATTGCCTATGAATATTTTGGCTTTCATCACTGTATCTATCTTTTCTAATAAATGTATTTTAGCGAAATAAATAAATAGTCTGGGCCATTTTTGAAATTTGATGTGAAGGTGATTATTTGAGTTATTTTGATTTTGTGAATCTATACTCTGCATGATATCTGCTAATAGTAGGCTCTGTTGTGATTTCAATTTGCTGTACATTTCCCCTACATATCTTTTTAGTTTTTTTTTATTATTATTGTTTGTTATTGTTTGTACAAAGCCTGCACACACTGTGACACCAACTTTGTGGGAAATGATCCTCCCATTTTTGTATTTGTTGGGTGTCCTTGATCATTTACAATATGCCTGTTCTTACAGTACATCTGCAACACATTTATTATTTTCTAAATGTTGAGATTTTTATCCATAGATCTTCTTAAAAATTCAAAACATATTATCATTCATGAAGTCAAGTGTAGCTGCATTGTGTTACTGATGTTTTGACCGTTTAACTATCTTGATTTCAATAAATAGGCTGTTCATTGTCTGTAAATGATTCACTGAGAAAATCCTGCTTAATGTCCCAAATGTACACTCTTTAATACCAACACACTTTCATGAAAGCAAAGACATTTATGTCTATCCAGTGTCAGTGCTCAGAAATGAAACTAGTTATCCTGAACCCATAGGCGGCCTTGCGGTAAAATATGATTGTAGCTTCCAATCTGATAACATGATGAATGAGATATGGTGTGCAAAGAGAAAGACAAATATAACAAGATATTAAAAAGGAAATATATATAAGTAGAGCTGTGGATTTCACAGTGGAGCATATAGAGAGTGGATAGTTTCATTGGATTACACCTTCAAAAAAATCTTGAGGAATGTCTATTAATAGAATCTGTGATCATGGAGTGAATTTCACTCCGGTGCTTACAGTATATTACCTTATGACTGCCTGTTTAATCTTTTCATCCGAGGAGCGTAATTAAGGATTTACTTGTTACATATATACATAATTTCATAACACAATTAAATACATACATTTTATAAAATAATAATAATAATAATAATAATAATAATAAATTAGCCAGTCACACTGCTTTGAAATAAGTCTTCATATTTTATAGAAACATTTTAATGAACATCCCCAAGTCAAGGTTTCTACAGGGCTTATGTTCTGACCAGTCTGTATGACAGACTAATTTATAATACAGCAGTGAAAAAAGTGAATTATTTGAAATCTTGTAAATACCGGCAGGTCATGCCCGTCCTTTGATCCCTGTGTTGAAATTGAATTTGCCTCTGTATAAAAAGAAGACCTTCCGTTTTGAATGCACTATTCATTTTTTGCACCCACTGCCTTGTGATAGACACAGATGGATGCACACGCAGCCACCTCCCTCAGCCTTGTAAAAAATGGATAATCGCATACAGATCGTTTTGAATAACATTTCAGCTGACATGTCATCTTCACACCAACTCGGCCCGAGAAGTTTGGTAAAGCTTCAGCTTTATTCAGAGTTAAAGTTTCAAGCCTTAACTATTCTCAGATATGTGAACGTCCTTCAGGACAGTTTCACTGAAC
Organism: Danio albolineatus; assembly: GCA_903798035.1. NCBI lineage: Eukaryota > Metazoa > Chordata > Actinopteri > Cypriniformes > Danionidae > Danio > Danio albolineatus. The sequence continues at coordinate 6,942,600 of CAIGQQ010038942.1, forward strand.
AGAATGATATACATTCTCTAGCTGCTTGTGTGTAGAAGTGAATGTTTTATAGCATGAATTTGACTTTGAACATGTCATATATTACCATTTAAATTGTTCCTCAAAGTAAGGCCATTGCGTTTTAGTTAGCAGCCTTGTTACCTAGTTTTAGCAGTACATTTCAACACTCCCTTCAACTGAAAATGGTTTCCACCATTTATTTATTCAAAGCAGCACAAGCTTGTTTATTCCAGACCAAAGGGTTTGCGTTTATGGTCTAGAGATCCCATAAATTCAGTGCCCTTGCAAGGTGAATGAAGTCCCTCTGGAGTTCTTTGACCTGTTAAGGCCTTTATTTTGCCCCCTGCTGTTGTCGCAGGCAAAGGCAATTGCATTTTAAGATGTGCTTTACATTACAAAGGTGGAATAATGTCCATAGCCTGGAGTATGCATGCACTGCTGAGAGAGTGGACCGTAGAGGCCTGTCCCATTTTACTTTTAAACAGTCCACTGGATCTGTCCTCAAATCCAAATGGCTGATGCTGCTGACCAAAGTAGGGCATTGTCTGTTTCAGTGTGTTTCGCTGCATAACGAAATGTGAAAAAAATAACTAAATGTAAAATGAATAATTGTTGTGGCGATTGCAGTGCACCCGTCCTTTTCTGCAGGACTATTTTGGGTCGGAATGTCTCAAAGGTCTCAGGGAAGAGTATTTTGGTAAGCAGCTGGGAAAGTGGTCTCCCTCAGGTCCGAGCAGATTTTATCAGCGCCGGTGATAAATGTGAGCCTCTGTCACAGGTTGGTGGCGAGAAGCCTGTTTACTTGAAAGGAAATTTCTGTCAGAGTAAAGGTCAAGTTCTCTTGCTTTTTCTTCAGGATCCTGGAAGGAAATTGCTTTTTTGCGTTTAGAGGTGCAACAAGGGAGGCGAGAAGATGACACTGACAGCATTCATAAAGAAGTCTCCGGAGTCTTGGGCAGTGTTTCAGGTGTGAAGATCTCAAGCGCGTGATAACAAATGAAATTCACTTCATATCATGTTGAAATTGAGCGCTTTGTAGATTTATCTGCCTCCATATCGTTATGTTATAATTTTGAAGCATTTTTTTCTTTTTGCTACTTCATGTTAGGGTGACATTGTGACTCAGTGGTTAGTACTGTCGCCTCACAGCAAGAAGGTCACTGGTTCGAGTCTCGGCTGGGTCGGTTGGCATTTCTCTGTGGAGTTTGCATGTTCTCCCTGTTTTCACGTTGGTTTCCAAAGACATGCGGGTATAGGTGAATTGAATGAACTAAATAGTAGTGTATGTGTGTGAATGAGGGTGTATAGATGTTTCTCAGTACTGGGTTGCAGCTGGAAGGGCATCCGCTGTGTAAAGCTGGATAAATCGGCGGTTCTTTCTGCTGTGGTGACCCCTGATGAATAAAGGGACTAAGCTGAAGGAAAATGAATGAATGTATGAATAGTTAATGTTAGAGTGTGTGAATATTCGGTGGAGATCAAAATGATGAACAATTGAGTGGTTGATTGATTGAATTTATTTATTTATTTATTTATTTATTGATTGATTGATGGATTTAATTTGTTTTGATTTGATTTGATTGGATTTAGTTTATTTTCGAACAAAAATATATCATAAATAAAATATCTTTAACAAAAGATACATTTTATTTGTTTGTTTATTTATTTATTGATTGATTGATTGATTGATTGATTTATATATTTATTCATTCATTCATTTATTTATTTCCCACGTACATAATGTCTTCTTATAATTCATAATGTAGTAATACAAAGAACATCTTACATAAAACACAAGAGATGTAATCTTTCCTAGAATCTTAGAATCGGTTCATGGCCAAGGCTTTTAAACCATGACATTTGCTGTTAGTATAAAAGTCTTTTGTGCGAATATAATGCAGACAGACTGACAGGCTGAATGTAGTGTGAAGGGCCTGGGGAATAGGCTAATTGGAATGAATGAAAGATTTGAATTAGGGAAAGTCAGAGGTGCCGTTTCCTTCCCTAATCGCTTTTCTCTCCAGGAAAGAGCCTGTTTCCCATTGAGGTTAAATTAAGCTGTTTAGCGGGTCGCCATGTGTCATTGGCTCTTTGACCTTTCTTTTCTCACAAGCTAAGCTTTGTGTCGAGCACATCGGATCTTCTAGACTAAAAGTAAAACCGCAGAAACAATATAATGTTACAGCCTGTGCACCTATTTCAAGCGTGTTACTGGAAGAACGCCACACCGCTAATTAATAATCATCTAAATTATGACTCTTTGGGCGCCATTGATCTACTGGGAGGTTAATTTACCACTGGAAAGAAACTTGATGAACTCGCCTTGATGGCTAAATTGATGTTCATTGTAGCTAACACCTGCAGGTTGCCAAGCACAGCAGCTCATCTTTTTTTCAAGACCGATTCTCCGAGGGCTTTAGTGTGCTGAAACTTTGGCACAGGAGGTGCGAGACATGCACTGCTGCCTATTGGCTTGACCTTGCTGTGAAGAAAATAGAGACATGAAGGAGGGAAAGGCAGAAAAAACTAAAGGGTAAAAAAAAAGAGGTCTATAAAAGAGATGAAAGAATCTTCACTGTCCCAGAGAGCCATTGTCTCACCCATGTGACACAATAAAGAACTGAAGGCACTCCACTGTCACCGTGGAAACAAGCAGCAATCCTTGATGCAAGGGGCAGATTCTGTTGGCATGACAGAGATATACAGTACTAAAAGTTTCCTGTGGTTAAGACAAGTCTATTATGCTATGCTTTTTGTGAGAATTTTGCTGTAAGGTCACAGGCTGCAGTCTCTTTTGATTCCGGCGGTCGTGTTCACTTCAGATATTTGTGTAAACCTTGCATGTCTGCCCACTGTAAGGATCATTCTGATGACCTTGTTCACTGGCACAGCATGTATTACTTCTCAGATTTTCTCTTTTCGTTGCGATGAATGAGTCTTTTCAATGCACAGATCATAAAGTTCATTATCAGCTTTCAGTCATGTTTTGCAGGTCTCAATGAGTTATGCGAATACACTGAAGGAATGGTTTCGCAAAGGAGGTAGCCTAAGCAAACAAGATCCATGATGCAGATCACCTTTTTTTCATGCCTTTCAAGGAATAGAACAATACCTACAAAACCTGTTTTGTAATCGTTTTTTACATGGTGTCAGTGAAACAAGGGCTTACCTTAAAAATATATTAACTGAATATTTTTAATTGGAAAAAGTCATATTTTATATTTGAAAAAAAAAAAAACTAAATAAAAAAAAAAACTATATGAAATGTCCATACTCTTGTTAACCTAAATATATAATCAGCCAATCACATGGCAGCAACTCAATATATTAGGTCATGTAGACTAGAAAAGACAAGATGTTCTGTTGATGTTCAGATAAAATCAATTAGCAGGAAAGGTGATTTAAGTGACTTTTATGTGGTTGTTGGTGCTTTATGAGCGGTAGATATGTGCTGATTTACTGATTTTCCATGTATAACCATCTCTAGTTTGGCTAATGTTCACACCAGCTCACCAAACTTGGATGACAGAAAACTGGAATAGGTTGTCGTCTGAAGAATGTTGTTTCCTGCACCATTTGGCTTAGAAATTGATGCAAACAAAATGAAAACATTGATTCATATTTCATAGTATCTCTGGTTTAGGCAGGTGGTGGTGTTGTGATCGCCATACATTCGGTATGGACCAAAAGTGACATGGAATGCTCCCTGAAACTTGCTGAAAATACTGTTTAAAGAAAGCAGTTTAATGTAGTTTTGAATATAGAAGGTAAGGTGCACTTAAAAAAGAGCTTAGTGAGCATATGATGTACTATATTAACAACTGCAATTTAGCCCAACGGCATCATCAAAATGGAACAACATAGGCTCATTCTGAAAACGTAACCCTATCTACATTTTTGGGGATTATGTAGCCAGAAGTACGTATGGCTGCATTTCATCTTTAAAATGTATGCTACGGGGCGATATGACGCTGCTCCTTTTTTGCCCTTACAAGCTGACCGCTTACCTCAGTGAATGGATTTCCTGCTGTTACCAGTTTGATCGGATAGCTTGCCATGTGTGTCTGTGGACTTGAGACGTAGAGAGGAGTTGACCACGCCGACGGGGTGAAGAACCGGGTGAAAAGGTGAAAGTCTGGTGAGGAATGGTTCTAGAAAGCGGGTAAGACTAAAACAGAAACCAAAAAAGTTAAATAAACAAGTAAATAACGGTGAGAATGTGGTAAAATGTGGTAAAAATCAGGTGATGGCTTTTCGTTTTCTGGATTGCTTTTTAGAACTGTCGGTTAGGTTTAGGGAAGTGAGTGGGCTGATCAATCGGTGCTGTTGAAAACAAGTCAATCAGTCAGTCAGCCAGTCAGTTGGTCAGTCAGTCAGTCAGTCAGTGGATTCTGGTGGATTTACGTGGGAAGAGCAAGTGCTAATGGCAGTCGTGAGAAAAATTTGAGATCTCAAAAAGCATTCACAGCTGGTGGATTCAAGAAAACAAAAACTGCAGAAAACTTACCCCCTTGGACATATTTGACTATGTTTTCAGAATGAATCTGGGTTAAAATGGAAACTGTGGTTCTTTCCTCACAGTAAAAGTGGAATATACCAAGCAATTTGTCAGTTTGTTCAATTACTGTCTCTAATGATAATGAATCTAACTTCAACCCTCATGCATCCTCGGGACAATAAATGTTACACCTGAGCAGGTGTGTACTCTCCTTCATTTAAAGGTGAGAAAACAATAGCAGCTCTATTTCTCTCTCAAAGTGGTGCTTAGCCAGAGGAGATGCTTGTCCTGATGGTTAGATAGCATACCTCCATTTAACCCCGCTAGGGACCACCTGCCTTCCCGGAAATGGGCTTCCAGTGGGGGGAGGCCACACTGATTCCACTCGCCCTATGTGGGCTTCTGTCGTCCTCTCAGGGTGTTATTGCACATCTTTTCCCACTGCGATGCACACATTGCTTTCTCCAGCCCTTATGACAGCACCGAAGCATGCTGTACCTGCTAGACCTCCCCTAGTGTTTGCTCCAGTCACCTAACACAGTGGCTGTCTGGCATCAGCATGTTTTGTTGTTGTTTTGTTTTTCTGCAAGTCTCCGAAAGTCATGTTTACTTTCTGGCCACATCGAAAAATGATGAAGAAGCCAGCCTCAAACTCTTGTTGCTTACAGTACATAAACGTCTGTTCTTACCACTACACAGACCCTTTCTCCATTCCAGCAACTCCTATATTTGATCTAAATTTACAGACGAATGCACAGCTATGCCTGCTTAGTGCAGATTTTAAAGGCAAACGTCTATCATGGGGTTCTCTCCACATGGTCACCAGCAAAAAGGCCAAATCTGTGTGCGTTTAGCCCCAGATAGTGAGCCTTAGCAGGGGAGGCTCTTTCTCAAGCTCATCCTGAAGATAAGGCCTTTAGCACTCAAAGCTCAGGGACAAGATCAGCCTGACTGAAACAACTTGAAAGGCAATTTTCCATACCTTTGCTCTTCAGTTCACTTCCTCTTCTTATCAATCGAGGGACTTGAGTTAGCCCTCCCTTCTGTGAACTCCTCCTCCGAGCTTAAATGCCTCTTCAAGATGTTTGTGTTCAGTCAGTGACATAATGATGAAATATGAGGCTCCATTTAAATCCCCAAAACTAGCCCAGTGGGCACTTGTTGTTTGTTGCCCTATGTGATGAATTGTATTAGCAAGCAGTGGCAGGCCTTTCTAGTGCTTTAATAAGATAATGCTTTGACTGTTTCTTATTAAAATACCTTGTTTTCTGATAGCGCTAGTTTAAATATGCCTTTTATTAGGTTTTGTTTTGCTATATTGCGCCCTTGGGCTTCTCTTACAAAGCTGTAGCAGAGAAAGGTAATTGTTGATTTCTCAGTTTTGGGAATAGCAATTGACCCGTTTGCCTGATTTACATTTACTGTGACTAGAAGCACATTAAACTGTGTTGATTTTTCTATGTGCCTGGTTTACAACTTTCATTTTTCGATAATTCTATTTGAATCACTTAAACTGTGGGCTCTCACAGTCTCTATAAAATGACTTGACATTTCCTTTGGTGTGGGATTGCTTTATTTATTATTAATATTTCTTTTAATAGCCAATAGGGTTTAGTTAAGTCACAGCTGTGATGATGAGTAAAATGCCAGTCAGTTACCAGTAATATTGAAGATGGTGCATTCTTATTATAAAAAAAAATTTGATTGGACCAAAAAAAAAAAAGAAAAACCTGTATAGTGGAGGAGAAGTCAATATTTTCTTTGGTCAAAAAACAATAAAGGTAAAATATAATGTCAATTAAATGTTACACATGAACTTTATAATTATAATATAAAGTATGAGACATGGATAATGTTTATGAAATGCTCTAGATTGAATTCATATTTATTTTTTGTATCTGTACTTTCCTTTACTCAAGTTTTTTTATATTTTTTTAGCAACTTTCACTTTTACTATATTTATTCAGTAAATTCTATACTTTTACTCCAATTCATTTCCCTGAAAGACATTTGTTACTTACTATAAAATGAAACCAAATGAACAAAGACTGCAAGTCAGTTTGACAAATCAGTGGTCTGCTGCATTGCTTAAATTTATTTGCGCATGTGCAGTCAATTGCATTTGTTTTTCTGAAAAGTCCATGCATCTCATGATATAAGCAACTGATCATATGTGACAATAAGACTGCCATGCTATAGTAAACGACTGCTGAGACGAATATAACCACTCGGAACAAACAAACTGGAGAAAGTTCCTCTTATATCATTAGATACAGAAATATCGGTGTTTAAAAACTTACTATCCAAAGTCAAGATAGAAATGGAGTTAGTCAGAATCAGCACTCAACTGCATTTAAAATACTTGTACATTTGAAATATTTTTTTTTTTCGTTCAAAAGTAAAACATCCTTTGGCTTTGTTTTAATCTTATGTTTTATGTTCTTTTTATTGTGTTTTGTATATCTACAGTATATAAAGTTCATTGTTACGTGTTTTTGCTGATATAAAGGATGAGTCGTAACATAAAGTGAGTTCGCTGGTGCTGGACGCAAAGAAGAGAAACCAAAACTAAGTGTAAATGATTTCTTAAACAATGATATTAAACAGTGAATAGAGGGATTTAGAATGTAAATAATTGTTCATCAAAATCAAACAAAAAACAGGAAGGTTACCAAAACAAAGAGATATTTAGAACAAAGCAATCCTACTCAACCCCAGCTCACTAAACTAACTAACCAAAGTAAAATGTAGAAACAAAACCCGCTACCTTTGGCGTATATGATGCTTAATTAAACCTACACAACCTATCAAAGCAAAACTACTGTACAGGTGGCAACTACTCAGAGTAATATAAAATAACCAGAGTTATTAGAGAATCTCATAAAGTATACAGAGTTAGCCAGAAGCTATCACCTAGTAATCCAAGTTTCATAGTGGTTATGCAGTTCCTAATAATCAGGTCAATAGCCTACCGAAAATTTTAGCTTTCAACAAAACACTACAATAACAGACAGCAAAAACTAAACCACAAAGTCTCATACATTACGACACACTGAAGAACTGGCTGGTTGGCATGATTCACACAAGTGAGGAGTGTTTGGTGTTGAATCAGATGCTCCTCTCGATCTGCACAAGTGAACACCGTTTAAATGGGGTGGACCAGCTCCTGATTGGTGTGCCGAGTGGCATCACAATGATGAGTGACAGTTTCCTTGTCCTATGGTCAGACATGTAGGACAGGACAAATTGCACAACAAGAAAGAGGAGAGAGAGAAAACAAACATCGCCAATTTATCCAGCATATGTTTTTACCCAGCAGATGCCCTTACAGCGGCAAACCATCACTGGAAAACATCCATACGCACTCATTCCAAAAAATGCACTACGGTCAATTTAGCTTACCCAATTCACCTGTACCACACGTCTTTGGACTTGTGGGGGGAATCGGAGCACTTGGAGCAAACCCACGCAAACACTGGGAGAGGGTGCAAACTGACCCAGCCGAGGCTCAAACCAGCGACCTTCTTTCTGTGAGGCGATTGTACTACTCACTGTGCCACCGTGACATCCTTAAACATAAATAGATTAAATAAATACTTAAGTGTTAGAAATATCATATATTTTAAAACGTTTACTCAAGCAGTATTCTAAACAGTGACTTTTACCAAAGTCATTTTCCAGTAAGATATCTGCAAGCGTGGCTTTCAAGTACTTTACAGTATGCATGACTGGTTATTGTTGACATTCATATGCACAGGAAATGTTCATAATAAGTTTACTCATGACACAATACTGCGGTCTATAGCACTGACAGACATGAGTGCCTCTTTCTTAGTCACACTGGCATGTCTAAATGAAGAAGTGAGTGAATGAAGGCAATGGATAGACCAAGTTTTTTTTTCCCAGAGTGGGATTTGGGCTCCTGTATCCCTAGCCATCCCCCAGAGTCGTCGTCCTCCTCCTCCCAGCGTGTGACAGATGCACCAGGGGAGAGACAGATAGGAATAGATCTGTATGAATCACACACAGTGCAGCCCTGTCAATGTCACTGCCATCATTCCCCTGCGGACTTGAGCACTAACTAGGTTACCTTGGATCACTGATTCCGCTCTCTTTTATGTTTCCTTTCCCCACACGTCTTACATTCTCCATCAGGCTGTCTGGGGACTAATCAAAGCCGACAACCTCCCACCTCCCCACACCAACCGCAACACCCAGTGCAGTCAGCTCTGGCGTGTGCTCAGACGTGCGGGGACCGCAAAGTTCAGATTAGTTTTTAAGTTCCTTTGTGATTATTCTTATCTGGTATCAAATTAAAGCCGAGCAACATTTCACAATGGGCTTCCACCTATGAATATAGAGGAGTTTAGACAGCGAGAGGGTCCTTGGGGGGTGTTTGCACAAATAGGATATGAAAGCCCTCGTTATCAGCCCGCCAATGTTTGCAGAGATAAGAATCCAGACTGCTGCAAGCCTCCTGGAAGAAAAAAGAGGGAGAGAAAAAAGCAAACAAACATGAGAATGCGCCACGTACAGCCTTGTGTCACGTATCCCTATGTGCTATTCATCAAGGCTCAATGACATGGGGAAATAAGCAGGGCTGATATTACTGCAAGGATACCGCGAGGCTGGCGGATACGTATACGCATTAGGTTAGAGGGTCATAGGATTGGCTGCAGACAGATGTTGATGTCCCCCAGCTGTCGGAATCTGCCGTCATATTACTTTCGCAATGTGATGTTTCTCCCTCCCCTTCTATCCCATCTCCCTCTCACTCTCCCTGACTCCTCAGTAATTGCCTTGTCGAGAATTTGTGGTTCTTCATAAAGCGGCTGCTGTCGGATGGCCCTTCCTGTGGCCAGCCCTGGAAACAGATGTCCAAGTCACCGGCCTCCATTAGTCCGGCCTGTGCGCGGGGATAACTCATTCCTCCAGACCGGCCTCCAGACATCAGGCTCGCTCCTCGCATTCATCTGGCCTCAGAGCCAAAGAACGAGTTTAAAAGAGAGATGGAGAGACAGACAGGGAGACGCTGGGTGTCTAATGACAGGGCACAGTGCCATGCTGTTTCTTTAGCTCACGCTCATTCCTGTAAACTCTACCGCCAGCGTGCCTGCTTGCAGTGTCACTCCACTTTAGACACTCATTAAGGTCGCGTATGTCTCTCTCTGTCAACGTGCGCAAGTCCGCAGTGGATACCTGCCGAGGTTGTCCTACCACAGACACTGTTTTGTGTTTGTTCTTGGGCCAATTATTCATTACATGCTGACATTTCTGTAACATACTTGGGGTACTTTTCCACACTGCAGGTCTTAAGAGAAAGTCTGCCACGATCAAACGATGCTGTCTTTGAGAAACAGAGAGAGGGGGAGAGGGAGAGAGAGAGAGAGGTGAATGCTAGAGGTAATGGGCCTCATTTCTGATAGAATCTAATCCACCCACGTTTTCATCATAAATCTCCAGACATAATTATTTTCAAGGACTGTGAGCTTCTGTTCAGCTTTATTAATCAATAAAAATACTCATATTAGAGCTGTAAGTGGTCTTTGGCTGTCTTCCGGACCTTGTTTATTTCAAGTTTGCTGTTGTATTCCGTGCAGCTCCAGGAACTTTAGAGACACGAGTCTCGGATTGAATTGTGGGACAGTTGAGTTGTTCACTGCAAGCTCCCTTTTGATATATCCACTTAATCGATATGTATCAAAGAGTGAGACCCTTGGATATGCTTCCATTTTCTAAGAAGTCTCACGTAATCTTGCCCTCATTTGTCTCCGGGTCTGTGATTGGCTGAGAGGGGTCTCAGCTTGTTGTCTGAAGGGGCAGATTGCAGCAGATTGGTGCAGTGCTGCTGAGGCTGGCATTCTGATGCCAGGGACACTGTGACTGGCAGCATAATCTAGCCCACAAGAGGACGTGACTCTCTGAGACGCTAATGAGAGCTGAGCACCTGTTAGCCATAGACAGGCCCCACAGGGGGCATGGAGGGAGTGAATGAGGGTTCGGAAACTATCCAAATTCACTAGGCTCACCATTTGGACGACTAACAGTTCTCAGTTTGTTTGAGTTATTTAGGGGGTATTGAAACAAGGCAGAGACAGGGGTTGATTATAACTAGGCAAAATTCTGAATTTAAAGGGTCATAAAACCCCCATCCCTCCTTAAGGTCAAATCAAAATTTTCAAAAAATGAAGAGCGAAGCAGCGAACAGTCGACACAAAATAAGACACAACTCATGAGGAGACTCATGATTTTAAGTTAAAATGCAAAGAAATAAACAGAAAGTAATTTAATGTCCTGCTACATTTGTTATTCGTAATTACATATACACATAACCACACTTCTATCATTATAAAGATAATCATGTTTAGCGTTTATAAACATTATAAATAAGGACTACTCTCCTCCTCAGTCCCCGGGTCTGAATGCAGAAACAGTGGATAGCAGTGCAGTCTCTTGCCCTGTATATTCCAACCATTAACCCTGTCTGTTTTCTGGAGGATTTTAAACATGTGCGAACACAGCAGCACGGATATTGGTGATGTGTCTCAATGACCGCTATTCTCCAATTCTCGTACAGCTCTCCCGACAAAAACGCTTGCTGCAAACCAACAGTTTTGCTTTATCTGGCCTGACAGTGTCCCGTGGAAAAACGTGCAACACACCCCGTGGATCATGTGAACAAACACACGACCTGTGCCGTGCAGACACGATCTCACGCACTCAATGGATCACAGCTTGGCAGGCCTGCTTTGCCTTTGGAAAGCACGTGGTCTCATGAATAATTAAGAAGCAGCATCTTCTCATAGGATAAGAAAACTCCGCTGTGAATAATAATGAGAAACCAACGCATCATCACTCCACTTTCAGTTTTGCGTTACGTCACCGATTTTGATCCCTCCTCCAAAATTATTTTAAACCCTTAAGATAAAATTAGGGTGCCACGGTGGCGTAGTAAGTAGCACGTTCGCCCCACAGCAAGAATGTCGCTGGTTCGACCCCCGGCTGGGTCAGTTGGCATTTCTGTGTGGAGTTTGCATGTTCTCTCCGTGGTTGCGTGGGTTTCCTCCGGGTGCTCCGGTTTCCCCCACAAGTCCAAAGACATGCGGTACAGGTGAATTGGCTAGGCTAAATTGTCCGTAGTGTATGAGTGTGAACGTGTGTGTATGGATGTTTCCCAGAGATGGGTTGTGGCTGGAAGGGCATCCGCTACGTAAAAAATATGCTGGATAAGTTGGCGGTTGATTCCGCTGTGGCGACCCCAGATTAATAAAGGGACTAAGCCGACAAGAAAATGAATGAATGAATGAATGAAAGATGAAATTAGCTGACAAAAGCTCCAAATTATACAGTTTTCCCCCCAATTAAAGCTGACAGGTGCTAATGTGGTTTTAACTGATGCACAGCACACACAAATCTGTTAAAATCTCAAAAAAATTACCCCAGGGTTTCTTGAACCTTTAATAATTTACTCATTTCAGTTTAGAAATATGGGTTTGTGTTATTTTAATGGTCCAATTGTAATGACTATAAGCACATGAAATGTCAGAAAGCTATCATGAAACTGTTGGGTTTTTACTTGCAAAGTAGCATCCATCTGTCCGTCTCTCTGTCAGTCTGACGGATGAATTAAATTGTGCTTTGCATGCAATGGAAACGGCTTTCAATAAATCAAATCAATAAATGTAAACTGAATGTAAATAAATGTGCTAGTTCACCAGTTGTGGTAAATTAGAGGGAGGCTAGGTATGTTGCACAGGGGCTCATGAAGAATGCATGCACAATTTTGATGAATGTTGTGTACTGTGCGGTGACGGTTTCTATTTATACATCTGTCTATTTCCCAGTTATCATTGCAAACGAAAAAATGTCATAAATAATAAAATGTGCTCTTCCAGAGTTTCATTACGGCCATATTATGAATGTGAAATAGGCAATGCTATATTCACCATGTCACTTGTTATTCTCGATGGACTGGTGTGAATCACCACAGATAATCTCGACTGTCCGCTTGGTGCGAATTAAGCCCAGACGCCCCCTCTTTGTACCCTCCCTGAGCTTTCTCACAATCCAATCTTGACAGCACGACTGATGTAGACGATAAGCTGGAAAACCAGGGTCTTGGCCAATCTCCCCCGGCCCCCTGCCCTGTTCAAACCAGCGGCAGAAATCATATCATCTATAACCTGTGAGAAAAGGGCAGGACACTATGGGATCTTTTATTAGCCAGCTGACCTGTGCGTATGTGTGTGTGTGTGTGTGAATCGTACTCACTCATGCCCTCACATCTGGCCTGTCATCTCATGCAGCCTTGTAGGCAAGTTTCTGCTGCAACTTATTGTTAAATTGATGGTGAGACTAAAACAGCGATTTTAGTACAGCACTGCGTCTCTGCTCTTAAATCAAGTTTCATCTTCCTCTCTCACTCTGTGATGTATCATTGGACAAATGAGCCAATTAACAGTGCCGGTGGCTCACTTTCTCTCCGGGGATTTGAACGAAAGTGCTTTGAGGAAGCTGCCTGGCAGACAGACAGGTGGTTTTGTTGGAGATCATATCTTCCCCATTACCTGTCTTTGATATCAGCTCATGCGTACCTCTTATGGCCACCAGTGGAAATCTGTGTGAAATGAAATAGAAATATCATTTAGACCATGTTAAGACGGGTGTATAATTCTGATGCAAGACACACACATCACAAATGTGTTTATGTGAAATTTGACGCAGGGATTCATTCATTCATTTTCTTGTCGGCTTAGTCCCTTTATTAATCCGGGGTCGCCACAGCGGAATCAACCGCCAACTTATCCAGCATATTTTTACGCAGCGGATGCCCTTCCAGCCGCAACCCATCCCTGGGAAACATCCACACACACACATTCACACTCATACACTATACGGACAATTTCGCCTACCCAATTCACCTATACCACATGTCTTTGGACTTGTGGGGGAAACCGGAGCACCCGGAGGAAACCCACGCAACCACGGGGAGAACATGCAAACTCCACACAGAAATGCCAACTGACCCAGCCGGGGCTCGAACCAGCGACCTTCTTGCTATGAGGCCAACGTGCTAACCACTAGGCCACCGTGGCGCCCTTGACGCAGGGATATTTAACAAAATTTTATGACACTGCAAATTCTTGTTGCATGAAATTCCACGCCATATTTTTCTCACAACAGTAAAAAAAAAGCACTGTGTATGCATGTAGTTTGCTGTGTATTTGGAAATAACTCACTCACTTTAAAACTCACTTTGTTGGATCTGAGAATTGGCCGGAGGAATGAGAAATGGCATCCAATGCAAAAAAAACCAAAAACCAAAAAAAAAAGTTTTCTTACTTAGAATTTTTGTCTTTTTCTAGTCCAAATGTCTAAAAATTCTTAAACAAAGAAGCATTTTTTAGACAATCAAAACTTGTTGTCTTGTTTTAAGAAATAATATGCCAAAATTAAGTGTTTTTCCTTAAAACAATTCAATGCAATTAAATGTATCTGTTTTATTTCTACAGCGCTTTTATAATGTAGTTTGTCAAAGCAGCTTAACATTGAATTTCTAGTAAATTGAAACTGTGTCAGTCCAATTTTCAGAGTTGAAGTTCAGTTTAGTTCAGTGTGGTTTAATTTTCACTGCTGAAAGTCCATGTGCAGAGTAAATCCATCACTGCACAGCTCCACATGTCCCAAACCAAGCAGGACAGTGGCGACCAGTTGATGAAAGTGAGAAAAAATAGCAAAACCATGCTCAGTTAGGCACAATCATTTCTTCTCTTGCCAAACGTTTTGTACAGAACTGCAGTCTAGGTACTGAAGGCTGGAGAACGCTGGATGCTGGAGAATCTGCAGGTGTGATCAATGTGGATACTCATTTGTCACTGGGGTCTTTCAAGAATCAGTCTCATGCTCTTCACTCCTCCATGACTGCCACAGCATCTGCTCAGGGCTCTGCCTGGTCCAGGATTATGGATACCTCTAGAAGTCCTCTATGGTTGGCATCATCTCATCACAGGTTGTGGATCACATCTATGGAGCTGCACAATCTCTAGAGGCCTCGGGATCACTATCCCCAGGTGGAAATAAAGAACAAAGAAAAGAAAATAATCTGGCAATGGTGTAAGTAAAATAATCTTGTTTTTCATTTTGACATAAGATTATTTTGCATATCCCATTGTCTGATTATTCATAGTTCTTTCATTCATCCATTCATTTTCTTTTCGGCATAGTCCCTTTATTAATCTGGGGTTAGCACAGCAGAATGAGCTGCCAACTTGTCCAGCATATGTTTTTACGCAGCAGATGCCCTTCCAGCTGCAACCCATCACTGGGAAACATCCATACACACTCATTCACACACATACACTATGGACACTTTAGCCTACCCAGGCTCAAACTAGCGACCTTCTTGCTATGAGGCGATTGTGCTACCCACTGCAACACTGTGATGCCCATAGCTAATAGTTTATGAATATGAACCATAATAATCTGCCATAGTGTATTTGCTGTATAATGCGATGACAAATTCAAGAGCACAGGTTCACCAAATTAATTAATTAATTTTTTAGTCTTACAATTTATAGGTTAAATAAGAGAACACCAATAAAGTTTGAATATTCTTGAGTTAGCTAAAACACTTTAATTTGATCAAGCGTTGTGATTGCTGTCAGATGAGATGCCAAATACTGTGGTGACACATCACTTATTTCCCCCAATAAGACTCCCATGGAATTTTGTGCTTTTAAGGTGACCTTTACAAATCACTCTTTTAATTACTGTGACTTTATTAATGTATTTATTATAACCACAAATTCAATGAGGGAAGACATTGCCTAGCAACGTACAAAGAAAAAACTTGAGCAGTGCATAAATGCAATTTGGTTTTATCAAAACAATTCTTTAACATCAGGGAATTGTAAATGAGACAGTTTTATAAAAATTCAGTGACTAGGAGGATTGCATGTTCCACTAAAGGTGAACACTGTTATGCATTGAACATTTTTAAAAATGCCAATGTGAAAAACCAATATGTAACAGAAAATCAGTGATCAACAGTGAATGACAGTTTTATCATTCAAAATGTCAAACAACTATTGCTTTTTGCTGCTAATGTGGCTTTTTATTTGGGAAAAGGTTAGAGAATGGCTGGGTACTGGATAAAAGTTAGGGCAACAGTGCAATTGTAGACGCAAATACAAGATTAATTACACATGTGCACTGTAAAAAATAAATTGTTGAGAAAACTTGATGCAGTAAGAACTTTGAGTTGTCTCAACAACTGTTTTTTGGTTCTTTTCAGTAACAATATTTCAGTAGTATAACAATAGTTCAGCTAATATTATTTAGTTTATTCATGCAATGTTGATTATTGCATTTAACTACTAAATATATTCTTGTCACATTAACTGAAGCAACAGTTACTGCTTTTGAGTCAGTTCATTTTGTTCAGTTTAGTGGATGATGTTTTTCAATTTTTTTAGCAAAAAAAAGTAGGCTAATTAGTACTAGTTAGCATATCATCCTGTTCATTTGACCTAAATATGACTAATACAAACTTACTAATTCATTCATTCATTTTCCTTTGGCTTAGTCCCTTTATTCATCAGAGGTCGCCACTGCGGAATGAACAGCCAACTTATTCAGCATATCTTTTACACAGCGGATACCCTTCCAGCTGCAACCTAGAACTGGGAAACATCCATTCACACCCAGACACCTGTACCTCATGTCTTTGGACTGTGGGGGAAACCTGAGCACCCGGAGGAAATGCACGTGAGGGCTCGAACCAGCTACCTTTCATCTCTGAGGCAACTGTGCTACCCACTGCACCACTGTGTCACGCCTCTTACAAGCAACAGAAAAACAAGCTTAATTGTCGATCGTTGCGTCACGCTGGCGCGAATTATTTAAATATCAACATTCCTGTTCAACACAAAAATGTTTGTCGAGAAAACTCCAGTTAGACATGTTAACAAAACATTTTAGCGAATATTGTTGACATAACATATATTTTTATGTAATCAATAATTATTTACATTTCTTAGTATATATGAGAGAAAAGTGTGCTGAACATTTTTTTTTACAGTGTGCTCACATAGGCAATTTTAAAATGTGTAATATAAAAAAAGCATGCATCTAGGCATTAAATGCATTGCATCAAATGGTTAATTTCAGTGCCACTGCGTACTAAACAATAGCCCTTAATATAAAGTGGTGTGCTGCTTTTTTCTTCTGAGAGCCAAATTCACACAAATATCTCATTTTTTGATTGAAACAGCATTTGACATTTTGAAGAATTTTTTTGTCTTGCATGGTAATTTAGTTAGCACTTCATGTATCCTTGGTACTCACAAATAAACCACATTTCACGCTTTTTGAGTAATTTGTCAATTGCAGCTTAATTGGAAAGGAAGCATGTTCTGAAAAAAAACATTCTGTTCAAAGTGATATTTACCTTGTTTTTCCTTTGTTTTGTTCACACATCACATCTCACGTTTTATTTCAAGCCCTTTCCTAACACTCTTGGCCCTTGGTCAACAAGCACACTAACTTTTTGATAAAACTTTTTGCCAAATCAATTAGCATTCTGCATAAGAATAAGCCAATTATGCAGATCAGCACAACTGTTTTGATGCAAATGGTGCCTGAGAAACAATACAAATATTGTTTCATTATAGTTTTACCATTATTTAGAGAATAAACACTACAAGGTAATTTGTAACAATAAAATAGAACAAAACTCTTGTCTTGCATCTTTAAAACAACAGTCATTTGATGACCCTCGAGGATCACAGTGCAACCCCAAAATACTAATTAATTCTCTAAATCTAATTATTCAGACACTTTTTACTTCGCAATTATTCTTCAATAGACTAGAATTTGCCTATTTGTCATCAAGGGAGAAAAGTGTAATTAAAAAAGTGTAATAAAATATATATAAAAAGGACTATTCTGAAATGAAACACTTTTAATCAAGAAAGCATTCTAAAATGTTTATTCAATCATTCATTCACTTATTTTCCTTTGGCTTAGTCTCTATTTCAGAGATCGCCACAGCAGAATGAATCGGCAACTATTCCAGCATATGATTTAGATTTTTTTTTTTACTTTTCAGCCGCAACCCAGTACTGGGAAACACCCATATACTCTTGCATTCACTCATGCACTTGTACACTACAGCCAGTTTAGTTTATTCAATTCACCTAAAGTATAGTATAGTGCATGTCTTTGAACTGTGAGGGAAACCGGAGAACACAGAGGAAACCCACGCGAACATGGGCAGAACATGCAAACACCGAACAGGAATGCCAACTGGCCCTGGGACTCGAACCAGCAAGCTTCTTGCTGTGAGGCAACAGTGCTAACCGCTAAGCCACCTTGCCACCCCTTCAGAGAAAGTGTTCATTAAAAAAAATATATAATAATAATAAGAAGAAGAAGCTTTAAGGCGACACGGTGGCGCAGTAAGTAGTGCTGTTGCCTCACAGCAAGAAGGTCGCTGGTTCATGCAGTTGGCATTTCTGTGTGGAGTTTGCATGTTCTCCCTGTGTTCGCGTGGGTTTCCTCCGTGTGCTCCGGTTTCCCCCACAGTCCAAAGATATGCGGTACAGGTGAATTGGGTAAGCTAAATTGTCCGTAGTGTATGAGTGTGAATGAGTGTGTAGGGATGTTTCCCAGAGATGGGTTGCAGCTGGAAGGGCATTCGCTGCATAAAACAAATGCTGGATAAGTTGGTGGTTCATTTCGTTGTGGCGACCCTGGATTAATAAAGGGACTAAGCCGAAAAGAAAATGAATGAATGAGAAGCTTTAAACCATGCCTGAAGTTGAAAAAATACCAATGGATGCCAAAACATCTGTATGTATGTTTGGATCAGCCCCCTGTTTATTATTTCCAAACTAATGACTTCAGTTAGCATGTTCCACGCAGTCCCACGATACATCCTGTAATGAATTAGCAGCTGTTGACAGTTGTCTTCAGGGATACAAGTAATAGAGAAATCCAAGTAATGGTGCATTTTTCATTACGCCCCTTCAGAAAGTGTTTCTATTCTTCCTGTGCCTAAGGTGAAGAATGAGCTGATATGTCGTTCCCTGGAGTGGCATCGACAATAACAACTCACACAACTGTTTACGTCTTTCGTAACTTTGTTACTATTGATTTTTGACATATGGGGGCTAAGGGATGAGATCTATAGAGTGATTTTCACAATGTACTGTACGTCATATAGCCAAATTACTCTGTCTGTGTTACAGACATGATCACAGTTAATGTATTACTGTTCATTGACAACAATGATCAAATTCACACCGTCACACTGAGTTTTACTTCCATGTTACTGTTATTCTAATGCTTACTATGCATCCACAAGTTGTGCTTTAATCAAAAATCACAAATTAATCACAATTTTTTAGCTAATTTTTAAGTTGTATTGGTGCAACCTAATGTATTTAGGATCAGTGATGGTATTTTTTATGCTATTTTTTCTCTTAGCATGTTGTCGTTCTTTCCAGATACATTTTTTCTGTGAATTTTATTTTAATTAGTTATTTACTTATTAAATGTTTTGGCACATATTAAGACTTGAGATATATAGAGCAAATTCATTCATTCATTCATTCATTTTCTTTTCGGCTTAGTCCCTTTATTAATCCGGGGTCGCCACGGCGGAATGAACCGCCAACTTATCCAGCATTTTTGTTTTACGCAGCGGATGCCCTTCCAGCCGCAACCCATCTCTCGGAAACATCCACACATTCTCATTCACACACACACTACAGACAATTTAGCTTACCTAATTCACCTGTATCGCATATCTTTGGACTTGTGGGGGAAACCGGACCACCCGGAGGAAACCCACGCAAACACGGGGAGAACATGCAAACTCCACACAGAAATGCCAACTGACCCAGCCGAGGCTCGAACCAGCGACCTTCTTGCTGTGAGGGGACAGCACTACCTACTGCGTCACCGTGTCGCCTATAGAGCAAATGATCATTTTTAAATAGTATAATATTGCTCTAACATCTACAACAGACAACAGTGTCCTAATTCCTTAACACAACATCCAGCTTTAAACGCAATCAACAAATACATCACAAAGTAAAAATACCAAAAATAAAAATAAATAATAACATTAAATAGTGTAGTAAATAAAACATGTTTGACACAGGAAAACTAAGCAGTATTTTATGTGATCCTGTAATAAATCCAATTCTTTCTTTCTTTCTTTCTTTCTTTCTTTCTTTCTTTCTTTCTTTCTTTCTTTCTTTCTTTCTTTCTTTCTTTCTTTCTTTCTTTCTTTCTTTCTTTCTTTCTTTTTTCTTCTTCCTTTCTTTCTTTCTTTCTTTCTTTCTTTCTTTCTTTCTTTCTTTCTTTCTTTCTTTCTTAATATCCATACTTATCCCTCTTATTTTCACTCATACACTATGGCCATGTGTTTATTCAGTTCACCTACTGTATACCGCATGTCTTTGGACTGTGTAGAAAAACCAGAGCACCCGGAGGAAACCTATGCAAAGATGGGGAGAACATGCAAACTCCACACAGAAATGCCAACTGACCGAGCTGGGACTCGAACCAGTGACCTTCTTGCTGTAAGGCAACAGTGCTAACCACTGAGCCACGGTGCCATCCAATCTTATATATTCATTCAATCAGTTTCCCTTTGGCTTATTCATTCATCAGGGGTCACCACAGCAGAATGAACTGCCAATTTTTCCAGAGTATGTTTTTGCGCAGCGGACGCCCTTCCAGCTGCAACCCATCTGGGAAACAACCATACACTCTCATTCAGAGACATACACTATGGACAATTTAGCTTACCCAATTCACCACAGCGCCGCCCCCAATCTTATATATGTAGGATGATATTTATATGTTTATATGAATGTATTTAGGATCATATTTAATGATCTTTATAATTGGACATACTGTAAGATGTTTATATTGCGGTGCAGACGTGATCATGGTTAATGTATCCCTATTCCTGGACAATAACAATGTTCCAATTCATCAACACAGCATTGACCTTTTTACTCCCATTTTACAGCCATTCGGCCACTTAATTTTTAACTGCACATCAACACAATCTCAATACGACCGGCTTTAATCACAAATTTCATTAGGCCGCTGATTACAAACACTCAAAACATCTTAATCTCTTTCAGGCGATTGTGAGCCAAACTTGTCCCCTTTGGTCAATTTGTCAGTTTGCCAGCGCGGCGAGGGCACCTTGGGGCGACTGCTGGTCATTTCTCTGTGTCTGACAGGCCTCTCGCTCGGCCAGGGAGAAACAAATGCGTTTCGCTCAGCAAGCACCTCTCCAACAACCCTGTCATCGGCCCTCATTAGTCAAACGCTGCTTCTCAGCAAATGTGACACCGATCGCTCCCTTCATGTCCGCTCCCAAAGGCAGGCTGTTTTTAGAGATCTTCCAGTAGACATGCAGGAAAAAAAAAAAATCTGATTTCAGCTCAGCCGCAGACGTTTCATCAAAAATTTAAGCAAACACAGATGAACGCTAGAGCTGTTTGTGTTTTCTGCTGTTTAAGTGCTTGTGATTTTTATGTTACTGCCTGCACAGCTGTGCATGCTAATACTAATACGAAGGTGCCGGGGTTATTGATGCTTTATCATTTTTAACTGATTCTAATTACATTTCAGGGGAAAAGATAAGCTGTCGTCTTGTAAATCATTTATAGAATTCGAAAACTAAATTGCAGTCACACGTTCGATTTGTTATGCTTGGAAAAAAAGAAATCCTGGGTTGTTTGCATCGTTACTGAAAATGAATATTAAAGCAAATGATCTTAAAATTAAATGTTTTAAGATGTAAAAACTGTTTTAAGAGTTAAAATAACTATTATTGAACTAGTTTTATTAGTAGTATAACATATCTCTGCCTAAGAGTGCATACTATATAGACATATTTGAGCCAGTAACCAAGAAAATATTTTTCAGTTGGCTTCATTTTAATCTAAAAAAAAAAAGACATAATTAAACATGTTCATTCATTAATTCATTTAAACTTTAAAGACTTCCTAAAAAATAAACAAATCAACATAATAAATACTACAAAAACAACCAAAGGACTGACAATAAAAAACTGTTAAGAAAATGTTGCTTTGCCTTTGGTTATTCGACTTTTTTTCAGTCTGTCTGTGACTATTCTCTCGTACATGTTAAAATATCACAGTAGAATGTTGGGTAAATAATTTTAAAACACGGTCAACGTGAGTGCGTTTGAACCATTGAGCTCTCTATGTTGCTGGTTTGTTTCAGTGTTTGGAGTGAGTGTGAAGTAGGGTGACAAGCCCGAGTTTTTGGAAACCCTCGATGTTTCTATCCTGAGAAGCAAGGGCTTCTTATCAACTCTCATTGTGTGTTTTGATGTGAGAGCCGAGTGTACTTGATGCTCAGAAAAGTTTTTTGTATGTACTGTTTGAGAGTGTATTTTACTGAAATTATGTAAGAATGGGGTTAAGAGACTCTTACTACAAGAGAGACTTGATGTTTTTGAAGCTAAAGATGCTGGTGAGTATATTAGAATGAGTGCTCGAAAGCCTCCAAAGCACAGGTTCATATTGTCAATGTCATTTTCAAAACAACAAAATCAAGTTTTTTTTTATTGGCTAGATAGATTCTGTTTCAGAATTGTGAAGAGATGTTGATATCCATTGATCTAGCCTTATATGTAGATATTTAAGGATTTTGAAGGATGTTCAGGGTTTTTGATGTGTCACTTTGTATAAAATAATGTTTTATTTACTACAATTATTATAACATTGGTTATTCAAATTTTAAGAATAGAATTATTCTCTTTATTTACACTCTAAACATGTTAGACATGGACAGAAATGTGGTAAATTCCTTAAATTTTAAGACACTTGCTGATGCAACAGTGTACATTCTGTCTAGTACGCAATGTACAGATGACTCTGAACTCTGAACAATCTTTATATATGAGCAATTCCATGCAAATGTCAACCTTGCCATGAAAGAAATTAAGTTGTCATCATAAATAAAAAATAACAAAAAATAAAAATAAACAATTCGCACCCTTCTATTTTTTTTGTGTGTTCTTGTATTTTACAGTGCTGTACAAATACTCAAAAATGTCTTGGTCAATGTTTTCAAATAATTACATTTGATTTATCAAAATCTCACAAGTGGAAATTTCACATCCGTCACACCCATAACAGAAAAGTGTCACATCCATAACAAGCATTTTCTTCATAAACACAAAAATGTAAATTAAAATAAAACCAACTATTTATGTTGCCTTTTTTCGTCACATCCATAACGCAAGTTTATTTTCCTAATTTAAAGTATAAAAATTGTTTCAGATTTTTCTGATCTCATAATTCTGTGTATAGTTGTTTTGGAAAATGTAAACAGATGTTTCAATATAATGTTAACATATACCTTATCTGTGCGTTTATGTTTTGAGGTTTTACTGCAAACGTCACATCCATAACGCTGGAATTGCTCATATATATAATATACCTAGACGGAATCTAATTCCGATTCAGAAGTTCTTAAGCTAATGTTGGGAGCAGACATATTGCCAGAACAACACTACCAAAAGCAATTTATGTCTGCTTTATCCTATTAGTTTATTCAATGGAATAACAGTCATGTGACTAACCATTAAACCTTTTTTTTAAATGAGAAAAAATATTGAATCACACCTTTACTTCAGTAGAGCCACAGTCTTCTTTTCGATGAGTTCTACTCCATTGCAGTGGGGTAGGTAGCGTACTTTAACACCAATTAAAATTAGATCTTGTCTAACAGACTGTTCTTAACTAAAATATTGCTATTTTAAATTATTATTCACTGAAGGTAGACAATATGATTTTATTTATACAATGCACATGTTATTAAAATCTATTTTAACGTAGTGGTAATCTGAAGGGAAGCTCCATGCTCCCTCTCGGTGTCTTAATGCTGATAGGTTTGAACCCAAAACATCAATCATCATGCAGTTATTTTAATATCTCTGACTAGCTTTAATCCAAACTTGTTTTTGTTTATTATAAGTAGTAGTAGTATTTTTTTGTTTTCATTTCAATTTGAACTGAATAAACACATTGCAATAATTCAAACCAAGTTTGCTGTGTGGAGTTTGCATGTTCTCCCCATGTTCGCGTGGGTTTCCTCCGGGTCCAAAGACATGTGGTACAGGTGAATTCGGTAGGCTAAAATTTTCCGTAGTGTATGTGTGTGAATGAGAATGTATGGATGTTTCCCAGAGATGGGTTGGGCTGGAAGGGCATCCGCTGCGTAAAACAAATGCTAGATAAGTTGCCGGTTCATTCCGCTGTGGCGACCCCGGATTAATAAAGGGACTAAGCCAAAAAGAAAATGAATGATTGAATGAATGATTGAATCTTTATTTACTTTACATATAAACTTCTATACTGCATCTACTGTAAGCAACATAACTGAGTGCTGTTCAGCTAATAGCTCAAATCAGCGTTGTAACGCCCAGCATCTCGCCGATTATCAAGGCCAGTGTTAATGCCAGGACAGCAGCTGCTGAGCTCAAACGCACAGACCTGCTGAGAAACTCACACACCTCCCATGCCAACTGGGAAATGAAGCCCGTGTGCTCGACACCACCAGAACACCACACTGTGGAAGTTTTGTTGCAATTGCTACCAGGTCTGCCCATTATTTTGAAAAATAAAAAGCGGCTCATTCATTTTGGCGAGACTGGAATAAGACATAACAAGGAATGGCCGAAGAGAAAGCGAGCGCTTTAGTGTGTCGCCTCCCAAAGGAGAACCCGAGGAGGTTCTGTGGGTTCTGCTATTGATTTGGCTCAGTCTCAGGTCCTGTTTTCCACCTCACTGTAATGAGAAGACTGGGGATCAAGACTACAGAAGGGAAAATAACTCTCACAGAAAATAGCGTTTATAAAGACAGCCAATTTGCACAATTTCTCTGTAAAGAAAGATGGGCGGCTACTGAAAGAAAGTTATTAAAGGGTAACTTTTGGACATGTTGTTGCGTGACAAACACAGAGACCTGAGTGGGACCACAATTGTGTCTCTTTCTTTTAAGCTGGCCAAATAGAGTGGCTGTAAATAGCATCTGCCCATT
Organism: Danio albolineatus; assembly: GCA_903798035.1. Taxonomy (NCBI): domain Eukaryota; kingdom Metazoa; phylum Chordata; class Actinopteri; order Cypriniformes; family Danionidae; genus Danio; species Danio albolineatus. The sequence continues at coordinate 6,967,201 of CAIGQQ010038942.1, forward strand.
AAAATGTGTGCTTTTTAGCGATATGCCTGCCAGGCGCTGTCCCGTCAAATGCATTTGATAATTATATAGCCTTTTACAAGTTTTCATGTCATGCAAAATGATTTTATCACACTCCGATATGGGAGCTTGTGTTCCTGGCACGTCTGCTGAACTTTGTACACAACTCATATGTGCTGTGACTTTTGGAGAAGGCGCACATTCACACCAGTACCTAGGGTGCACTTTTAATGCCAGCGAAACACATGGCCAAATGTACATTATGCAGCCCAAAACTCTAATAGAGCAAGCTAATTGGAGTTGGCTTTGTGCTCTGCTGATTTCCATCATTAAAATGCGCCTCGCCTTTCAGAGAAAGACCCAGCCAACGTGGCATCGTGCTGAGGAACAGTAGCCAAAGTTAGCATGACAGCTAGTGCTAATGATTCCTCCAGAGGACCCTTAGAGGAAGAGTTAACAATGTGTGTCAAGAGATAAAGTGAATGATTTGACTCAAAGAATAGCTCTAAGCATTATTAACAATGCTTTAAAAATACACACATATTCATATCATGAATGATTATCCAAAACATGCTGCCTGCGGTGGTCTTCCGCGTTGTGACAAATTTTAGTCACAGTTTTAAATGAGTTTACTGTTTACAAATTCCTATCAGATAGACTTCAGCACAGCCTTTTTGGTGCGGGCTTATCTTACGCTCACACACTTGGTTGTAAAAGGGAGCTCTTTGAGATGATTTGAGTGTGACGTACATAACCCTTTCCGTCTTTTGTGCCACCGAGTTTATTGTTAGCTGGATGCTCAGAAGACTTGTCGTTTGATTGAATTTTGTTGACCTAAGCACACCATGCAGAAGACTTATCGACACATGACCAGATCAGGGTTGTCATACATATTGTGGAATCTGATGAGCGGGAGCGGAGCGGCACAATGGAGACTATATTGAATCTTCTCTTTGCAAGCGTGCTCGTGGAAAGCCAGCAGGGAGCCAGGTGGAAAACTTTATAAACAAGGCTGTCTGAATGACACTCTGTGTACGACACACCATATGTTGACAGTCAGCGACTAGAATATCTGGAAATATACTAAAGAAAATAAATCAAGAATAGTGGCACGCTCATAGTCTGCCCTATGGACGTTTTGGGCGGACAGATGGCTGACAGAGACTTTCAGTCATGTCGTCCTTGACTTTTTTTTAAATGAATTTAGTCTTGGCAAAAGTTTGTGCAAGCTTGCTGATTCTATTATTGGTCTGGTTATCTGCGTCACTCTTTGACATGTTTTTAATCAGGATTTCAACCTATGAACTCTATTGACTGATTCCGCTGTTGTGAACTATATTTAGACAAAGACCTAAAGGTGCCAGGTAGTGCATTGATTCAATAGTAGGTATGCAGCTAAGGTATGTTTACAAAAAAATATTCACAAATGCTTTTATATGCACATGTATAGTCTCCTTTATAACCTGAAGAATGAAAGCTTAGTTTTGACCATATTTGGAATGGTCATGAATATTAATGGACTCTGCTCTGACACTCTGCAGCAAATAAGATATATTGTTAAGTCACCAGAGTAAGCAATTTCACTCCTGAGTTGTGTTGTAGATTACATATAGGCATAATACATAATAGTATTTGGAGATTGAAGCTTTGACATATCGTCACCATAGAATTATAAGGTTCTATCTGACATTTTTTTTGTCAAAATTGAGTTATTCACATATTCTTATTATATGACAAATTATTTACATTATGGGTTGTTTTTTAATAAGTTGTCTACATTGTAAGACTTTTTATTAAAAAAAAACAAATGTTACACACATTCTGTTTGCTACAGTATATGGAATGCAAAAAATGTGAAGCTCAACATCTCAAAATCATTTAGAACACAGGTAGAACCTTATAATTCCAAGGTGACGATATATGGAAACACAGACAGGAAATAACATCAACCTCAGTTGTATAAAGTCAATTGCTGTGCTTTCATTCAAAATATATGACATGATGCATAAACTTGCATTGAACACTTATATTTAGCACTCTTCATGTGTTTGTTATGGCCAATCAAATACATAATAAAAACCTGTGAGCAAAGTAACAGTCTGTGTGTTTTTTTTTTTTGTTGTTTTTTTTCAATTGGCCTGTTTTTCATCTGGAAGTTAAAGGTTTAGTTCACACAAAACTGAAAATTCTGTTATTATTTACTCACTCCTCACTTGTTCCAAACCTGTTTCACTTCCTTTCCTATGTTAAACACAAAAGAAGATATTTTGAAGAAAGCTGTAAACCTGTAACCATTGACTTCCATAATATTTGATTTCCACACCATGGAAGTCAATGGTTAGAGGTTTCCAGCTTTCTTTAAAGGATCTTCTTTTGTATTCAACAAAACAAAAATAAAAAACTCATAATGATCTGGAACCAACTGAGAATGTAATTTTTTGTTTTTAGATGAACTATCCCTTTAACGTAACATATTGACATAAAGTTCATCCATATTTATTTTGTGCTATAATTTGTGGTAAAAATGGAGTAACTGTGTTTTGTAGGCTCTTCTGCTAATCAAAATTAGACACCTATACAATCATATGTCATGCCACGTCAAATAATGCCAACATAGTATTTTGTTTGAATTTCCTGATTAAATAGGTAAGGTTTGACTTGTGTTTCTTACTGAAAGCAACACAACAGAAAGCCCCCAATTATGTTAACATTACACTAATATAAAATATGATTTCATGATCCTAAAATGATGCAGCGATTGCTCATGAAGCCAAAGGGCTGGTGAGCATTACTCTGATTAAACAGACACAGAAGGAAGGCTCAAAAACTAAAGAAATGTATCCGTTATGACTATATCGTTTTCTGTGGTGTGTCTGTCTGGGGAACAAAACCAGCCCGGGCAGCATTATGAACTCACTAGAGACAGTGAACAGGAGGGTGACATAAACAACACTTCTGCAGATCCTCTTTCCACAGTGTTAAACTGGAGCATCTTTAACTACAGGCTTAATCAGCAAGGGGTCAATGTTTTGCTGGGAAGCAATGCCAGTCATTCCCTACTAGTAGATGCTGCAAGATGCCTCCTGCTTTTAAAAGTGTGAAATAGGCACGCATTATACAGTATCTCCCCTTTTTCTTATATATTTGATGTTACCGGATAGTCTGTGGTGAAGGGTTTGGCACAGTGTGTTCTGCCCCACGAGGGTCATCTTTGTCATTTTTTGGCAGCTCCAGAGTGACTACATTTACAGTTCAAAAAATGTGTGCTTCTGAGTACCTCCTTCTCACCTGCTCGCTGCACATTACTTGTTATGGTTCACACTGTGAGGAGTAATTTCATTCAGCAAGGTCGCTTTCCTATTCACGGATCTGTGGATAAAATGTTCATATCTCCCACTGTGATTGTAATGTTTCACTGTATGGTCGGCCTTCAGCTGTCTTGTCTGATTGCGCCATCAAAGCATATGTGAATATACAGTACAGTAAAGGTTTTTGTTTTTTTCTGAAGAAGAAGAAGCTGCTTTATTTACTTTGAAAAGTGTGCCGTGTCAGCCACTTCCAAATAGGCAATCACTGGAGATTTTATTACAGGATAAGCACATTTTCTAGAGTAATAAAGTATGCAGATGAGGTAATAATAAATACAGTGTCAAGTACAGATTACGAAGAGATAATTTATTTACAGAAGAAAAACGCTAAACGTGGGAACTGAGCAGTGAAGTATTTGCTTTTATTTGGATGTTTAACTGGATGTTTGCACATTTATGGTCATGACTGCACATTTTAGATTAGATTTAGATTAGATTAGATTCAACTTTATTGTCATTACACATGTACATACAAGTACAATGCAACGAAATGCAGTTTAGGTGTAACCAGAAGTGCAATAGCAGCAGGTGCAGAATACAGGTATAAATTATAAGGTGCAGTTATAGAAAAACTATGGTGATATTTACAGATGGATGTACTATGAACATTATATACAGGTTGACTTAGTTAGGAGCCCAGATTTACAATAAATGATTATACGTACAGGTTGATATGCATGTTGATATTGGTGTGCAGATAGATAAACAATTACAAATGTACATGTACAGTGGGTATGTACAGTTCAAATAAATGAATCAGTGCAATGCAGGTTGCTTATTAATAATCAAAAGTGTGCTGATAAACATAATTACAAATGTATATGTACAGTGAGTATGTACAATTTACATAAACGAATCAGTGCAATGTAGGTTGCTTATTAATAATCAAAAGTGTGTAGATAGATAAACAATTACAGATGTCTATGTACAGTGGGTATGTACAGTTTAGATAAATGAATCAGTGCAATGAATATGTGCAATTTTTTTTTAAATGTGCAAATGTTCAGTAGTGCGGTGACTGTGAGGAGTATAAGTTATGAGGAGAGTGGGGGGGTGTGTGTGTGGGGGTCTGTTTTTTGTCCGAGGAAGCCTGAAGCGTCTGCCGGAAGGCAGGAGAGAAAACAGTCTGTGAGCAGGGTGAGAGGGGTCCTTGAGGATACTACTTGCTCTGCGAAGACTGTGTTTTTTCTGAATGTCTTCTATAGCAGGAAGTGGAGTCCATGTGATGCGTTGGGCAGTTTTCACCACCCGCTGCAGGGCCTTGCGCTCAGCAACAGAGCAGCTTCCATACCAGACTGTAACACAGTTGGTCAGGATGCTCTCTATTGTGCAGCGGAAGAAGTTCACCAAGACGGCTGCTGACAGCTGGTTCTTCTTAAGTTGCCTTAAGAAAAATAGGCGCTGGTGAGCCTTCTTGATCAGACTGGAGATGTTGGTGGTCCAGGAGAGGTCCCTTGAGATGTGGGTCCCCAGTAACTTGAAGGATGAGACAGACTCGACGGCCATCCCATTGATGTGGATGGGTTCATGTGAGCCTGTTCGTCCCTTCCTGAAGTCCACAATGAGCTCCTTGGTCTTGGTGGTGTTAAGGAGCAGATTATTGTTGGTGCACCAAGTGGCCAGATGCTGTATCTCCTCCCTGTAGGCAGTCTCAGTACACTTAAGTGTCACTTGAGTGAAACCTGTGCTTGCTGTCTAGTTGTCCAGTTAGAAGTTTAAGGAGAAACGGTGGGCTGCATCCTAGAACAATGCAATGAATTAGATGAGATTTTTTAATATATATAAAATCTGATTCCTTCTTCTCTGGCTTTATTTCGTGTCTTTTATCTATCTTCTTCTGCTCCTCCTAGTTCTTCTGCTTCATCTTCTCTCCCTCTTTCTTCTTCATGGTCTTCTTCTGCTCCTCTTGCTTGTTTTTGCATTTCATTTTGTCAGCTTGTGCTCCTTCTCCTCCTCTCCCCTCTCCTCTTTCATCTTCTTTATTTTGTTCACATTCAAGGCTTTCTCTGTTTTTCTAGGGCTCCTTCTTCTACTTATTTGTCTTGTTTCTTCGTCTCTTTTTCGTATTTCTGCTATTGTTGTAATTATTTGTCACCTCCTGTTCCTCTTCATTCTCCCTCTTTGTTCTTCTTGCTCTTCTACTTTATTTTCTCCTTTGTCTTTATGTCCTCCATTTACTTCTTTTTATTTTTCTTCTTCTTTATGTTCTCCTTATCATTCTTCTGTTCTGACTTCTTGGTCTGTTTATTTGTCACTTTCATTCTTCATCAAATTTGTCTCAAATTTTTCTTCTCCGTGATTTATTTTACTAAGTGTTTGTTATTGTGTAAATGTTATTGTGCTAGTGTAAATAGGGCCTTAGTAAAGTACTACTTTTGTGCGATGTGTCACAGATGCCGCCCTCTCTTCTTCATAGACGCACCAGCCCTGCACACAACCATCTCTAGGGTTTACAGAGGTTGGTCCAAAAAAATCCAGTGAGTGGTAATTCTGTTGGCGCAAATGCCTTGTTGATGCCAGAGGTCAGAAGAAAATAGCCAGACAGGTTTGAGCTGATAGAAAGGCAAAAGTAACCCAAATAACACGTCGAACCTTGAAGCAGATGGGCTACAGCAGCAGAAGACCACACCGAGTGCCACTCCTGTCAGCTAAGAACAGAAAACTGAGGCTACAATTCACACAGGCTCACCAAAATTGGACAATAGAAGATTGGAAAACGTTGCCTGGTCTGATGAGTCTCAGTTTCTGCTGTGACATTCAGACGGTGGAGTCAGAATTTGGTGTCAATAACATGAAAGCATGAATCCATCCTGCCATGTTTCAATGGTTCAGGCTGGTTCTGGTGGTGTAATGGTGTGGGGGATATTTTGTTGGCACACTTTGGGCCCATTGGTATTGCTTCTGACCATATCCAAACTTTTATGACCACAGTGTACCCATCTTCTGATGGCTACTTCCAGCAGGATAAAGCACCATGTCATAAAGTGCGAATCATCTCAGACTGGTTTCTTGAACATGACACTGTACTCAAATGGCCTCCACAGTCACCCGACCACAATCCAATAGGGCACCTTTGTGATGTGGTGGAATGGGAGATTTGGATCATGGATGTGCAATCATGTCAAAATGGACCAAAATCTCTGAGGAATAATTCCAGTACCTTGTTGAATTTATGTCAGGAAGAATTAAAGCCTCATTCACACTACGAGCGACTCGCTGCAGCAAATCGACAAGCGACTGTTAATTTCAACGGAGAGAGAGCGACTTCCGGCAATCTCCGTCTTCATGAGCGACAGCGACCGTTGGCAACCAGGTGGGCCTGTGGAGCGACGCAACAAAGTTTACAATCCTTCAACAGCGACAGCCAATAGGAGCACCAGTAGAGCTCACGTGATCCTTTCTCAGCTCACCTAGAGGCAGGTTGTATTATCCATGCTGTAGACCTACACAGACCTGTGCTTGCAGCAGGTCACCACCCAGAGCGACAGGCAGCTACAAAGTTGCTGCTAGTGTGAATGAGGCATGAGGCAGTTCTGAAGCCAAAAAGGGGTCAAACCCGGTACTAGTAAAGTGTACCTAATATAGTGGCCGGTGAGTGTATATAGATTATACAATTTGTTAACCAATGTTTGGCTATTTTTCTGTTCTTATTTTTTTCCTCCTTCACTAGTTCCTCCTCAAAATAATCAGTAGAAGTATTAATAATAATGTTTTTTTAAATCTCTATCTTAACATTTGAGTAGCGTGTCGAAACAGAATATAGATATGTGTATTAAGAACACCTTTCCCTTTTTAAACAGAGGAAGTTGAAACTTGTGTGTCTAGAAAAGGGTAAGAAACTCAGGAAGCATTTGCCAGTCATATTCAAACTTGCCGATGAGCTCAATGACTCAACCACCAGCAGTACATGTTCAACAGCTAGGTCAGTCATGGCTCTCATAGTTACATTTAGTTTTAATTAATACAAATGGGCAAATTAATATTAAGATCTCATCGGGATCCGCTCATAGGCCTGATGGGCGATTCACATGGTCATTAATTAATCCTCACTTGTTCTCCGATCATATCCCGTTCAACAAATGCCAAAATGAGCTCGGCAGTAGGACTTCAAACAAACGAATCGCTGTTAAAGATGCTTCAGGGTCCTGAGGAACATTTAATAATCCGCTGCGTTCATAGAGAAGATAAAAAAAAGAGAAGAAAGGTATATATGGATGGAGTTATTAAAAAATGCTTCCTCCATCCACAGACCTCAGAAGTTCCATTATGTATTCCCATGATCATTAATTTGTGCAAAGAGATCTCTCCGCTTGAGATACATTCACCAGCCCTCTAGAAGAACACGAGCACACACACACCTACACTCTTTCTTTCCTCTCGCTCGTTCATTCTGAAGCACACTGATGATCGTGCCTTGGGTGACACAGTTTTCATATTTCATCAAGGGCCGCAGACATATATGCAAATTTGTCTCCCTTAGAACACACACTGAGTCTGGGAGGGTGTCACTTATTGATGCCAGTGCTTATTTAAAGAGACCATCTCTCACCCTGCACTTTCCATTAGATTTCACTTAAACCTGCACTATTTAGACTAGGCTTTTGCCTCCGCTCAGACAGAAAGGTCTGAATTTGTCCTCTGCCTGTATCATTTATTGTACTCGCATTCTCCGTGAGGCTTCTGAAAGCAATTTGGACAGAGCTCTAAGTTTGGGAATAGAGTAGCAACACAATGATAGCATATTTCTGTGAATAATCAACAGATGAAATTATTACTCAGTTGCCGAATGATCATTTAGCCCCTGGCCACTTATTGTATTGTCCACATGCCCATTTTACTGCTTTCAAATCAGAAACGAGCAAACGGTGCTCCAGTTGTGTGTGTGTTTGTGTATTTCTAGAGGCGTAAATTTCCCTTGTCAATTGCCATCTTGATAGACTTTGATGACAGGGCCTTTGAAAGCTTGATCAAAGCGGGTTGCCTTTCAAGGCAATGATGTTTACTTTCGCTCAGGAGACGAGAGGCAGCACTTGCTATTCTTAACCCCATAATTCCACTATAGGAGTGCGAACCGGATTTTACCTGTGTTCATCAATGAGTCACCTTCAAATTATTACGCACTCACTCTATTCGTCATACTTTCCCACACTGCTCTCCGATATACAGCAAATTTTAAAAACGAGATGTGAAAAGCTTGTTTGATCCATAATTGAAACATCTTGAAACAAGTTGAAGAGCCTGGTCATCTTGCATTTTATTGGCTATTTCATTCTACGCCGATCCATAACGATTTCCGGATCGCATTAATGTTTCCCCGCAGTTGATGAGTATTTACAGAAAATCTGTGTTTTCAGTGTATTATGGTAAGAGAAGCCCTACTGCATTTCATGAATGAGTTATGGGACTTCACCAGCATAGACCACACCACACTTTGAGCTAGACTTTATTGTATGGATGTAGGGATGAAAGGGATGGTAGGGGAACAGTGGGATGAAGGGGAAGGGAAGTAAGAGGATAATCAGTAAATAGGTAGGTAGGTTGATCGGGCGTCCTACGATGATGCCCAGAGACTCAGGCCCTGTTTACACTAGTGCGTTTTCGTTTTAAAACGCATAAGTTTTGCTACGGTTACGCCATCCGTCCCCACTATGCCGGAGTTTTCGAGGTGCGAAAACGGAGCGTTTTAGAAACGCTGGAGAGAGCGTTTTCATTCTGAAACGCTGCTGCTCCGTCTCAGTGTGAACGTGGGAAAACAGAGACTTTTGAAAACGGAGGCGTGGCTGCTGAGATCCGCTACGTGATTGGGGCTTTGGGTCATTGCGTATCCTTCCCTTATTCGTCAAGCGCACATGGCTATAACGTCACCGGCAGACGGCAGACCAGTCTTCACTGTAAACACTGTATTTTCGATAGCCATGGATGTTTTATATTCATTTATTACTTTAAGTAACAACTCGACCTCATCGTCTGTCCACAAAAAGACCTCTCTTGCTTTCTTTGCCATCGCGTTCATTGTTCAACCAGCGTTTGTTGACTAACAATAACCAAATGCCGAGCGAGACGCATGCTTCCTGTTTATACTTGAACGCGCATGCCCAGAGTGCGCGAATGGTCACGTGATATACGTTTCTGGTGGAGTCGTGAAGACGGAGATCTGTTGAGACACTGGGTGAAACTCTAGTTTGGACGCGGATCATTTTCATGCTAAAAAGCCGTTTTAAAACTAAAACGCACTAGTGTAAACGGGGCCTCAGAGTGGGGGTACCATCTCTGTAATATTTTGGTAGAGTGATTGGACCCCACAATTCAACCTAGGAGTGAAGAGAGGGATTTAGGATTGTTAATGGGAAGTGAGGAAATAGAGAGTGGGAGGGTGTGTTCGAGAGAACGAGAAGAACAGTGCTAGATGGATGGTCTGCCTTAAATATGTTTTTAGGGAGTACGTGGTTGGCTAAGGAGACAAAGTGCGACATGGCATTTCTGGTTCGAAATACAAAGATGATCAGTGTAGATCATGATTGCCTGTAAAAAAAAAGAACGTGGTCAGATTGCATACAAAAATAAAGAGATATACAGCTGAACAGACAGGCTTTAATGGACTCTGAATCTCATCAGGATGAAGAAGTCAGTGACAGAGATCCCTTTAGACACAAAAGCTTCTAGTTACTATCATGTGAATAGAATGTTACATATGAAGTCACAAAATTACACATACACATGCTACTGTATTCATTTGCTTTGAGTGTACATTCCATAAAATAGTAACTCGAATAAACCTTCAGTTAAGAATGGTCAGTACAGATATGATCTGTTTTTATTCTATTGTGTAAGCTAAGCTATTTGTAAATAATTCAAAAAAGTATTTTTATTTGATTTGGTTTATTTTGATTTTGTTTGACCTTTTGTAGAAGCTTAAAACTAGATTATTTCTCTTTCATTCATTCATGCATTCATTTACTCGTTCATACATTCGTTCATTGACTTATTCATAAAGACTTTTATTTTGTTCTTAGTTCAGGTCACCTGATGGTTCAAAATGGCTTCGTTTTCCATGTGGTCAGCTAGGCTATTGATGATACTGCTGGTCACTAAACAGATTTGTGCAACTTCAATGTCTGTTTCACTTTTTCAGCTGATCTTTAATTTGCCATCTTCATTTATTATAAACAGTAAGCGTTTTGCTATTTGGAGAAACCTGAGAAATTTGCTGCAAGCCTATCTGCATGCCTGTCTGCTAGATTGTCTACTCACCTGTCTACTCGCCTGTCTCTTTAACATCACATTGGACACAGGTATGACTCAATTATACTCAGTATTTAATAAAAGTGCTGTTATAACTAGACAGTCTCTTAATGTTGGATTAATTGCTTTGACCACAATACATTATTGCTACTTAACTTGCTTACATGTGGAATACATGGAGTAAATTTACTAATGTTATAAATTATAGTGTTTCAGGTTGACTAAAACTAATATTGCTTTTTTGAAAAGGAAGTTTAAAAAGGCACATAGAGAACTCTAATTTCAGAAATTAAGCTTTTTTTTTACAATCACAATCAGACTATGTTGTTCATGGTGGGACATTCTAAAACGCTTAACGTGAAAAAACCTTAGCATTGCTTAATGTATGCAAACATCAACCAGAGAAACCCACATTTCTGTCAAACTATACTTTTAATTAACCCCAAGTACTGTAAAAAGAACTAGTCCCAATTCCATAAATAAAGTGAAAAATATCACATTAAGCGTTTTCTATGGAATTGGAGCTTGTTCTTTTTACAGTAGTTGGGGTTAATTACAAGTAAAGTTTGACAGAAATTTGGGTTTCTCTGGTTGATGTTTAGGTACATTAAGCCACGTTAATCTTTTTTCACATAAAGCGTTTTAGAATGTCTCTTGTTTTGGATTCACTATGAAAGAACTGTTGCATAAGACTCAATGAATTGAGCTGATGGTCTGTTTTTGAATGGCTCTTACAGTGTTATATGATGTGTTGATTGACCCTGGTTAATCTGAAGAAAAATCTGTGACTTCGAATTCAGAAAAATTATAATTGCATATGACTCGTGACAACATTTTTGCTCAGAAAGAGGATTTTTATTTTCTTTAGAAACTAGTTGTAATGTTTTTCTCCTTCACTAAAAATAGAACTCAAAGTTATTTTCTTAAGAATGAAAATATTTCAGAAATGCCAAGAGTTTTTTTTTTAATTGTTTTTACTAAATCAATAATAATAATCTCAATAAGCATTTGTTGAGAATCAAATATTATTGATGGAAAAAAATCATAATGTCTCATTATTCATTTATTTCTAAATCCATCTGAAACGGTAACGCGAAGAAACTCCACCAGCTTATAAGCTGGTTTTGCTTGTTTGAAAATAAGTGTGTCATAAGAATCATTATATTGATTGACTAATTCAATTGTAATGTAATACACATTGTTTTGACTTTGTGTAACATTTGATTTGGTATTGATTTACTAAAAGAACCATTCCAGTTTAATCTACTCATGAAACAGACTTCACGCAGAAGAACATGCTTTGTTCTTGAATCACTAAAAATAAATCAAGCCACATTATTTTGCTTGGCCAAGTACAGAAAGTCTCAATATTCACAAATGCTACATCTGAAAAAAAATAAATATATAAAGCGAAGTGAAATGTATAGAGAAAATGGGACGAAAGGGTGAAAGCAAGCGTGTGGGGAACAGTAATCGACTCAGGCCGATGTACTTAAAGTTATCCTAATGGAGGCAGTGGAGCAGAAATGGCAGCAGGGAAGAGGGAGGTCAGCACGCACACACACACAGGGCTGCAGGCAACCGAGTTCGGGCCGTTTGCCCGACAGGACCACTCGGCTGTGACCTGTGGAGAGGGTAATAAAAGACAGCACATGCTCAACAGCGTAACACCACCACATAATCTAAAGTACCTCTCAGTGCATTTGTAATTGATTAGATGGAGGTGCCTTTTAAAAGGACAGTTCACTCAAAATAAATTTACAATTAGGATTGAGTTTCTTTCTTCAGTTGAAGACTGGCGTGAAGAATATAGTTTGAAGAATGAAAACACTGATTTCTGTAGTTGTTTTTGTTTATTACTGAGTACTGTGCTTCGTCCAACAGATCATTCTATTATGTCTTTATGCTTTTTTTCTGTTTTTAATCATATTTACTTCTTTTAATCATTTTTTTTATATTCTTGCTTTTATTCTTGTTTGTGTAAAGCACATTGAATTTCCACTAATATGAATTTAAGTGGGTACTGGTTTCTTACATTCTATAAAATATGTAAAAATCTGTATTTATTTATTTATTTATTTGATTGCAATATTATTTTTGTGTGGATGAACTATCACTTTAAGTTCTTATTTATTTTTTGTGTGGATGAAGTATGCTCTAGATTTTATTTATTTATTTAAATGCAATGGTTTATTTATTTTTATGTGGATGAACTTTATTTATTTAATTGCAATGTATTATTTTGTGTGGCTGAACTATCCCTTTTAGATTTATTTAATGCAATGTTTTATCTTTGTGTGGATGAGCTATCCCTTTTAGATTTATTTATTTTATTATTTTTTATTTAAATGCAATGTTTTATTTTTATGTGGTTGAACTTTATTTATTTATTTATTATTTAATTGCAATGTATTATTTTGTGTGGATGAACTATCCCTTTAAGTTTTTATTTATTTATTTTTAAAAAGCAATGTTATTTATTTTGTGTGGATGAAGTATGCCTTTTTATTTTTTTCTTTATTTAAATGCAGTGTTTTTTATGTGGATGAACTATCCATTTATTTATTTATTTGTTTAATTGCAATGTATTATTTTGTGTGGATGAGCTATCCCTTTTAGATTTATTTAATTTTTATGTATTTATTATTATTTTTTATTTAAATGCAGTATTTTTTGTGTGTGTGGATGAACTATCTTTTTAAGTTTTATTTAACTAGGAAATTATTTAATTAAATTAAATTGAAAAAAAAAGTGGTAACACTTTATTTCAATGGTCCCATTGAGTATTAGAAGACTGTCTGATTAATATCTGTTGATACAGACATTCAACAGAAATTTAACTGACTATAAGAAACTTTGCAAGCACGTGTCAACTTACACTAACCCCAACCCTAACTCCAACAGTCTACTTATAATCTAATGATAATTAGTTTCAATGTAACATAAATTCAACAAACGGACCATCAAAATAAAGTCTGACCAAAAAATCTGTGGATGAACTATCCCCTTTAGTTTAAAAAAAAATGATTTTACTTTATTGTGGAATAAACACTAGGTTACTTTGATTAGTTAGGAAGTATACTTAAACATGTTCTGAGGATCGTCTTAAAAGTACATCTACATAGGACAAGATCAGATTCTTACATACATAATTCATCAATGAAATGTTGCTGGGATGTTTTGATCAAAATGAAGGCAAAGTAATCTCTTCCATCTTCAGATACAGACCTCACAAAAAAAGTCTCGAGCTTGGCCAGTTTTAATCTGATTAGCCGGCCTCTGTGCAGTTTTTAGGAGTCAATGCAAAGTTTTTGAACCGGTCTGACAACTTGGTGTCTGCTCCGTGCTTGGCATTCTCAATGAATGCTTCTGAGGAAGAACAAGGGGTTTGACATTTGACAGTTTTACAGGTTTGCAGGGTTCATGGTGTCAAATCTTGAAAGATGTTCTGGGTTTTGTTTGAGGCACATGTAGCAAACCCCTTTTTTTCTATGTTATCTGTTGTTGTTGTTGTTGTTTTTCACAATACTGCTGCAGAATTATTTGGACTGGGCAGCATATGACGGGCATGCTCCTGAAGGGATGCTTTCCTGCAGAGTTTAGCTTCATTCCTGATTAAACACACACGAATCAGCTAATTATGGTCATCATGATTACTGGAAACTTCCAAGCAGGTGTGTTGGATGGAGCTTGAGCTGAACTCTACAGGTACAGCAGGAGCAGGATTGGTCACTCCAGGTCTATGGTTTGTCCGTCTGTTACTGTTCTGTAGGAGGCAGAGGCTGAATAAAATATATATTTTTAAAAATAAATGAGTAAACAGTTTTAAACACTGGCTATAGCTAGCTAGCTGGGAGAAAATGTATGACAGAAAACATTTATTGACATTAAACAAAAAAACAAGATAAAAAAATAACATTTATTATTAGTATAAATAAAGATAAGATTAGAACCAAATAGTGTACAGTGTGTGTACTGTATGTGCAGGTGAGGATGTTGAGGGCAGAAAATATTTACTGGCAGTAAAATGAAAAATGTAATAACTGCAATGTAACATTTATTTTAAGTGTTAATAAAACAATAACTATATATAAAAATGGACAGTGTCATTTAAGTTTATGCAGAATTAAAGTGTGTTCAGACATGAGTTTTCATAAAATAAAATAACATGATCACAAATCATATTATACCATTCAGATGACTCTGTTTCTAGAGATTTATTTGGCTTTTAAAATTATTAAAATTATTTTCTACACTTTTTTTATTTTTTATTTTTTTATAATGTTTCTGGTTTGGCAAAATACAATGATTTCTAAAGTGTCACGTACCATGATAACATGGAAGAACAAATTACCTCTTAAATATATATGTTGACTTGTGACAGCATTCTCTATAAATAAATGTAGCCTTGTTAAAACTTTCAAAGGACCTGTCAGACATTAAATCTTTCAAAAGAAGCGCAATTGCTTCTTAATTTGAAGTTAAATAAAAGTTGTTTTTCTCAGTTGTTCAGGCGTGCCTAATCAGATTGTTCTTCATGCTGATTAAGTCAAAACACTGACTTTGAGGCAGTACATTTCTTGATTTTAGAGAACAGTATTTCATATCTTATTGATTTATTTATTTATTTATTTTTTTTGATGAAGTATAGACCCTTGAGAGCTCTTATGCTCAACTGTCTGTTTCTCTCTCATCTCCCAGTCTCTCTCTCTCCACTCGTTTGAGAGTTTTTACTCCTGCTGATGACTGTGCTTCGCACTCTCTTTTCCCCCTTTAGCTCACACATCTGAACTGTTTGCTTTATGGTGTTTAGGTCTTTGCTCACCAATCTTGGTCCTGCTGGGTTTAGCTCCAACTTGCCTCAACACACATGCTTGGATGTTTCAAGTATACCTACAGTAGTAAAGCTGCAGTCACATTAGAGATGCCGTACAACAGAATTGTGTGTGCTCACTGCAAAAAAGGGTGGGGTTAAACAAGATGATTAGACAATTTAAAAAGCAAACGATTTGGTCCATATAATAAATTTCTGTCCAGAGAGGTCATGTTTAGATCAGTCACATGTTGCAGTTTCGCAGGTTAGCGTTCACCAAGCTTGAACTTTGCACCGCAGCGAACTGCAAAACTTGTTGCGCAAGCTTGCGCTTCCGGTCTGATGCTTTTGCGTGCGTATGAATGGAAGTCTATGGGGAGAAAAGTGCAGTGTGACCGTGGCTTAAGACCTCGATTAGCTTGTTGAAGTGTGTTTGATTAGGGTTGGACCTACAATCTGGGGGACACCGGCCTTCCAGGAACAAGTTTGGTGACTCCTATTCTATGCAATCCTATTGACCAATGGTCACCAAACTTGTTCCTGGAGGGCTGATGTCCTGCAGAGTTTAGCTCTAACCCTAATCACACACACCTGAACAAGCTAATTGAGGTCTTAGTAGATATACTTAAAAATTCCAGACTGGTGTGCTGAGGCAAGTTGGAGCTAAACTCTTGACCAATATTCTTGCCTTTAATTGATTATATTGTAAAATATTTGATAAGACCACAGATTTTATAGTTTAGATATCTAAAGAATGATCATATTAGCTGGTCTATGATCAGGGCCGGATTAAGAATTCAGAGGCCCCTGGGCACAATGTCTTCTAGGGCCCCCTGCCTGGCCGCTCCCCTATAGTTGAATTAAAAAATAAGATTAATATAATATTTTTTAAAGAAAAGGTATCTATAATGTATTTCCAGCATTTTTTAAATAAATGATATACAGTACATATATTTCTAGTCTACAAAGATTTAACTTATTTTTAAAGCATTTAAAGCATACTCTGAAAAAAAATATGAATAAAACTAGTAAAAATTTATGGATTTTAATGTACTTGTTCAAGTTCACTGAAGCAGTACTAAAATATATACATTTAAGGGTATTTTTTTAATGTATAAAAATATACATTAATGTGTTCATCAGAAACTGCATTCAAACCGGGTTGATGATCACATCAACTTCATGCCATTCACTTTACAAGCTTCGCCACTCATGCTGCTGTCAGGGATGTTGTCTCTGTCAATCAAACGGTTATGGGCGGGCATCACTCAACTAGCTTATTCCAATGAGGTGCACTATTTGCACTTAGCCAAAATAGACACTCCAAAATCTGCATTTTTCTTTCTCCCTTGCAGGGGCCCCAAGTGCACACGGGCCCTTGGGCCTGTGCCCATAATGCCCATTGGTTAATCCGGCCCTGTCTATGATGAACACTGATTTGAAGTTTTGATCTTTAGCAAGTAATGCACTTGTCTCTGAGGAACAGACAGAGCTTGCTGCTGGATCCATGTGGAATGTGGCGGTAGTGAATAACTGTCTTTTCAAGACACGAAATACTGGTGCAGCTGACCAATCACAACATTTTGATCTTTGAAAGCTGGGTTTTTAATCAACTTTTAATCAAAACTTAGATTTAATTGCTGTTAATGTAGTTCATTTCTGTAAGTATGAAGGCTGCCATCAGCCTTCCATTCATTCATTCATTTTCTTGTCGGCTTAGTCCCTTTATTAATCCGGGGTCGCCACAGCGGATTGAACCGGCAACTTATCCAGCATATTTTTTACGTAGCGGATGCCCTTCCAGCCACAACCCATCTCTGGGAAACATCCATACTCACACATTCACACTCATACACTACGGACAATTTAGCTTACCCAATTCACCTGTACCACGTGTCTTTGGACTTGTGGGGGAAACCGGAGCACCCGGAGGAAACCCACGCAACCACGGGGAGAACATGCAAACTCCACACAGAAATGCCAACTGACCCAGCTGGGGCTCGAACCAGCGACCTTCTTGCTGTGAGGCGAATCACTACGCCACTGTGGCGCCCCAGCCTTCCATTATTTAATTTAATTTTTTTTTAAGTGTGTGTGTGGTTTGACTAAAATATGAACGCAACATGGACCAAAGACATCCTTCTAACCATACTTCTGAACTTGCTGTGGTGACCCCTCATAAGACAGGCACTAAACTAAAGTTATTTTAAGCAAAAAATATATATTCACAGGGACTAAGAGTGGCTTTATTGCATCAGATTATGTGACTTCTCACTGCTGATTTGTCCAGTTTGGTTTTTGTAACCTCTAACCCAGAAGAAAACCTACTCTGAAGCAGGATAGCCATGTAGTAGACCAGATAGCATCTTAGCAAGCCAATGAAACCTGATCAGAGTTAACTCGAACTAAACACAAACTTACATGGACAAAAAGTCAAACTTGCTTTGTGTAACAGGTCTTTGAACTTCTCAAGTGTAAACTCACGCTTAGACCATGTGGACATGTGTTGGATGACAGTGCATTTACAGATGTAAATTATTCAGAGAATCCTGGTCTAGTATAGAAGTATTTGCAGCCTCACATTTTGCATGACAGCACTTGAGCCCAGCGCAGATAATGCGTTCTTATCCTCCAGGGACCCACAGTGCTGATGTACCGAAGCTTCTCTAGATCATTTCACAGAGAAAGATTGAAACGGCAGGCTGTTTTTATTTATTAATGAACCCTCGCATTAGACACTCTTCGCTCTTGAGGCAGTTTTATTTTTGAACAACATTCATCTGGTGTTATGCAATATGCAATGCACGTTACCCTCAATGTCAGGATGTCAAACTTGGTGATACGTGGTTAACTGACTGTATCAATTAGCCTATCAAACAAGCACCATAATATTATATTGTGGCATTTTATATCAAGTAGACATTAAATCTATAAAGCCTTACAGGTTTTTTTAATTTAATTTTTATTTTTTTTACAATTTTATTTTATTTTATTTTATTTTATTTTATTTATTTTTATTATTTTAATTTTAATTTTAATTAATTTTTATTAATTTTTCTTATATTTTATTTTAGTCAAGTCACATTCGTTTCTAGAGTGCTTTATACAATGCAGATTGTCAAAAGAAAGGGTGAATAAACAAACTAGTCAGATACAGTAACTAACATTTTTGCTTGTAGGTTCATGTTGGTAAATAATTATGAAGTGTTTAATGATCTTGAATCTATTTGTAATCTGCAGTTTTTGCTGGTTTGGCATCCCATAATCAGTGGCTCCCTGCTGAGGCAGATCATGCTCTGAGTTAGAGTTTCCCACCCTGCTCCCCCTCCACCTGCACCAAGATAACACTCAATAATTCATATCACTGCTTGCTGAACAGACTGCCGTCCTGCTGAGCGATAGCAGGTCGTCCAGGCCCCCGGTCGAGGCACTCTCACCCCAGCTGTGTGCCTTGGGCTTGGCTGGTCCAATCCTTCAGGACCCCAAGGCATCTACAGTTGTGCTTGCATGCCAGATATGCTGTAGAATAGAAATATTTCTATTAGTATGAATTAAAAGAAGTGCCTACTAATCATACACGTACATATTACTCAACCTGCTGTATATAAAAACCATTCATTCATTATTTTTTTCACTACATTGTGTTGCTTAACACTAGACACTAACACTTTTATTTTTTGTTATATAAATTTTGACTTATTGTGTTCATCTGTTGCCTAGGAATATAACTATAAAATATAACTTTCTTATAGCACAACCATAACCTTAATTCAGACATATCTTTCAAAACAACATTTACAGTATAATGCTGTGAAACATACCTTCCTCTCCTTGTTAAAGTGAAAATGAAAGGGAGGCACAGACCTATGCAGGCAACCTAACAGCCTACATTTATAGGCTGTACTACCAAAAACATTGTATTTTTAGGTTAATGACTCAAAGTCATTCATAGCATAATTTTAATGTCTCAATAGACGCTTTGAATTTAAATGACATCTTAAATGAGAAAAGTCAGAAGGACCATAATTCTACAGTATAGTAATTCTAGTATTTATAGAATTTTTGTAGTTTATATATATATATACACACACAGGATAAGGGATAATCAATGGCTTCCTGTGCGTTAAAGGATTTTAATGCACGACGTGGAGGCAAAGGAAGACAGAGAGGACAGTCTCCGCAAAGACAGAGAGATAGAAAGAGCATGTGCGTGCTGTTTATACCTGATAATATTATTAAGAAGCGATTTCATCCGTCCGATAACAGGTGGACAAATAAGACATTCCCAGTCACACCTGGAGTGTGTTCCCAGTCACACGTTTCTCTTGTCTACTTTCTACCACTTCTCTGACGAGGATCTGTATAACAGCTTTTCCCCTTAACATTACCTTTAATACTGCGAAAGCTGCGGCCTACCTACAGTATAGCAGAATTTCCGCGATTTAAATTTCATAATAAAAATACAAATCTTATAAAAGTTACTATCAATTAAATACACATTTTCAAGTGTATTCTCGAGTCTTTGGAGCAAAAAAAGTCTATTTCAGAAATCTCTGCTGTTTAATATAGGTGAATTTTGCATAATGAAAAAACATCAGGACAGGTAGGAGAACATTTTGCTTTATTTATCTTCTTTGAAAACAAAAGAAATTAGCCAAACATGCAGGATCAGTGTTATATTACATCATTTACGGTCATAGATTATCTCTGTGATTTGCCAAAAAAATACACCTGAGAACAAATAATAGGTTCAAATGTCCAAAGACTGACCGTTAGATACACCAAAGATTCATTATATATATCCCGTTTTAACAACAGAGATGCAAAAGATTAGATCCAGCGGCGGCTCTGGCCGACATAAAGCTTTGCTTGGGGGGAGCCGTTTGTGGAGCTGCCGCTGACCGCCTGGAGCTTCCAACATTTTTAAAAATGATTTTCTTACACATAAACTGCCAATTCAACTTAAAAATAACTACATTCTCACTTGAAAAACTCTTAAAACTTGATTTTGTGGCATAGTTTGAGTATTTTCCTAATTTTGCGAAGTTCCCGTTCGCCATTAACAGCCCTCATCGGTTTCATGTGCGGCACATATTAGACATTCGTGGATATAATGCGCTCTTTTAAACAAGCAGATCTTTTTTTCTTTATGCAGGCTGTTCGCTCAGCATATGTGTGAAAGAGAAATGAGGAGAGAATGAACATGCAAACTTTGCGTGTGGAAATGCCCATTTATTTAACTTCATAACCGCCACTAATAGCAAAAGGGAACCTATTTCAGAGTGCACGAGAGTGTTTTAAATGTTGTGGCAGTTGGTCGAATATTTGTAACCTAGCCTATAAAAAACAATAATTGTTGATAAAGCAAGTAAAACTGCGATCATTGGATGCGCTCCATCGGCTCGATAACCTTAATATTATTTTGTGCTGTGCTGCGATTTTCATATCTTGTGCGCTTGATGGTCAAACAAACCATGATGGTCAAACAAATCAAAACGTTCTTTTCACCCCAATGCAATTTAATAAGGCACTATAAAGGCTAAAGAACTTAATTCTTATATTTTCTTAATTTTTGCAGCCTAGGGCTATACTTCTCACCATGGATTGTATCTTTTCTATACTGTAACAATCATATTGGTAAGAAAACTAATACAAACCAACAAAACAGCCAAAAGCTGTTGGCGCACTTTTTACTGCTACCGCGGTGGTACATGCGGCGGTAAAAAGCACGTTTTGAACTAGAGACATCTGTACGAGTTGCTATGGTAACTGTAAACGTTTGGGAGAACCGCATTTGTTTCGAACTGTGATCAAAACTGACTGGAACTACCTGTACGTTTCAATGAAAATATAGCACACCCTCCAGCCAATCAGAATCAAGAATTTCAACAGCCCACGGAATAAATGTGGTATACAGCATGTGGGATCGATTTTCAATAAAACAACACTCTTCCACCAGTTCATACTCACATCCAGTATCTCGTTTGTCACAGGGGGTATGCATGAAATTTTCCTGAATGAAAGTTAAAATGCCAAACTACAGTTAAAGTCAACAAATTAAAAATGAAACGCACAAAATTAAATGAAACTCCAGAGGAGATGTGAATAGTGTGAGTGGTAACGCAATGACGTTAATCGAATTATGTGCTATAAGATTTAAAATGGGATCATTAAAGGAACACTCAAAAAGCAACTCATGTAAACACCATCATATTACAGTCTCCCACAGTCTTATTCAGATTAAGGCAAATAATTTGATTACTGGTGTCCATGTAAACATAGTCATTGTTGCAAATAGTACTAAAAACAACTAATGATGCATACGTATTAGAACCTAAATCTAAAAGTTGCAAACTGCAATGAGGGTGTGGTAGATAAATTACATGTATTCTATGCAAATAATAAAAAAATAATAATAATTTAAAATAATAAATAGTTCATTTGAGATGAGCAAAACTAAAATGTAATAATCTGTTTGGAAACGCTGTGACAATTTATATTTCTTCCCTGCTCCAGTCCTGCACAATTTATTCCTGCTCAGGAAGCAGCCGGGAGCTTACAGTGGCATTCATTGACTCAAATTATTTCAGATTGCATGGATTACATGTGCTGAAATTGAAAGAAAAGCTACGTTTTTCCATATCTTGCTAACGTCCCATGTGGCTTGTCTTGCAAAACTTGGGCTGTGGGTTTACCAGCTTTCTTATGAGCTAAAATTGGCTGTTTACAGCTTCTCCAGTAGACACGGTGCTGCATTAACAGCCAATTCCTCCTTCGTACGCTGCAGTATTTTTACATTCAGCTTTTTTGTACCTACGATAAACTTGGAGTAATTCACCCCCCGACAGCGTGTTTTTCAGCACCGCTCTCAAGTT
Source organism: Danio albolineatus (assembly GCA_903798035.1). NCBI lineage: Eukaryota > Metazoa > Chordata > Actinopteri > Cypriniformes > Danionidae > Danio > Danio albolineatus. The sequence continues at coordinate 6,989,496 of CAIGQQ010038942.1, forward strand.
TGTGTTTCAGAAATGAAGTGAATGTCTGCACTTCTCCATGTTGTTTATCAGATGGGTTTACATTCAGTAAGTGAAGCAATTATATGCTAGAAATAAGAGCTGCAAGTGTCTCTTCACAAAATTGTCTGGGTGGTGCTGATGATACTGGATGCCAGATGGTACAATGTGGGACAACATATGTGACACAAAATGGAGGAAAAGACATGCCTGCGCTCCAATCATCCCTCGTCTTGCACCATTTGATTGAATTCTCATTATGATACAGTCGCATAATTGTGTTTTTATCTGATGTTTTAATGGCTCGTGTTGCATATAATTATGTAGTAATTATCTGTCTCTCTGCACCAAGCAGAGATGCAGAACTGTACTGCAGGTGTCACTTACATTTTGGGTTGATTCCAATCATTTCTCATCAGTCTGGTTTAAATTTATACAGTAAGGTGATCAGTTTCTTCTCTCGCTTCAAAGGTTTTTTTGCGAGAAAGCAGACGATCGATGTTGTGGCGAATACAAGTCAAAATCGGAAGTCTTGTGAAACTCAAGTGTTCAATGTTGAAAATGGCTCATACAAACGGCTGTCCATTTGTTCTGTTGTAGCTCGTGTGTGTGTGTGTGTGCATTTCCTCGGGCCACATCCAACTTACAAAATCAGTTGCTACCAGATTTTAAATGGTCAAAAACAATACAATACCCTTACTGTTTATGGTTTCTGTACACAATTTATATATACACTCACCAGCCACTTTATTAGGTACACCTTACTAGTACCGGGTTGGACGCCCTTTTGCCTTATACAGGAAATATTTTGGTCCATATTGACATGATAGCATCATGCAGTTGCTCCAGATTTGTCAGCTGCACATCCATGAAGCGAATATCCTGTTCCACATCCCAAAGGTGCTCTGTTGGAATGAGATCTTGTGACTGTGGAGGCTATTGAGGACAGTGAACTCATTCACATGTTTAAAAAAAACAGTGTGAGATGATTCACACTATATGACATGGTGCATTATTATGCCGGAAGTAGACCTCAGAAGATAGGTACACTGTGGCCATAAAGAGACATGGTCAGCAACGATACTCACGTAGGCTGTTGCGTTGACATTATGCTTAATTGGTATTAATGGGCCCAAAGTGTGCCAAGAATATATCCCCCACACCATTAAACCACCACCACTAGCATGTATTGTTGATACAAGGCTGGATGCATCCATGCTTTCATGTTGCTGATGCCAAAGTCTGCCCCTACCATCCAAATGTCGATACTCAACAGAAATCTAGATGCATCAGACTAGGCAACCTTTTTCCAGTCTTCGATTGTCCAATTTTGGGGAACTTGTGAAAACTGTTTCCTGTTATCAGCTGACAGGAGTGGCACCTTGTGGGGTCTTCTGCTGCTGTAGCCCATCCACCTCAAGGTTCGACATGTTGTGAATTCAGAGATGCTCTTCTGTGTACCTCGGTTGTAACAAATGTTTGAGTCACTGTTGTATTTCTATCAGCTCAAACCAGTCTGGCCATTCTTATCTGACCTCTGGCATCAACTAGGAATTTACACTTACAGAACTGCCGCTCACTGGATATATTCTCTTTTCCCCTCACCTTTTTCTGTAAACCCTAGAGATGGTTGTGTGTGAAAATCCCAGAAGAAATACTCAGACCAGCCTGTCTGGCAACAACAACCATGCCATGTTCAAAGTCACTTAAATCACCTTTCTTCCCCTTTCAATGCTCGGTTTGAACTTCAGCTGATCATCTTGACCATGTCTACATACCTAAATGCATTAAGTTGCTGCCACCTGATTGGCTGATTAGAAATTTGCGTAATAAGCTGTTGAAATAACCTTATAAAGTGGCCATATGAGTGTACACTATATATTATTTCATGATTTTCATTGTTTTCTTTATATGATGTTTTTTCGGAAAAATAGTGTAACATTTGTGGTCAGTAACATTGTTTCCTATACACACAATATGTGTGATCTTAAATTTAAAGTGTTTTTTTTTTATTATTATGTATACATTTTTTTTTGTATATTCCAGTATTTAGTTTTCTTTAATGTCTTCTTTTATTATGTTCTATATTAAAACATAAAATAAAATTCAAATGTGTGCTAAGTTTCATGTGAAGTTTTTATAGTACTTGTATAAACATCTGTATAAGTTCCTCTGCTTTTGATTAATTAGGGTGTTTTTTATAGGCCTCTGCATTAAAAGTAATTAACCTACAAGGAAACAATTTAGTCAAGTGCAGCCCTACAATGTAAAAAGTGTTGGCAAATTAGCATTTCTCTGTATTTTGTACACATTTTTCATGTTTTTATTTTCCCCCTTCTTTTTATACTTTTGAATTGCTTCATGAGACCTTGATAATTTTTCTGACCACTTTTAACCTTTAAAAAAAATTGAAAAAGTGACTTTAACATTTTAATAGTTTAATAATTTGAATAGTTTGTGTTTTATATTGGTACAACAAGCTTGTAAGCTGCAAGTACATTTTCTCTTATTTTACAGATTTATTTCTCTATATATTGAATCTAACTACTAAAATGTCAATAAAAGTCACTGTTTAACTGTAGAGTTGAATTTTCAACATCAAAAGTTGACAGAGCTGAATGCAACATCCCATAATGCAATTCACGACTATAAAAACAAAATAAGGAAATCGTTAAGAGATTTTTACAGTGTAGATCACACTATATACTATAGGATTAGATGCACTGAAAAAAAATCCGTAATTTTACGGTTTATTTATGGCAGCTGGGGTGCTGAAAAAAAAACTTAGCGGCTGTTAAATTACAGAAATATACCGTAAAATAACGGATATTAAAGTACAGAAATTTCCTGGTGAATATCTGGTAAATTTCTGTCATTTAATATCTCTGTAATTTAATATCTGCTATTTTACGGTAAATTTCTGTAATTTAATGGCCATTATTTTACTTTAAGTAAAAAAGTTGCCGGAAATAAACCGTAAAATTATTATTATTTTTTTTACAGAGTAGGATTTTGCAGAGCACTAGGATTTACAGTAGCATGACATTGTTTTTTTTTGTATACTGTGGATTTTTTTTTTTGTCTTTCACAATGACCAGGGTCACACAGGGTCTCTCACTCCCTTCATTGCAGATTAAGGTGATTAAAGGTCTCAGTGTTCTTTCTTTCTCTTCAAAGAGTCAGCTCATGCTATATGTAATATAAAATATGTATGACAGCGCTTGATCTTTCATAAGCATATTTTAAGGTATGCAGCTCATGTCATACGTTTGTTACAAGTCTTTAGCTGAATGCTTTGCTGTGACAACATCAAAGGGCTTCTTACTTTCACAGCAACTTTGCACGCTTCATCTTAGTCTGTTTCTTGCTTCAACACTTGCATTGAAAAGCATTTCTGTTACCAACAGGACTTCAGCTGAATGCTGCCTTGCTCAACGTTTAGCCTGTTTCTATTTTAAGTATTTGTTTCAAGACATGATATAGCACTTTATTGTCAGACAGGTCTGTTTTTTTTTCTTTCCTGCGAAACCGTATCTGTGTTTACAACTGAAGTCATAAATAAATAGGTTACTTTATTATAATGGTACCCTTTAGACTTGTTTGATGACCATAATTAACTTTGCAACTAAATGTCAAATAACATTATATATCAGTAGACTTCAGGTTATTAGAATAAGTTGAAATTCATTCATTCATTTTCTTTTCGGCTTAGTCCCTTTATTAATCTGGGGTCGCCACAGCGGAATCAACCGCCAACTTATCCAGCATATTTTTTTACGCAGCGGATGCCTTTGCAGCTGCAACCCATCTCTGGGAAACATCCATACACACATTCACACACAACGGACAATTTAGCCTACCCAATTCACCTATACCACATGTCTTTGGACTTGTGGGGGAAACCGGAGCACCCGGAGGAAACCTACGCAACCACGGGGAGAACATGCAAACTCCACACAGAAATGCCAACTGACCCAGCCGAGGCTTGAACCAGCGACCTTCTTGCTGTGAGGCGAACGTGCTACTCACTACGCCACCGTGGCGCCCCATAAGTTGAAATATTTTACATAATTTCATTTCATTTCTCTACAAATTTACATTTTCAATTCTAATTACTTAGTGCAGTTGTAATCAAGAAGTTTATGAAACCTCACTGCTTTTACACTTTTAATAAAGCTTTATTAACTATTGGTCTCGCATAATGCAATATAAGCTGCTGTAAAAATAACACTGTACTGTGAATATTAATATAATAAATATACACTTATTAAAATATACTTATTATAATATTACTTTTGCAATTGAACACAGAATGTACCGTGGGCACACACGGTGTCAACACTAAACCAACCATTTTTTCCTGGTTATAAAGTAAATTTTAAGACCTAAAACTAACTGAATTACTTTCTTTTGTTTTCTATTTACTTTTGAAGAGAGAAGGAAAGACCCTAGACAAGGGCCCTAGGTCTAGTGCAGTAACGTACAACCTGCTTTTGTAAACTGTCAAATGTGTGTGTATGCATGCTAACATATAGAACATATTAAAGTCCAAAGTATTAGTATAGAAAACAGCTTGTGCCTAAACATTAAAACTGCAATAGTAGATCTGATAGCACTACATGCTAACATCTCATCCTACAAATCACCATTCAAAGCACATCATGTAACGTTCACCAGAGAGAAAACATTATAGTACCGTTTGCAGTATATTTGTAATACCACACTAAAAAAAAGAATTGAGTTTGAAGTTTGCATGCCATTTTCTGTCTGAACTGTATCCGTGAATGCAGAGGTAGTTTATACAAATACATATTTTGACAGGAAGCTGTTTGTAATGTTCGTGGCTTTCGGTGCAATGTGAACTCATGATTATTCTTCAGACTATAACATACAACCATAATATACAACCAAAGTCTATAACCCTTGCATACCTAATTGTTATGCAGTTCAAAACAACAGATGAATGTGTCTGAATGAAGAAGCCTACTTCAGCTATACACTGATTACTGTATGTTGTGCTTTGAAATACAACATTTTGAATATGTTTGTAAAAAAATTATTAACATTTTAATGTATAAACAGCCAATGTGGGTGTCTTAAAGAGCAAAATACAGCATATGGGCTCTAATATTGCTGTTGTGTCATCACTTATATTGCAAGTCACATCTCTCCGGCCCCTCATTTGGGATGCTTTTCATGAACTGGCCCCCATGACAAACTAATTGAATAGCCTTCAAGCTAAAGAGAACACCCCTACCCCTTCATATGAACATGGGGTAAGGGACGAGGGGTAAGGGAAAGGCTAAGTGGTAAAATTGGGATTGGGCCTTGGTCCACTTGATATAATGAATGTCAACTGTTGCGCCTTTAACTGCTGAAACAGCAATGACTATATACAAACTGTCAAAACATAGATTGCTTCACTGTTTACTGGTTGTCCTATTGTAGATGTATGATCTTTTTGCTGATCAAAGTTGTTTCGTATAAGTTTTGATTACATACACTGCTCTGTTTTTTCTATTGCATCACACAAGGCTCTTCTCCTGGTACTGTACATTAATCTTAGTAACATTTTGTAGTAATTTTCTTTTCTTTTTTTTTTTGTAATGCGAGCATGTTTGACATTTGAGAGCAGAAAAACCAGAGAAACTCCTCAGGACTAGTGTTTCCCAAACCAGTTCCTGAAGGCACACCATTAGCACATATTCAACCTCTTCCTAATCAAACACATCTGAATCAGATAATCAGAACATTAGAAAAGACCTGAAATAAATAAGATAAGGGAAACATCCAAAATATGTGCTGTTGGTGTGCCTCCAGGTATAGGTTTGGGTAACACTGCGCAAGACAACCCATCTCCTCAGCCAATAAAACATGTCAGCTACTGTAGTTCTGCACCTCTCACGTTTTAAAAATTAAAGTTAAAATCTCTGATAAAATGTGCAATTAAAAAAAAAAAAAAAACACCCTTAGTATGCAAGCAAATGGAGATGAATAATTAAAAAGATTCCATGTAGGGAATTTAACTTTACAGATGCTTGATTATCATTTGATTAGTCCAAGCATATGTGCCAGTTTAGAAACTGAACCCATTTGCTCTCGGGTCCCAGCGTATTCCCCTGCAAATGAAGACGCAGGAAGGCTGTGCACTGCTGTGTGTGTGTGTGCGTGTGTGTGTGTGTGTGTAGGTTATGCACCTGTAGGTCTTGTTGTTTGGGTGAGCTTTATTTTTAATGACCTAATCTGTGTTGACAAGCAGTAACACTGCCTGCTGGGGCCAATGAAATCATTATATCCCTGTCAGATAAGACGGTAAACACGAGCACACTCACTGCAGTGGGAATGAGAATGGTGTGCAAGCACATGTGGGTGTTTTGTATGCTCTAAGCGCTTCATAAACACCGATTTAAACCCTATACCCTGTCCACAACATGATTTGAGAGATGAAGCATCTTGCATTTTGCAGATAATCCCCAGCCCGATTATAAAACAGAGCATTTCTATTGTGAGCGTTTACCTCGCTGTCTGCTGTCTGACCCTTGAGCCGGCTTCATATATGCTCAGCTGATCTGGCTTTGGAGTTTTAGCAGCGTGGCTCTTTTCCCAGCATCCTGTCTCTGTGTTGGTGCCAGGCTGGAGAGGGGCATTCTTTCGCCCCAGGCTTCTCAGCGGGCACAGCTGCGTCTGTGACAATGCCCCTGGGGCCACATGGCAAAATGTGGCATCCTCCTAATTACAACAGCATGGTGAAGTCTAGCAAGAGAAGCTGTCCTTCTCATTTTCATATGCCCTGCTATTTTGCCTGTGTCTAAATGCATCATTCATATGCTGACATTCAAATAAGACGGCAAATTGGTAGTCGCGCCTTAATCTCCGACATCGCATTATATATTACGCTGTAAGACTGGAATCACTAGTTAGCTGCATGGGTAGTAGTTTGCCTGATTCATACTCGAATTTCTGTACTTGAGAAATTACCATTGCTTCATTCCTGAGACTTCATGGGCATCATTTAGAGCTATTTTTTCCACACTGCTTTCTTTCCCCATTTTTTGTATCCTATTATTTTTTTCCATTAGCATTCATTCTACTCAAATCTACCCTGGTCGTCACGGAGAGTTCAATTTGAGGTTGATAATTTGCCTGTTCTTCCTACTGTGCGTGCATGCTGTAATGTACCATGCATTAGCACGAGCCTGTAATCAGTCTGCACTTCCGCACAACATGCCTCCGGTATTCACTAGAACACAGGGTGTCCTTACAGGAGTTTCCAAAGTTCACTTGCAGCTTTTCTTTCCTATTTATGGAGCCAAGCTCACCTGTCTTTGTGTGGTCCGAGTGAGAAGTCTTCATGGTATAATTGGTTCATTTTGTATGGTTTCCAATTTTCAGAATATTTAAGATTCTGTTGTAGTTACAATTGTTTCAAATCATTATAGACAGAATAAAAATTGGTGTGGAATTTACTGTACATGGGGGCGAAAAGGCGCACTCAGAAATTGCCAGTAAATTGCAGAAATTGTTACAGGGAAATGGGCGCCACGGTGGCGTAGTGAGTAGCACGTTCGCCTCACAGCAAGAAGGTTGCTGGTTCGATCCCCGGCTGGGCCAGTTGGCATTTCTGTGTGGAGTTTGCATGTTCTCCCCGTGGTTGTGTGGGTTTCCTCCGGGTGCTCCGGTTTCCCCCACAGTCCAAAGATATGCGGTACAGGTGAATTGGGTAAGCTAAATTGTCCGTAGTGTATGTGTGTGAATGAGAATGTATGGATGTGTTTTCCAGAGATGGGTTGCAGCTGGAAGGGCACCCGCTGCGTAAAACAAATGCTGGATAAGTTGGTGGTCCATTCCGCTGTGGCGACCCCGGATTAATAAAGGGACTAAGCTGAAAAGAAAATGAATGAATGAATGTTACAGGGAAATGGCAGTGAATGAAGTGTTAAGGTTTTGTAATGGGGTCGAACAATATATTTTTTAAACGTACTGCAACTTTTCTGTACTCTTTTCTTTTGTTTTGTGTGTGTATACACTTACCAGCCACTATTACGTAGGTAAGACACCTGTCCAACTGCTTGTTAACACAAATTTCACATCAGCCAATCACATGGCTGAAACTCAATGCATTTAGGCTTGTATACATGGTCAAGACGATTTGCTGCAGTTCAAACGGAGCATTAGAATAGGAAAGAAAGGTGATTTAAGTGACTTTGAACATGGCATGGTTGTTGGTGCCATATCTAGGGCTACGGGCAATAGTCCAAAAAAGAGAAAATATCCAGTGAGCGGCAGTTCTGTGGGTGCAAATGCCTGGTTGATGTCAGAGGAGAATTGATAAACTGGTTTGAGCTGATATAAGGCAACAGTAACTGAAATAACCATTTAGGTTACAGGTATGCAGAAGAGCATCTCTGAACGTGCATCAGACCTTGAGGTTGATGTGCTATAGCAGCAGAAGACCACACCGAGTGCCACTCCTCTTAGCTAAGATCAAAAAAATGAGGCTACATATAGAATAGAAGTGTGGAAAAATGCTGTAGTAAGGTGTACCTAATAAACTGGCCGGTGAGTGTATATCTGTGTGTCTCATAATTCACTGTATAGAAATGTTCATACGTCTGTTAAAATGCAGTAAGAGCCAAACAGTTTGTGTATTCAATATATTAAACCATGCTTTTTTGGTTTATTTGGAGGTTTGTTTTTCTTTAAGGTTAATTTGTTTGTACATGTATTCTGTAATCAGAACATTGTGTAGGGTAGTATAAACCAGGGCACACATAGTCTGTAATTCAAAAGCAATCCATTAATATTAAAAGAGCCACCACACAGGTGTTTGTAATGACCTGACAAAAGCCTTTTCGCACTTTTTATATGCTTGTGGCACATTATTAGTCTCTTCCAGCCAAATAGAACTTTTCCAATCAATGTATTTGCCTTTATTTAACTATTAGATGTAATAAAAATGTGATACATGTCTACGAATCTCATAGCATAAATAAGGGGAGGGGGTGGAGAGAAGAAAAAATCTCGACTTCCCTTGGCACTAAGCTTCTTCAACTTCCAAGCTTGTTCAACTTCTTTTAACTTCTCTCTCTCATTTTTTTTTCCCCCCCCGAAGGCCAGGTTATCCCATACTGATTCTTTAAAATTCAGGACTGGACTCTCTGAAGGTCAGTTTATAACTGTCATTGCTTTATCAGTTTTTCTCTCCAAGTATGATTTTACTTTTTTAGGTGGAGACTGAGGGCGTACTCATACTGTGTACAGTTGCCTTGAACCGCTTGTCCCTCCTCCCGTCTCCCCCGACGGCCCGCACTCTCATTACATCGGGCCTGAGTATGCTTGCGTCATCGATGATGCGCTGTTCAGTTTAAGAGAAGCGCTCTCGCTCTGCACAGTGGACATGTCTTTATATAATTATATTGTTTTAGTGGTTTGATATGCTGTGACGAGCAGGCAAATATTTCGCTGAACAGATCAGCCACTTTTGACGCTCATAAACAATCATAACGTCCTCGTGCTGCAGGAACTAGGAGGTTTGCTGAAGGTGCAGCTGTTGTGCAGTGAAGGTATTGCGTCTTTAATATTCTACGACAATTTGCGTTCATTAAACAGTAAGAATGATTAATAAATTCATATGATACAGTCCCCAAAAGTCACGCCTCCTCTTCAGCTTCGGGCTCAGGCGCACTTTGCACTCACACTACAAGCGTACCGCGCCAAAGCTCAAGTGAACCGGGCTCAGGCACACCTCTTCCAACCGGGCCAGGGCCGGCCAAATGTACAGTGTCTGAGCCTGATTCAGCGCACTCAAACAATCCGGGAAAACGGGCACGATTTGTATAGCATAGTGTGAGTACGCCCTGAAAGACAGTTGTATGTTTATTATACCATTGCCAAAACAACTAATCTTATAGTTAAGACTTGGTGTTGACAATTAAGACTTGGTGTTGAAATGTCATGCTTAGTTTTAATAAGTTGCTTTTACAGGTTCAAACTTATGTTTCTTTATTGGTTGCCCAAGACTTTTGTGCAGAGATTATACATTGTCATTTATAAAGTATGTGTATGTGTGTATAGATAGACACAATTACATGGGAAAAACAGTTTTACCAAGGACAAAACAAGATTACATTTTAGAAAACACATTAACAAGACACACAACACTTTTACCAGTCCCGAAACAAATTTACAACGACAGATTCCTTACGGAAAGGGAATGTACCAAACACCGGAAGTGACGCAGCAAAAGGCGGCATTGTTGTTGTCGTCACTGGTGGTGAGCGCGGTAAATTCGTGTTGTGGAGTAAATGTCGTAAATAAAGTTTATGGTGAACATGGACTGCGGCCGAGGGATGTTTTGTGGCAAACACATGAGCAGCTTGACGTGGTTTTGCTTTACGTGTGGTCGGTGTTTGGAGTTTCTAAAAGACGTGGACCAGACGTAAACACCAGACACACTGCATCAATGTGTTCAATATTTTAACGAGGGCCCCTCGTACACTGTAATTGTGGACATGAAGTCAAGTCTACATGGTGTAAACATCTGCTTGAGGACTCTTAAAAGTAAACTGAATGAAGCCGGTGTTAGGCATGGTTATTATTCTGCTGCGTGATCTACGCAAACTGTGTACATTCTGCTCAAACCAAAGTCTATGTTAAACTCATGTTTAGAAAGGCTGTTCATTCCTCTTCAGATCATAAATGCTTACTTGCTCGCCTACAATAAGTGTTGTTTATATTAATATATATTATCATTATTAAAAACACATTAAGACCTATTATTATTATTATTCTGTCGATCACGTGTTGGTTACATGTACAGCAAATGTACATCAGTCCGTGTTAAGGTTTTTAGTTCGCACTCTAGCGACGATAACAACGCTTTCGCTGCATCACTTCCGGTGTTTGATATATTGCCTTTTCCGTAAAGAATCTGTTATTGTAAATTTGTTTCTGGACTGGTAAAAGTGTTTTGCGTCTTGTTAATTTGTTTTCTAAAATGTAATCTTGTTTTGTCCTTGGTAAAACCATTTTTCCTATGTAATTATGTCTTATGATAGGTAAAAAAGTTTTCCAAAAAGTAAATTTGTCTCGAGCTTCGTAAAAGTGTTTCACACTTTGTAATGTTGTTTTGCACTTCCCGGCCACCGTAAGATAGAGAACTTAGAAATAGAAACTTTCAAGTTCACTTTCTAAATGACATATAAACTAACTAAAATATAGACCACCCTGATCTCATGGGAAAACGTAACTATTTTGAGAATTGTCAGAAAAGTGACTAATTGCTATGATTTTATTTATATGAAAAGTGCAATTTTTACCTGAAATTCCTAACCCTACCCTAATTAGGGGGATGAGCAAATTGTACTAAAATGTAAAAATGAAATTGTAAAAATGAATATGAATGAACCACTAAATCAACCATATTATAACTAAATTGCAATGATCTTGCAATGTTTTACACCTATAGCTTGCAGTTTTTTTTTTTTAAATCAGTGAGTAGACACTTGTCCTTGGCATAGTTACAGCTCAAATTGCTGAATGCAAACTGTATGCTATTGATTATTCGAATAATGCATAACAAGATGGGTAAACCTTGTTCTGTTTAACAAGTAAAGTGCACAGTCACCTCAGCATCTATTCATCTGTAGCTTCATCTTCTCAGTGGTGAGCCGGCCAGGTGATGGGTCTGCTTGAAAATGTAACCAGGTGCTGCAAAACTCTCTGAGGCAACAAGATGTACTTTAAGTGAATGGGGGAGTGAACATCCATCAGAAGTCCGACTTCTTCAGCCTCTCGCTCAAGGCTGCTGTCTGAAAATAAATGGAAAACAAGCAAGGGGAAGGAAAGTTTCTTCTCTATTCTGACGGAAACCAAGGAAAAAAAACATGCTCCCTGCTTGTTCAAACAAATACTCTGAAATGTACCTTCCTGAATGAGATGCCTGCAAATGGCGCGTGATTAAATATATATATGCTCTATTAAGAATTTAAATAGTAAAAAAAATCCAAAACTGATGAAAACATGTCCAAACAATGAATGTATGTCTAATAAAAAATACAACAAACTGAAACTGAGAGATGTGGAAAATCTCTCATTAGAAGTAAATATTTAGTAGTGTTTCATCAGCAGCAGTACCAGATGGAATGTAGCATGAAATCAGACACAGAAGCCCTTTGTTTAGCCTTTGACTGTATCAGGAGAGGAAAACCGAACCTGTTGAACAAGACATAGAGTAGATGCAGTGATGAAAGTGTAAAGTGCGATTTCTAAAATTTGCTTACCATCTGAAAGAAAGGAAGTACCAATTGACCTCTCAGAATCTATTGGTATTTGAAGCTTTCGAGCTTGCTGTGACGGGATTCTAAAATATTAATTGTGAAAGATATTCATTGATTCATTTTCTTTACGTATATACAGCTAATGTTTTACACTGCGGATGCCCTTCCAGCTGCAACGCATCACTGGGAAATATCCATATACACTCATTCACACATACACTATGGACAATTTAGCTTAAGATTACATACTAGTATTTTCTTTTTTTCTTTTAACATATATCTTATGTTAACCAACTAGCCCCTGAAGGGAAATTTTTTAAATTTGGGTGCACTCACACTGAGTTTCCGGTTAGTTTGACAAGTGTGAGTGCTCCAAATCCTGCCCAGGCGCAGTTCAGTTGGCCCGCCCTGGCCCGATTGGAAGAGGTGTGCCAGATCGCGGTTTGGTGGGCTTTTGGCATGGTACGCTTGTGAGTGCAAAGTACGCCTGAGCGCAAAACTGAAGATATGAAGTCACTTTTAAGGGACTTATCCATATAAATGTATTAATCATTCTTGCTTTTCAATGAATGCAAACTGTCATAGTTTATTAAAGATGCAAACTACTCGCTGCGCGTCAGCTGCACCTTCAGCAAACCTCCTAATACGTGCAGCATGAGGACTTTTATGAAAATTTAGGAGTGTCAAAAGTTGTGGATCTGCTCAGCAAAAAATTTGACCATGTGTCACTTTATCCCAAGCGACTAAAACTATATAACTAAAGTAATCTCCCCTGTCCTGAGCATGAATGAGAGGGAAAACAGTTGTAATGCATCACAGATGCGATTGGGATGCATTTGTGAATAATTTGATTAATATAAGTTCAAATTGTAAATGTAGTGCCACTTCAGATCTACTTGATGTGTCCTTGCTTGATTTACTGTACATATACTCATCTCTTAACTAGAAGTAGAATAATCTACAGTAATACTGCATTTTTAGCTTTAGCTATGACACAGATCAACACATTATGTGCAGTTTATTTATAAACTAATTTCAAGAGGATCACGATTATGATCAAATACAGCTGGCACTGCATCAGCTCCGTAATTTACCCAATCAGATGAATACTGATGCACTATACATAACCAGAGCTTTCCGCTCCAGTCATCTTCACCTTGAAGACTTCTTGAATCCCCCCCTTCCACCCCTACTTCTCTCCTTTTCTGAAAAGGCAGCACAGCTGCCCATTGGTTAGCACTGTTGCCTCACAGCAAGAACGCTGCTGGTTCGGCCTCTCACCGGGCCGGTCAGCCTTTCTGTCCAGAGTTCCATGGTCTCCTCCCACCGTCCAAAGACATACACCATAAGCCAATCGACTTATCCAAATTAGCATCTTAAGACAAACCTTAGCCATATACTTTTCACACACTGACAAGCAGGGGAGTTCTTGAGACCTACCTGAGCTCAAACTCCCCTCTTGCTCTTCTAACGGGAGGGAGCCCCAGGCTCGAGGATATTCCAAGCTCAGGGCTCTATCCTGGAACAGCATGCCAAATGTGCTCTATTGATCATCAGCTAAGTGTGAACTCTTGAAACTCTATTTTACAGAAGGATATTTTGGAGATTTTAAAGCCCTTTGTAAAGTACTTGAAATACTTAATTTTCCTTTCTTCACATTTCCGAGTGTGTCTGCTGCAAAAGTACATATTTTAATAAATTTTTTATTTATTTATTTTTTGTTTACATGCAAAAATAAGTATATAAAAAACAAACAAACAAAAAAAACTCCACATTAATATTTTCATGACTTCCAAAAATAGAAAGAAAAATGTGAGAGACTTTAAACTGCTACCAGAAGAGAGATCAATGTCGACATTTATTGTCCTGCCTGTAGATGCTGCATTTGAAACGCCTCACATAAGTGGTAATTAGGTTTTTGTTTTTTTGTAATTTTAAGCAAAGGTGATATTATACAAAGTATAGCTTTATATTGCCATTAAATGCATCATGAGTCTTGTGAAAAGGGTCCATTGAAAAATAGTGATACTGTATGAATCAAGCAACTTAGATTATGAACCAAATATTTCCAAACCATTTTTGTTAAATAAATATTGCATAATCTCAAAACACAGATTTCATCCTAACACCCGCATTCGATCCTATATGTGTCTTTACTGGATTTAGATTTTTGAATGAGCACTGGCAGTAGGCATTAGAGTTGTTGATGTTTGAACTACTGTAGACGTTTACACACTACAAACACTCTTTGTTCATGTCACATTGCTGCTTCGCGAGGCTGCTGTGTTTACAAAGCTGTTTCGCTCATCCTATTAACAGTGTGTTTTCCCCTGGCTGCCGGCTCATGTGGGCAGTCTTCAGTATCGGGACAGTGAATGCCATCTCCCGGTGGAATAGTAAGCATAGATGCAATCAGCCTGAGGGGAAAACAGAGCTCTCAGATCACCCCCGGATGCAGCGCTGAGAGCTTCACTGGGAGAGCTACTTTTCTTTTTGCTTATGACAGCGGCTAAGCATCGTCTCCTGCAGTGAGATCGGAATATAGTTGCAAATAGTGCTTCTTCTGTTCGCACTTGCTGATTGACTAATGAGGACAAACATTGGAGGCCTGAGCGGCTGGATGGACATCTGCACCAGCATCTGCGTGCTGCTCTGCTCCTCAGGTGGTCTAGCCTGGTCTGCATCAGTCAGGCATGAAAGGCACCAAGCACGAGGGCATTTGAACTGTAGTCTTTTCAACTAAAAGCAGAAAAGTTTGTGTGCTCTGTTCATTTACATGATAATGGTGGTTTGGAGGCCTGAGAATACTAACTTTTTCCAAGTGGCTTTTATAGAAGCATAATATTAGAAAAAAATAACTGCACATCTCTACTAGACACTTTTTTTTTTTTTAATCTGTGTTCCAAAGTCAGGATAAAATATTATTTGAAATGTTGTAACACTATAAGTGTGTTACTTTGGGACACTTTGCTTCTCTGTTCCAAAGATAGGATAAAAATATTAAGTTTGTTTAGTTTGGTTTGGTTTTTCTCTGGTCTGGTCTGGTGTTTGTTTTGTTTTCACTAGAAAGTTTAAAATAATAACAATCATTTGAAATGTAGTGATGGTGGCTCAGTGGTTAGCACAGCTGTGTCAAATCAAGAAGCTCGCTGGTTCGAGTCCTGGCTGGGCCTGAGTTTGCATGTTCTGCCTGTGTTCGTGCGGGTTTCCCCTTTGGGTGCTCCAGTTTCCTCCACAGTCCAAAGAAAATTGGTGAATTGGATGGACTAAATTGGCCTTAGTGTGTGAATGTAAGAGTGTATGGGTGTTTCCCAGTACTCGGTTGCAGCTGTAAGGACATCTGCAGCATAAAACACATGCAGGAATAGTTGCCAGTTCATTCCACTGTGGTGGCCCCTGATAAATAAGGGACTAAGCGAAAGAAACATGAATGAATTAAAGTGGAAATGAAGTTGAAATGGGTTACTTTGGGTTACTTTTTGCATCTCTGTTCCAAAGATAGGATAAAATTATTACGTTTGGTTGGGTTGAGTTGGGTTGTTTATTGGTTTGGTTGTTTGGTGTTTGTTTTGTTTTAACTAGAATGTTTAAAAAAACAAAAATCATTTTAAAAATAGTAGTAACACTAAAACTTTAATAATACTGTATTGAACTGTAATACTGTAATTAATACTGTAAACACTTGGTTTGGTTTGTTTTTTTTTTTGTTGTGATTTTTAACTAGAAAGTTTAAAAAAACAACAACAATCATTTGAAATGTAGCAACGCTAAAACTTTGGAGTGTCTCTTAGGGTACTGTAATCCTGTATTTAATGCTGTAAATACTTAATTGGGTAGGTTGGTAGGTATACTGTAGGTCAGGTATGTAGATTAGCTACATATGGGCGGTGGATGGCTAGATATTATTATTTATTAATTTACTAATTGTTTGTTTGTTCATTCATTATAGACCCTAATTTGAAAAGGAAGCATATGAGAGATTTATATACTTTTGTTCTGAAATTTGTTCAATTTGATTCATAACGCTTGACTGTGATGCAATCCACATCTGCAAATCCAATCTCCAAGCACTGTAAGGCAAATCCCAGCTCTCTTAAGTCGGACCAATTATGTGTGTAGAACCGCATCAGTGGCTCTTTTATTTTTTTTTTAGCAGCAGAAGTGTGAAAGGGACATACATAACTGATTCCATGTGCTGTTCTTGGTTATTGTAACCGGCTCATGGGTGGATTACTCTAGAAATCTAAAGATCGGCTTACCGCTAGAGCCTCGTGGTGAGTTTATGCCGGCCCTTGAATGATTAGAGCGCTTGCATGTTTGTGTGTGTTGGGAAATATTCTTCAAATGGTCGTGTTTATCCAAGCTGAACTGTTTAATCAAAGAACAGAAGGAGCAGCTTGTAAACTTTCAATGCAGCTGCACTCGCCCCTAATCCAGCAACATTAATGCAGCTCAGCGGCTGCTGTGTGTGTATTCAGAGCATGTGTGATGCCTGGATCCAGAAACGCCCTTCTGCTCATGTCCACTCAACTGTGACCCCCAAAGACTCTTTAAATCCACACTGAAACCCATGCAAATCAAACAGAATATGAATCATGTCAGTTAAAAAAAGTCACACTGAAGAGAACGAACATTGCATGTCATAGCTGCTGCATTAGAAACAAGTGCAAGTTCATTTGGAGGATGACACATAAGAAGAAATGATAGGATGTGTGATTCAGACTTGATTTGTACAGTTTATTACAGTTCTTCTTTAACAGTAAAGATGTTTTATTCATTCATTCTATTAATAATCATAAATCTCTGCAAGTAGTAATTAGGGCCAAGCACAAATGCAGCAGAAAGATGAGATAAACGTGATAGAATATCCAACCAATTGCAATACTCAGTGCAACTCAGTGCAATTCAATAGCGTATCATGATTGACCAATACACTAATACAATACAAAAATGGTACAATGTTGTACCAAAGAAGGTACAAACCCTTGTCACTGGGGCAGTACCTTTTTATGGGACAGAATTGTACCTTAAGAAAATAAACAAATTTGTACCTTTTAAGGTCATGATTTGTACCATGGGAAACCAAAATGTACCTTTTTGTTTTTAAAAACCTGCAGATACAATATTGTATACTTTGTGAAAGGTACCACCACAGTGACAAGTACCTTAACAGAGTCAAAAATGCTTACCAAACATTTATTAAAATGCCTTGAATGTTTAGTTTACAATACTTACAGTTTTACGTTTTACCAGTTGTTTTGTATTATTATATTATTGAACTAAAAATGTATGTTTATAAGTATCATTAAACATTAACTTTTAAATGAGTATTCTTGTTTTAATATAGAAATTATTCAACCCAGGCTCATTCTGAGAACGTAGTCCCGAGTACGTTTCTGGAGGCCGCGGAATACGTGCCGCCAGGTACGTCTTTCTGCACTTTTTGCTTTGGCGAGTCCACAAGAGGCCGCTGCGGACGCTTTTTGAGATCTCAAGTGTCTCTCGCGAGCGCCGTTCGCGCCTGCCGTTCTCGCGTAAACCCGCCAGAGGCCGCTGTCGGCCGACCGTTTTTGGCTGACTGAATGACTGACTGACCATCCGATCAGACTGACCCACCCTCCCCCTTCCCTGAACACAACCAAAATTTTATCGATTGACCCACTCACCCACCTGCTTCCCTAAACCCAACCAACAGCTTTCAAAAAAGCAATCCAGAACAAAACAAAACAAAACCCCCTCGTCTCATTTTTACCACATTTTCAGACTTCATTGCATTCTCACCCTGTTGTTTACTGGTTTACTTCGTTACATGGATTCTGTGTTTGTCTTACCTGCTCCTCGCCGGACTCGAACCCCGGCGTCGTCGTCGTGGTGGTCAGCTCCTCTCTGTGGCTCGAGTCCGCCGACAAACACGGCGAGCTAACGGGACAAACTGGTTGCAGCGGTAAATTCGTCCACACGAGGCGGTCGACCGGTGAGCGCGAGAAGAAAAGGCGTCACACGCCCCGTAGCGTTCGTTTAAAAAAAAAAAATGAAACGCAGCCATACGTACCCCTGACCACGTAATGTGCGGTCTTCAGAAACGTACTCGGGACTACGTTTTCACAATGAGCCTGTGTTGAAATTATTCATAAAAATCACTTTGCCTTTCCAGTCATATTTATTTTCATAGATACTGTAATAAAGGAGGAGTTATTCAACACTTTTGTACCTTTTATATGAGAACAACTGTGTACCTTCATTTTAGTTGTACCATAAAAGGTACAGAACAGTATCATAAGAGGTCTTTTCAGTAGCATATAAGGTACAAAACTGTTTCTCAAGGAACATAATTTGTACCATCGTGTACCTTTTTTTTCTGAGAGTGTAGTTGGCGTGGTTATTACATCTACTGTATGTTGTGTGGTCAGTGTGAGGTAAGGATAATGCTAAATGGTTTGTCAGTTTGTCAAAGCTTTGCAGAGTTAAAGCCTCAGATGCAGTTTGGCATCATGTCATCAGATTTGATGATGTGGTAAACTAAAACAGTTGTGTCTGTCGACTGAAAATCTAGAACATTTTGCTGGCATGAAGTTGCCATTACTGGCCTGAACTGTTTTTAGTGAAAATCGGACCAACTGGTTGAGAAATATGAAAAGTTTTCTTTTAAAGAAAATCTAAACAGGTGGAAGGAATGCCAGGTAATTGTGGCATGCATCAATATTGCTGTCCCTCAGGACATGGTGGCCAAAAAAGTAATACACCAAACCTCGTTATAACACTGTTATAACAAACTGCCATTTTGGCCAGCACATGCAAATTCATTCAACCCAGGCTCATTCTGATTACGTACCCCTATATACATTTCTAGAGAGAACAAATCACATCCCAGTGTATGCTTTTCAGATCTTAAATTACTCTGCACCTGCTGTTCTCTCATAACTCCACCAGAGGCCTGAGACTGACCAACCGACCGATTTCCCCCAGTTTACATCATACTGCCCCCTAGCATTTGCTTTAAAGACGAAGTGCAGCAAATATAGCTCTGACTACATAATTCACGATCTCCAGAAATGGTTATAGGCCGACGTTTTAGAATTAGTCTGTGTTGAATTCATTCATTCATTCATTTTCCTTTCGGCTTAGTCCCTTTATTAATCCGGGGTCGCCACAGCGGAATGAACCGCCAACTTATCCAGCATTTGTTTTACGCAGCGGATGCCCTTCCAGCCACAACCCATCTCTGGGAAACACATCCATACATTCTCATTCACACACATACACTACGGACAATTTAGCTTACCCAATTCACCTGTACCGCATGTCTTTGGACTGTGGGAGAAACCGGAGCACTCGGAGGAAACCCACGCAACCACGGGGAAACCATGCAAACTCCTCACAGAAATGCCAACTGGCCCAGCCGGGGATTGAACCAGCGACCTTCTTGCTGTGAGGCGAAAGTGCTACCCACTAGGCCACCGTGGTGCCCAGTGTTGAATTCATTGCTCAGAAAAAGTCTCATTCACGATGGTGAGCTCTTAGCACATTATTTGAGACTGGTTTAATTACCCTATTCCATATTCAATGTCTATTTGTTGGCAGAAAATACAATATATATGAAATATATGAATTACGCAATTTCTATCCCATTACACTTTCCTTTTTTAGACTTTTTATGCAGGATGACTGGGTATTCTCAACAATGGTATTCGATGTGTTTACTGACCATTGTTTGGGTCATAAACGAGTTATTTTTTTTCTTAAAATAGTTAAGTATCTGTTTGATAGGGATTAGCAGAAGACATTGTGTAATTTCAAATGAAGAGCAAGTTGATAAAAGGTTCTAATCTTTTCTCTCTCTCTCTCTGAAATATATGCAGTTGTGCATTCATCAGATGGATGCATCAAGAAAGCAAATAAGGTCTAGAATGATTCATGTTGACTTTAAAGGTTTATATTGATTAAGGCTTGGCTGAGGCGACACAGTTTAATATGCCTACTGTTATGTGCAATTTCTACTGATGTAAAATGCTGTTCAGTAGCCCTTTTTCGTTTGTGCATATTTTTTTACCATTAATACATTTACTGTTTGAACCCTATTCATGAGAAAACAGAAATAAAACATTGGTACTGTATAAAGAAATATTGCATCACTCAGTGTCCATAGAGACCTTTTCCACATTGTCCTAGATGTAGTAAAGCTGCTTGTCTAAATTATAATTTTTTTATAGTAGCATGATCGTATCTCTGCTGCTTTAAAAATAGTGTTGCAATTCCAGGAACAAGCTACTCTTGGATGACAAAATACAAAATCACAGTGTTTTCTATGCATTTTCTTTTTTGAGATATTGTATTGCACATGGCACTTCACAGCTGAGTGAGCTGAGTAAATAATCACACACATCTTTCTGTAATGCCTTTTTTCCCTCATATCTACATTTTACATTAACATGATTAATTCAGTTTCAAATTATGAACACAGCAAGCTGTTTATCTGACAGAGGCAACCAGGAGGTGTTGTAATACAAAGTTTCAGACATTGTTTAGAGCAGTACCTGAAGTTTTTTTTTTTAAATTTTTTATTTATTTTTTATCTTCCCTCCTCAAAAAGCCTTGCAGTTAAGTGCTCTCAAATGATAGGGGTTTTCAAATCTCTTGAATATTGTCAGGGATTTGCCATTCCACATGGGGTATTGCAGATAATTCCAGCAGCAATATAGTAAATGAAAATCTTTTGGAAAATGATTTTGCTTTCATACTTAATAAAAATAGCATGTTACGATCTTCTAAATGTTGTGTCATGTAAACCTGCATGATCAAGCTATCCTTGAAAGTCTGCTAGTCATCAAAGATTATTTCAAGATTTCCCACCTCAATTAATAGGATAAATGTTGATGAAATCAGTGTCATGATCCAATGAATTTCCAATTTTTACTGTGTCTGAAAAGATCTGTCACAATATCACAACTGTCAATTGGATGAAGCACCATCACCTTCAACTCAATCTTTCTAAAAAAATAACAACCCAATGCTCCATGACAACTTCTTGTCCAAGCACTTTACCTCAATCTTCCAGGACAGCCAGGAACTTTGGAGTTGTACTTGATGATCAGATGAACTCCATAGACCACATTGCTTGACCCTTGCAAATCTGCCTTGAACAATATTAAAACGATTAGACCTTTTCTATCTGAATATGCTGAATTATGTTCTGTCCAGGTTGGACTATACTGCAAGGCTCTTTTGGCTGGCCTTCTAACCAATATATCAAACAAAACTGCTCCAGAATGTCTTCAACAGGCCAAAAAGGATGAATTTTACAACTCACATCACCAATTTACATTAGCTGCCAATTTTTGCTCATATGATATTCAAGACTCAGATTTTTGCCTACATAACATCCACCTCTTCACCTCATTTACCAAAATAGCATTTAGACTTTTATGTAATCAAGAAGTTTGCACTCATGAACAGCTCTTATGGCCCGTTTCCACTGAGTGGTACAGTACGGTACGGTACGGGTCGGTACGGGTCACCTTTATCAGGCTTCCGTTTCCACTGCAAAAGGGTACTCTTGGTGGGTGTGGTGTACGACAGAAAGTTTGTCGACTTCATTTTCGCTCGAAGAAATGTCTACAGTAAAGCTTTATTGGGCCGTTCACAAATCATACGAGAAGCACTTCTCACAAAACAGATGCTTTATTATACACATAAACACTGCTGTATAAATGTTCATTACTGACTGAACATGATCTGATTATAACTGCAGATCAATGATGTGAAATAGCCTACGGTACGCGATTATATAAAATAAGTAAATAAATGCAGCATATATGAACACATGCAGCCCCACACAGTCTCCGATGTTACCAAATTACAGAAAAACTACACACAGCAGACATTTATGCCTTATTTAGGTTAAAAAAAAAATACGAAATAGAGCCCCGTCTGTGCAAACCTCTCATCTCTGTCTTTTATCTTCACCAGTACATGTAGCCTCTCCGTCATTTTTCTCTCGTTAGAGAGTAACTCCGTCATTCCGAGTTTATAATTTGTTATTTCAAACATTGATGCTCACGCTAGCACAAGAGACAAGCAAAACCTCACGCGCTCGCGCTTATGGGCTCGAAACCCATAAGAATCTGCTCTTCTCTCTGCTTTGTGGCTGTTTAAGACGACGACAAGGTTTGTTTAAGCTCGGGTCGACGATGGCTCGTTATTATATGCTATTATTTCGGAGCATTGTCTCTCGGCTGTGTATTAAACATGGCGGGTCCTTTGTTTTCATTCTGCTTGTTGCGTGAGCAAATGACGTATCTCTGTAAGCCAATGGCGTTCAGCTGCACGTCTAGCTCCGCCTTACGGCTCGCTTTGGTACGCTTGGGACCCTTTGCAAAGGGTGGCTAAAAAGTGGTACGGTACGATTCGGTTCGGTACGCTTTTAGACAGTGGAAACGGCCTTAAAAGCGTACCGTATCGTACCGTACCACTCAGTGGAAACGGGCCACTAGTTTCACCTTTAATGTTCCATACTGGTGGAATGACTTGCCAAACTTTACATGAGCAAGAAACAACTGAAGATGTCAACAATTGACCCTGTAACAATAATAGAACTACTTTTTATTCTTCTTGTTTGGTAACCTGCATATAGAGGTCCACTGGTTTCTGCATGCCTCCTGGACAGAATTTACTTCACATATAATTGATGAATCCTTGACCGATACTGGTAACTTTAGTATTGTTAGACAGAAAGAGAATCAATGCATATCATGGAAGTTTTGATATTTCTAGATATTAAAGTACTCACATCATTTTTAGGTTGATCACTTTCCATCAAAATGGCACAATAGGATTTTTCTCTTCTTCTTCTTTTTTTTTTTCCCCTCCTCGTTTCACTCTCAGATGGAAATGGTAATTACAGGAGGCTGTTCTCGGAAAGTTAGATTGAAATCCAAGGTTGAGTGCCGGCCAGGGACCCTCAAATTGTCTGGGCCAGGTGTTGATATTTATAATAATACACACTGTCCTGAATATAATTGCATCTGCAGACACAATACATATTAATGTGTCAGTTAGCAATCAAAGCACCAGGGCTCGTCTCATCTGACCTGTTTCAGAGCTGTCAGGAACACTCAATGTCAGATCCTTCTGTCAGAAGGCCCTCCGCCTGCTGTCTGCCCACCCAGCAGCCAGCTAATTCCTGCTCTGCCAGGCAAGAGCCATGTAAGCACTACTGAGAACTTCAGCAAGGTACACAAAATCGGGGATTTATAGACATAATTATTTAAAGCCTTCGCACATATCCAATGTTGAGACATAAACATATGGGTTCACACTGAACAGATAAAACAAGCAAACACATTGTTTATTTGTGGTTGTCTTGAAATAACTGTCTTACAACACCTAGAACTCTGTAGCGGTGTTCTATTGTCATAATTACAGAAATCAGGATAATATATACCCAGGGCTTGACATTAACACCTGCCAGCCTACTAGCCACTTTAGCTGGTTGAAAATAATTAAGTTTCCAGTGCTGCTTTGTCCCTAAAGATTAGAATGTTTGTCAATATGTGTGCAAATGTGATCTTAGAACCAAGAAGCAGCACGATTGATAGGTGTAGAAAAAAAGCAGATGAATACCGAATGAGAGGATGATCAGGCGCACAGTGAGACATAGGCGATCCTCACTCACTGACGTTGTGAGAGAGGCACAGGTGATATGAAGCGCACAAGTGCTTAAAAGCTCCCATGTCTTTAAGCAAAACTGGTGTGATAGTTTCTCTTTGAAATAGATTAAAAAAAGCAGTGCTCGTGTGCCCACAGTCCTGCTGGTTTCAAGAGATCTCGAGATATTTTGTATGCAGCAGCGGTTGTCGCTTTCACTTTTACCATTCTTTGAAAAGATTATGGTCACACTTTATTTTGATGGTCAGTTTGTTGAATTGAAGTTACATTGCAACTAATTCTCATTAGATTATAAGTAGGCTTGGGTTAGGGTTAGTGTAAGTTGACATGTATTTGCAAAGTTTCTTATAGTCAGTTAAATGTCTGTTGAATGTCTGTATCAACAGATATTAAGCAGACAGTCTACTAATATTCAAATGAACCATCAAAATAAAGTGTTACCCAGATTATTAACCTAACGTTATTATTAACCTAAAAGAGCTTAATGTTAACCGGGTGCACGTGATCATCATTTCACTGTTCCACACAGAATGCTATTCACCTGCTTTCTTTTTCTTGCAGTTATTTTTGATAATATGGTTTAATTATCATCATTTACAACAACATTGTTTTAACAGGAGATTAACTCTCCATTTATCTATAGTTACCTGATGATCTGGCACCTTTAGCCTGGACAAACTACTGTGTATAGATACATGTTTTAGATACATGAGAATAATTTAAATTTTTAAAAACATTTTTGTCAAATATACAAGTGTATGTATACAGCTATATTTAGCTTGTTTTGACACATTTTTTAAAATTTGTGGCAAGGAAAGAATTAATTTAGTGTGGCCAGAGGAAAAATAGTTAATCCTTAGTGTTGAGTCCTAAAAAGTCATGTGAAAAAAAAAAAGTAAGGAGCCATGCAGACATAACAAATAATTTAAATTACGCCATAATTTAATTTTAGCATGCCAAAGTCATATTTTTGCACATAAAATATATTTTCCGAAAAAAAAATAAAATAAATTGTGGCTAGTGAAAATGGCGAGTGGCTAATAACGTTGGAAAACTACTAGCCACAGTGGCTGGTGATCAAAATAGGTAATGTCAAGCCCTGTATATACCCATATATGAATTTCTGGTATGTGCTTAAACTGGTGAATGCACATGCAAATGTCAAAATGTGTTTTCACTTTCAACTACTTGTTTTTTGCCAAATGAGCATCATGCTGTCTATTGTCTAAATTCAGCCAGGACTGACAGCTCTGTTGTCTCATATTCACCTTTTCCAGTAAGCACTGTCTGAAATGATAGCCGTATTCTCACTTCTGGCCAATGGAAGAGGATACTTCAAAGGGAAATCCAAACCGCAAGGTTGTGTATGTCACGGGCAATGGCACCTTGAGATGAATGATGATTTTTTTCATATTTCTCAAGTCTTTGGCCATGTTTCAGAATGTCTGGGTCAGCCCACCCTCAGCCTCCAATCAGAATGCTCGTAGGGCAGAAGTCAACAGTAAGCATTGCTGAGAAGTGACCCCGTGCCCCTTTCCAGGTGCTCTGCAGTTGAACTGATAACACGAGGAAAAGGTTGTGTAGTTCTTAAAGTTGGATCACAGCGGTTAGCCAAATCTTCAAACCCCAAAGGCTGAAAGTTCAGCTAGATCTGCTAACCACTGCAACACTATTTCATATAGTTGTGACAGCAGCATCCTTTAAGATTACTTTGACTGATTCCATGCCATCAGTATTGGTTCGAAAATGTTTTATTTGACCAAGCAGCCACACTTTTATGTTTTTATTTATTTTTATTTTTTTAAGGTTGTTTAAGGTGTGTTCAACTTTCAGTGTTTACAGCACTAAACTATTGGCATTAGAAAAGAGAATACATTGATTTAAACAGTAATAAGCTTTTTAAGTTTTCTATTATTACTGTACTGCTTTATTAAAATGTTATCTGGAGTATGTTTGTTACAAAGTCTCTGTCTTTTGTGGTGTTTTGTCTCTCTTTTGGGGCCTAAAAACTGAAATGTAATTTGTTGTAGTGTATTGGTCAATAATTTGTGCATTTTAATGGAAGTGAAATATGTGTGTAAAGGTGTGTAAACATATCTACAGAGTTGTTAATTTTGATTAGTATGACAACTAAACGTTTAGACAAATTAAGCCAAAAAGCATCTGTGCTTCAGTTCGATTTTTGCCCTGACCATTCAGATAAAATGTATGGGCAAGATATAATGGATGGGATAATAAAGGCAAGATAAGATGGATGAGATGTCAAGATGTCCCCAAGTTCAGTTTTACTGAAGCTAGCTGATCACATTTGTTCATTTCTGCAGTGGTGATTTTGATTGTCAGCTGTCAGAAATGCGGGTCTTCTAGCCTCTATTCTGCCTCATGCCTTACTGCAAAATACCACTGCTAATGTTCAGAAACCCTTAGTATAAAAAAGACAACCAGACAAACAAAACAAAACACAAGGTTTAAGTCATTTGCTTTTGTTTCAGAACAAAGATCATTTATTTGCAGCATGATCCCACCGGAGCCTTTAAACGAGTCAGGCGGTGCAATGGTACATGTTTAAATGATTATTATCAGACTGCTCAAGCGAGAGTCCAAACACAGCTCCGTCAGATCAGAATTCCACAAACTTGTAGTGCCTTGGCAAACAGACAGCCATCCTGATGTTTTCCCTCTCAGTCATATCAGCAAGACTGCAGCAGGAATGTCTCAGGAGTATTGTTTTTTAACCTCGCTGAAGCCTTTGAAGAGGTTTAAGGATCTTTAAGGGACCCTGGCCAACCTAAGTGCCTGCCAGATATCTCCATGTTAATAAGCCTCCATTAAGAAATTATTGCTGATGTTTTTGTGCTTTGCCACTGCAAAATCTAACTGCCAATTATGCCATGGCAACGCTTAGCGCTCCATTTGCCAGGATGTTGATAATTATGGTTTTGCTAAGCTCTTTTTCTTCCTGTGCCTCATTTTTTACTTTGTGCCCTTCAAATCCGGGCAGTCTGCAGAACACGTCAGTTCTTCGCCACCTACTATTATCTGTCATTCCGCTCCGGTGTGATTCATGTTTCATTAGTATACCACCTAAGAGGCGCAGCTCGAGCCGGGGTTGTTAAAATGAGTTCAGCCAGTGCAGTGAATGGCATGCAGACATCAAATAACTCTTAACCTTAACTCTTATAACCCTAAGTTAATTTGTGCTTTCATTACGTAGCCCGCAGTGTGACCGACCCGGAGGCCACCGGTATAGACGTCTACTCTGCTTGGCAGTCGAGTGACTGAACAGAATTTGGCAAAAATGAAGAACAGGAGGGTCCGTACTGTAGGTGGCCTTTATCTCTGGCTCACCTGACATTGTCAAGGTCGTTTATTATCTCTCTCTGTTTGTGTGCCGACAGAACCCACTCGTCTCTCCTGGGTTGCGAGAAAAGCACTTTTTTGAAATCCTGCGGGGAAGGGCAATTGATTGTGCTGATACTTTTGGTGATTAGACACATCAGTCAGTGTCAAGATTATCTGTGTCATCAGCTGATCTCAACAGCTGTAGGCTCGTCTTCTTTAAACGGCGGCAAAATCGGTCGCATCTCTGCTCTGTCTGCTCCTCCTTCAATTACTCATACTGATTGAATATATGCAAATCGCCACCAAAATTAAAAGCCACCTGCAAGAAGACCCCAATGGGATACCGTAACCTCCCAACAACCTCCAACTGCCCAACTGTTCTTAAAGTCCGTGTGAACTGGAAATTGCTGAGATTTTCATTTCCGTATGTTGATGTACTTCCAACTGTAACAGAATAGTATTTTGCGAATCATTCCCTCATAGCAAACTGATGGCAAGAGGTGTATAGTTAAGAATATCAAAACTAGGGCGCCACGGTGGCGTAGTGAGTAGCATGTTCGCCTCATCGCAAGAAGGTCGCTGGTTCGAGCCTCGGCTGGGTCAGTTGGCATTTCTGTGTGGAGTTTTTCTGTTCTCCCAGTGGTTGCGTGGGTTTCCTCCGGGTGCTCTGGTTTCCCCCACAAGTCCAAAGACGTGGTATAGGTGAATTGGGTTAGCTAAATTTTCCGTAGTGTATGAGTGTGTATGGATGTTTCCCAGAGATGGGTTGCAGCTGGAAGGGCATATGCTGCGTAAAACAAATGCTGGATAAGTTGGCGGTTCATTTCGCTGTGGCGACCCCAGATTAATAAAGGGACTAAGCCGAAAAAAGAAAATGAATGAATGAATGAAAGTCCTCAAACTGAAATCAGCAGAGAAGGACTGCCACTCCAAAACACTGAAGCAAATGGTTAGCCTTAGATTAAAGATTACTAAAACAACCCCCCACTGGATTAACTTGTTCACCTAAACAAAAACAATATGGGCTAGCAAAATAAACATTGAACATTTTGATCTCACATGGGCTTTAAAAATGCAGCTCTTTTTGCAGCCTTAATATTATCAACACTCGGACAATAACTCTTGGATATGGAAGCAGCTCGTTCCCCTATGGTCGACCTTCTATCTGATCTTGGTTCACCCTTATACTGCTGCTCTTCTGTGAAGTGTCCATCTTTGATCCTCAGTCCTTTTGCTCTGCTCGCCCCTCCTCTAATCCCACTCATCCACCCGTGCCTTCACTTCTTCACCTCTTTTCCTTTAAACATCCCTTCCACTCCCACACCTCGACTGGAGGACAAAGGGCCGCTGACTCCGTCTGGATCTCCGCTGGGTCTTACAGGAGCGGGGGCTGGTTATTAAGGGCTGAACGTGTGAAGATCGGTGGTGCTTTGCAGCGAGCCACTGTCTCCTGTGGGATGGAGAGATTGGTGGGATACATAAAGGTCAGCGGGCTGATCTGAGCACCTGTCTTCCTGCCTGTGTGATGGGCCAAGAAACCGCAGCTCTGTCCTTTGTATGTCTTTGCTGGCAGATTATCCTGTGGGATGTCCCACTGTTGTTATGTCCCTTCAGTAATGAAATGGTTTACTACAGATATATGTGTGTCTGGAGGTATATGCCTCATGTGAGGTATTAACGACATCTTCATCTGCCAGATCTGAGTTAAGCAGTCCTAAGGCACTGCTACAGTGTGAAACTAATAATAATCTAACGGTTTTGTGCCATGCAGTTGGAATGGAAAGCTTCTTTTTTTTTTGTATCAGATAAAATGGATCATGCTATTCCTATCTCTTGGGAACTCTTAGATTTGTCCGTGCCCTGCTTCTGTGTTGGAATCTTATCTTGCTTTTGTACTGCATAGATTGACACAGACTTTTATCTGTTAATAGAAGTGTTCATAAATAGAAGGGAATCTGTGTGAAATACACAGGTGGAATGTTAGTGCCCTTGATTCTCATCTCAGTTATAAACCAATAAGAGACTTAATCAATATTCTGTTATTAGTACTGATTGTAATGCATGTTTGATCTCATTCAAAGCATCAATGTTAAAAAAAAAATAATAATTTTGTTAAATATATTAAAATAAAGTTAAATAAATTTTAAGGTGGTCCACTAACATAATATATTTTAAACTTTGGTTGGTGTGTAATGTAGCTGTGTGATCATAAACAACATCTCTGAATGTGATGCGCTCAAAGTTCAATGCAAAGGTAGACAATAGCTTTTACAAAATTAGCTTAGCAAAGCCTACAGTGAACGAAGTTTGGGGACTACAAAAAATACATCCGGGTTAGTGAGATCACAAACTGTTCAGGCTACGCACATACAACCCCCGCAGTAAAGGGCCGCGGCCAGAGGCGTGTTAATGTTATAGCAGAGAAATCTAAAATGCCGTCCAAATGCCGCTATTTCCACAGAGCTTCTTCTGTTTCTATATTTGGGTTTCCAAATGTCACAACACAAAAAGAGAAGTGCTTTTATATTAATTATGTACCAGAGAATTATAGAAAGCATATAGCTTGCATTTCACAAAGAAAAGCTTCCAGAAACTCTTCCAGTTTATTGCTGGATTCAGCTAAAAACTCCTCAAAGAAGGAGCAGTTCCAGCCATAGTAGACAAAGCTGTGCATTGTGAGCCGATCCGTTAATAACAGCACATTATGTTAGCTGACCAATCAGAGTCTTGAGCGTGGGCTTTCAGAGGAACTAGGAAATATGATTGTTGTTTTCATGTTAGCAGAGTAGCATAATTACAGTAAGATATATGAAAATAACATTTGTTGTTGTTGTTGTTGTTTTTACAATGTAAGCACATATTGTTTTGCATCTTATAAGCACAACTAAGCCTTAAAAATACACTGGACCACCCCTTTAAAGTTAAAGATTCTTAATATTATGTAAAATGTATCACTAAAGCCCCGGTCACACATTCCTTGTGTGTGCAAGCACACTTGGTAATAATGCTCTTTCTGATTCTGAAATGTGCATTAGCCTTTAACACAAATATTTGTGTTTCCAAGCAAAAAATGTGAAGGGATAAATGTATTGT
Organism: Danio albolineatus; assembly: GCA_903798035.1. Classification (NCBI taxonomy): domain Eukaryota; kingdom Metazoa; phylum Chordata; class Actinopteri; order Cypriniformes; family Danionidae; genus Danio; species Danio albolineatus. The sequence continues at coordinate 7,019,870 of CAIGQQ010038942.1, forward strand.
GAATGATACATGGATTGCTCATTGTTTGTTCATATTAGCATTTGAGCAATTCATTCACTAACATTAAACATGTGCCCCAAATTGTAAAATGTGACCTAATTATTCTTCTGTATGCACTGTATCTCATTATTCTTCTGTAAAATATGATGATTTTTTTTCCCCTTATTATTATTTATTTATTTATTTATTTATTATACATTTGTATTTCACATGTTTTGATTTCATTTCAAGTAGTCATGATGACATTGTGGTAAAGTAAACCTTCTGAGAGAAATTCTCTCTATTCCGAATGGATGACTGACCTTGACCATTGTTTTGTTTTTGTAGTGTGGCAAAATCCATGACCTGAACCAGCTCTGTTTGTGAAGCAGCTGAAGACATTTCGGGGCAGCTGGACAGGAGCCCAAATTTGTTAGGTGAGGATTCTGTGGTGTCCTGAAACATCCTGACAAAACTAAAGTCATGCCTGTCACCCATAAGACTCCATCACAGCCGTCCTCTACAGAGATTTTCATTGCCAACAGATAAATGTTCACATGGTTGGCTGACTCAGTAAATAAAACGGCACAATGCAGCACAAATCTACAGCGACAAAATAAGTGACAAGCAACCTTGTGTTGCTCAACTAGACTGCGACAAGAAACACTTTTAGCTGAAAAAGTGGTATGAGTTAACAAGTCCTTGACTGCATGTTAAATTTGCCTATTTTAGTTTGAGATTTGTTGACAACGGATTGTAAAGCAGTTAGGTGTTTCACTTCCTTGTTCCCAAGACATCAGTGCATTTGCATGTTTTTGCACATTTTTAAAGGTGTAACTAAACTGCAGGCGTCTGAAAACCTACCCATGAGGCTGTGTCAGGAAATACCAAAGCTCTCACAGATACATTTGTGCACCTGCTACACTTCATTATATACATTTAGAAGTTTTAAACTCTAAAATGCTTATTTAAGTATTTTTGTTATTCTCTACAGGCTAATACTGCTCATTTAGCAGTACCGTTACATATTTACTTTCTTTTTAATGTTAAACTCCTCACATTTCTCAACCTCCTTCCTATCCTTATCGCTGATAGTGAAACTCATTTTTCCTCATAATTAACTTCTTTCCAACCGTCTGAAGCTGAATATTACAGTAGACACATTAATGGGGCACCTTTAACATGAATCACTTTACATGGGTGATGGGATTAAATTAGCATCTGATTATGAGGTGGCATTAATCTAATGGGATCGGATGACAGCAGCCCTCAATTCATAGATTTAAACCGTTATGACATGTCATGCTATAGCCAGACTTCCTTTCGTGGTAGATACCATTTTTCTATCAAGGAATACACTCTATATAAATAGTTTATTATAAAGCCTTGTTCGTTGATGCTTTACCAATGCATTAATGCTGATTTATACTTCTGTGTTGAGTGATCGCAGGGACCCCCCGCTGCATGCCTTGCACATAGCTGTGCTTTTATACTTCTGCATGCTGTTTGTGTTGCTTTGCAATAACACTTTTGAAACTTTAGCTGGCAGTAGGTTTTGATGTTCCTCTTTATCGAGTTTCTAAACAAATGTTTTATTTTTTTATTTTTTTATTTTTTCTTTTCTCAATGCTACCCTAATGCACAAGTAGCTCAAACTCGTCATTCAGAAGTGGGAATAGGCAGACTTGCAACAACTTTAATCATAAACTCAAAACAAACATTTCCAGTTGGAGTTTTTTCATGCGACTCAACACTTGTAAACACTCGCTCCATTGGGCTCATGGCTCTCAGCACCACCCACACTTGGCACAGCTACCAAGCCAACCAATCACAGAGCTTGCACTATGCATCGTTGCAACATGTAGTTAAATTTTTTTGAGAGGTGCGCATCAGCGTCGTCATCAGCTACTGGGACGCTGCGTCGGACCATACGCATGCGCTTGACGCTGAAGTTTAAATCCAAAAAAGTATGAATGCAGTACCTCAGGTATGTTAAACAATATTAACAAATAAACTACACGACTTTTACATTTTTTATAATGTAATTGTCAAATGCTGAAATGAACTTTACGTCAAATAAATGATAAATGTTACTTTAAACCAGTTTTAAGGTACTTCACTTTAATCAATGTACAGTATTAAATGATTACAACAATATACATACAGTTGCCTTTTTTTTAATAAATGGGATATTAACTTCTATGTTCTGCCTGTCAAACTTGTTATAAGCATTTATAGTTTTGTTGTTTGTTTGTTTTTAACCCCTTTCTTTTGAATTTTGGGACACTTTTTGTTAATTTTAGAGGCTTTTTTATTAATGACATCAGTCCATGTGATTTCCCTAACACAACATAGTTTGTTTTTAGCTCTGATTCTTTAGCTCTGAGAGAATTTATCAGCCCATATACTGTATTCTCTGAGTTGCTGCTGGAGACACGATTTTGACCTTGGAAACCTGTTTTAATGAGTGATGATATGACATTTTTATTCTGTGTCCATACTGGGACGGTCTTCCAGTAACAATTTTTTTGAATTCTTTCCCCATGCCTTCCTCTGTTTCTCAGGAGTGCAGCTCTGATCTCACACAATTAAGTATGTTCATGCAGTTATCTTCTCTGTACAAGCCATTCAACAATCAGATGTGTTCAGTTGGGACTCACAGATAGTGAGAAAGAACTAGATTTGGAGAGGATATGCTTGCATCTATAAATAAGGTCATCTCTCAAGGTAGCAATTTGTTTTTCGAACAGGAAGAAAGAACAATACATTTATGCACCTTATTTAGTTGACTGAGGTATTGCTTCATTAGAGGAAAGAAAGTGATTCAGATGTGTGAGACGGGTCTTATGAGGACTGTTTCAAATCCCATCTGTTGACTGACCACCTGATGATAGATTCTGCACATAAAAAGAGGTAAAGGCCGTGTTCACATAGATGCTGTTTGGAATTGATCATTTTCAATTGTGATTCTTGTAATCATAATTAAAGATGATCGCATTTTTACATAATATTTATTCAAAGTTAAACTGGTCATATATTGTATAGTTCTGTTTAGTCATACCCTACTTGTATATTGTGTAGTTCTGAGTATGCTCTATGCAGGTGAGTGGGCTTGACAAACCAACTGTCAGATACTCTTTCATTTCTATGTACCAGGCACTTCAGTAGATACACTTCTATGTTTTCTACATTTGTGTTGCATATGGAGAGATCCAAATGCACTTTTTTGTTAACAGAATGATCAGAAAGGCAGGGGTCAGAAACTAGGGATGACTGACGTGAAACGTACATTTCGACACCATCGAGATTCTAAAGCGCAAGTGTTTCGAAACACTGCGCCGAAGCATGATCCAACAACCAGGTCATCTGACTAAATCGATTTAAAGCATCAGTCATTTCAGAAGCATTTTGAGACCTGGCGAATCTGCTTTTGACTGACAGGGTCATCTCATGTAGCCTAGTGGACCAGGCGTGTGTACAAAGGAACTGTGCTGCAAATGGCCCGACTCTATGGCCCTAATTATGGCCAAAACAAGACGCATTTATTCACAATGTGTTCATTTGGATGTCAGACCAATGTTAAAACAAAACACGTTTCAAGAACAAACCATTTAAAAACTAACATCTATAGCTGTATCACCCAGGATTTGAACCCATTATCTCTGCATGCTAGTCAGGAACTCTCACCGCTTCACTAAATCGCTTAAAACCCTAACTCTACAGCTTAACTCTGAAGCTGTTCCAGAGCAATACATAAGAAATAACCTCTAGGTGTCTCTGTAGAGATGGATTTCAAAACATTTCGAAGCTTCGACACATTTGCTTCGACTGTTTCAGTGTTTCATGAAGCCTCGCTTTGCCCACCAATATCAAAAACCAGAGCAATATAAGCAAATCTACAGCACAATCCAAATAACAGGCGAATGGTCAAGACAGGCGGCAGGAATTAAATAAAAAAACAAACTATAAATAATGCAAAAGATCAAAAACACAGAAAGGCAAAATCAATGGATTAACACAGAATTGCAGCAACAGACTATAACAAGACTCAGCCATGGGAGAGTGTATGAGTGGTGTTTAAATAGTTTCTAATCAGTGTAAATGATCTGCATGTGTGTGTGTGTGTGTGTGTGTCAGTGTCTAGATTACTGTCAGCTGTAGCAGTAGTTAATTGGTGCAATGTCATGGGAGTTGTAGTTCAGGTGAATGTAGAGGGAGTCTCAACAGATTTTTTATTTTTACTTTTTTTATATATATATATATATATATTTTGTTCACTTGGCCTACAGCTATATAGGTTTTAAATATTTTATATTTGGTCTTGTTTTCTATAGCTATCACTTCTATTTCTTTATCCAAAATTGTCTGTGTTTTTACTCCGTAATTTAGATTCTTAATGACTGTTACAGAACAACATGAATAACAGATGAGGACCCATGTGCAGTTTAATAATCAAGAGTAGTCAGGCAGTTAATAGTTAAACAGATACTAACAGGAGCATGAGGTAAAAAAAAAAAAAAAACAGGCAAATGGTCAGGACAGGCAGCATAACGGCATAAGCAATAAAGCAAACAAGGGTCCAAAAAAGTACAAGGTAAGGAAGTGCTTCGTAATGCTAACAGTGAACGAGACAGTCTGGATGACTGTCAGCTGTGGCTGGAGGATTGGAGCAATGATATGAATTCTGGGATTTGTTGTTTGGTTCTGTGGCAGAATTGTAATTCTCCAGCGGTCTGCACCTGCTAGATTACCGGTGATCATAATAATTACATTATTTTAGGGTTTTTTTAGGTCACAGGTGGATGTATAAGCACCTCACTGCATAGCGGACTGAGTATGACTGTTTATGTGACAGACACAAATTTAATTTGAATTAAACATTATTACAAATTTAAATTCAATTCTTCAGTACACTGTAGAGAAAACAGTAACAGTATTCTGCAGCAGTGTAAGCGTAGTCATATAGAATACATCTCTCCGTCCTGCAAAAAAAAAAAAGTTATCAGCTTCACCACTGCAAGCCCAGTTCTGCTTCCTCTCGCTATGTCTCCAAAGGTGCAGGTGTGTGGAATTATGGGGGATCATCATCATCAATATAGAAGATGTGAGTAGCTCATCTGTCTTCATGCACACCCAGCAGAGAACACCTGCTGCATCTTTTACATCTATCTACATTTACAATCCACACACACACGCTCATAATCAAAAATCCAAACAGAGTACCTGCGGGGCCAATACTTCATACCGATATACTGGAAGAAATCAGTAGGACAGGAGGTTTCAGATGTCCTTATTTGATCACAGCTCAACATCACGTAAGAAACTAGACCGCCTGCAACAGACTGCAGGAGCAGAGGTCAAGAAATGTGTAATCCAATCGACACTATAGGAAGAAGCACTTCCAGCACTCAGATTGTGTTTTATATTTGACGCAGCATGCCAGCTGCTGGTTCTCGGTGACAGTCCACAAATCTATCGCTCTTTGGGTTCAGGTCGGTGCGTAAAGCTAAAACTGTGAAACACAATAACTGCTCGTATTTCAGCTGTAACTCTTTTTTTTTTTTTTTTTTTAAAGGGGACATATTATGCACCTTTTCATAAGATGTAAAATAAATCTCTGGACTCTCCAGAATGTGTCTGTGTCGTTTTAGCTCAAAACACTTCACAGATCATAAATTGTAGCCTACCAAAGTTGCCCCTATTTGGGTTTGAGCAAAAACACGCTGTTTTGTGCATGTTCCTTTACATTCAAATGTCTTTCAACTATTAAAAGATACATTTATTTAAATTAATTCAGAGCTGGACATTGATGATTTAAGTAATTGTTGTATTTATGTAGTTATGTAACTGTGTTGGAGTAAATTTGACTCAGCTCATGGACTTGGATGTTATTTCTCTGTTCTGATGTGCTGCCCTTTGTGAGTAAACTTTATAATATTAATACAATCAAATTGTATTAAAATGTATTGCAAGATTTATAAATTGCTGCTGAATGAGGGTCAAAATCCAAAAGGGAATTGGAGAAATCGAGACAATATACATAATTTATTTTTTAAATCATTAATTTATTCAGCCATTAATCCATTCATCCATCCATTCATTCATTCATGCTAACACAGTGCTAACCACTGAGCCACCGCGCTGCTCAAATAAAAATCATAATTTAGTCAAATATTAACCTTATATAATGAAATAAATAAAATTCAATGCAATTTCACTAATCAATGCATCAATTATTATTCCTAATTACTAATCGCTATTTCCAGAAGACGACTGTACATCATTATTCTGCATACTTAGTCATTTTGTTTTTTCAAGAGAGCTTAAAACACTAAATCAGACTCTTTATTTGCATTTAATATCATTTCTATGTATATCAAATCACTGCTGTAATTTTCAGTTCATGTAAACACCAAAATAGGATTCCTGTGTGACCCATAAACAATAATCCTTTTAAACAATCAGTTCAATTTAATAAAAAAAAAAACCCTAAACATTTCTCTTTTAACTGACATTTTAATTAGAATGGTTCTGTTTTTTTTTATATTTTAATTCCTTATCGCTCTTGGTTCAGGTCGTTCATTTTGAACATTTTTCATCTGCTTTGTCCTTGATAGCATGCTATTCTGATTCAGCAAACGATTTCAGATCTGATTATCTTTACTCCACCAGGCTGTAAAAGAACAGGTATGATAGGCTAAATTGGCACCAGGCCTGATCACAATAACTTATCATATCTGCCAGGTGCTCTTTTATTGGTTTAAACATAAGTGGTCTTTTATTTATTTATTTATTTTCAGAATGCCCAAAGCATTTTGAAGTAGATGCTAATGCAACCCTGAGTGCATCATCCTTCAGCACAGCATTATCCTCCACCAAGCTCAAAGTCTTAGTGTTGCTTCATTTGTATTAATTAGGAAATGAGACTTTAAGGTCCACAGAGTGATGAGTTGAAATGTTTGTTGGACTTATTTTCCCTAAAGTAAACGGTGCAACTTTTTCCATCCCTGAATTACTCATCCATGAACTAAACATTAATTAAATCGTTCATCTCATTTATTTATTTATTTATTTTTTTTATTTTTCAATTTTTGTGCTAAAATGTAAAAACCTCGGACATACACGGTAGTGTTTTATTTTGCTCTTATTTAATTATCCTCGTATTTGGCTGGAAGAAAGTCTTGCACCTCATTAAAATTATTTAATCCGCTGTCAATTGCTTGTTAGCCCAAATCACTAATGACTTTGCGTTTACTGGAAGCAAGATAAAAGCTTTTGCTATTTGTTGTTGCTCCAGTCAGGCTTAATTACTTAATTTGTAATGTTCGCTTTCTTCTTACAAATGACTTGTCAGTGGAGGAAGTGCAATTGTAGAATTTCTGCAATCATACTGAAAATCTGAGCTGACTGGACTGCTTGTCTTTTAATGATAAGGGGGAGGATGTATATTGATCTGCTCGATTAGATTACACGCCACAAGAGGGGGAAAATAAAACTATTTCGGTTAGTCAGAGTTTAAGAATCGGGCCTTATTGATTGCGCCTTTTTGTTCGTAGACTGAAAGATAAGTTCATTTCACAAACAGCATGACACAAGCCTGAAAATTGTTTAATGTTTCGCACTCGTACAGACTTTATTCTTATCTGCATCGCTAAGCAGCGCTCAGGGAATGTTTACACCTGTGTTTTGACGTTTAATCTCAGGATGTGGTATTCGAGCCGGCCTCTATAATTAAAGCGTGCCTGACTGCTGAGCTAATGTCTTGTGGAAGGCAGTAATGAGCAGAGACTAGTGATGTGTTCCACTTGGTGGCGTCACCGTTCAATATGTTCATTGCACATTTTGCCCACAGCCTAGCATTACGTATTCTCTCGTGAAAGCTCTACATGTGCAACTGTGCCATGTGGTTTGTTACGTGCCCGGTGCTTACAGGTGTTCGTATTGCTCTGCGGTTTCAGTCTCAGAGCTATGAACTGCACTTTGGTAGCATTGAAGAAGTGCTGTCTGTGCGGCTTTTGCCTTGGGTTAGGAGCCTGACATGATGGAGAATGACAGGGATAGGATGGAAAGGTCACCTCTGGCATGCTGCCGTTTGAACCATGTGATGAGCAGCCTGGCATTTGTGGTCTTCACCAGTTGTGTTCCAATCAGAGCAGAACAGGCAATCAAGAACAAACTGCATTCAGTCTTGCATGACTGCGTTTTTACTCCATTTAATGGAAAGTATTGGGTTTGATACATTTATTGTGTCATTATTTTGATTATTCCATGGCCTGGTAAAATTCTGATTGGCTGGAAGGTATGCAATAAAATTTAATTCACAGGTTATGAAAGTTCAGAATAAATGTGCTTGCATTAAATATTATTAGTAACCATAACTCAGTCAGTTGATGGAGTCTCCATTCATCCAAAGACTACAGATATGCTGGAAAGGGATTTTGATCAATATATTTGATCAGTATTTGTGAAGAATTAGCTAACACATTACTATGAGCTAGGGCGCCACGGTGGCGTAGTGAGTAGCATGTTCGCCTCACAGCAAGAAGGTCGCTGGTTCGAGCCTCGGCTGGGTCGGTTGGCATTTCTGTGTAGAGTTTGCATGTTCTCCCTTTGTTCGCGTGGGTTTCCTCTGGGTGCTCCGGTTTCCCTAAAGATATGCGGTACAGGTGAATTGGGTAAGCTAAATTGTCCATAGTGTATGTGTGTGAATGAGAATGTATGGATGTTTCCCAGAGATGGGTTGCGGCTGGAAGGGCATCCGATGCGTAAAACAAATACTGGATAAGTTGGTGGATCATTCCGCTGTGGCGACCCCGGATTAATAAAAGGACTAAGCCAACAAGAAAATGAATGAATGAATGAATGATTGAATGAATTACTATGAGCTATTAGATATGCCCATGTCATTTGCAGATTTGTTCATGTGCACATTACCTCTGTCTGCCTATGACCGATTCAAAGCGAGGACGAGGAGTACTATCTTGTCATTACTGACAAGAATCCTTTTAAATATTTTGGTAAAGTTCGCAGAAGTAACCACCTTCTAGTTTAGTCGGGTGATTTTTGTATACTTCAGATTAAATTTGCTCAATGCAGATAACAGGTTTGCTCACAAACTCATTCATTGCCAATTATATCATAGCTTAGTTCTGGTATGTTAGACATTTTATTATAGAATTGTAATTGATTGGTGCTCTAGTTGCTAATTATAACAGTATTTTTACAGCTTTAATTCATTTAACAATCCTGTGAAGTGCTTTGAAATGTAGATTTTTATTTGATATTTGACGCAATCTCAACTGAAACGTAAAGAGAGGGTGGGGCATAGTGTAGCTCCTCCCCTTTTTAGAATACAACCTATAGAATTTGTTTTTCTCACCGCTCTGCCGTTGAGAGCGGTCAAGTGCATTGAATAAAAAGCAACTGAGAAGTGTCTTGAAGGGGCGGAGTTTCTCAGATACTAAAGATGATTGGTTATGATTTAATGAGAAACTGTAGTTTTGAGGTGACATGAAATAAATTGTTGCTACATATAGGTGGAAGTGACAAACTACAAGCTTTACATGTTTATATCAATTTCATATCTTCTACTGTAAATGCTAAATTCTAAATACTCATAGTCACATCTAAAAAAAGATAAAATAATAATAATAATAATAATTTCATAGGACCTCTAAAGACCTGTAAGCTTTATATTTTGTTTGTTAATATTTTACATAAATTGGCTCAATTTACTTCCATTATAGTGGCTTCATAGTATTTATTGATTTATTTTAAACTCTGAAAATTAATTATTCATTCTATGACATGCCTTGTTACATTTTATCACCATAGTAAATGATAATAAAGATTTCTATTGGAATTTCACCTCAACACTCACTGTCTGACATGAATGGAGGGAAAATCCATAGGTGCTCATTATGGAATGAGTAAATTGCAGCTTGCAGTACAGCAATAGGGGAAATGCATATTTGAGAGACATAGAGACACTATAATTACACACGGGTTAAACAAACATCTTCCATTGTAATTTGATCCTGGAAATAATATAGTTTACCCTCCAAATAAAACGGGATTGCAATATTACACTGCAAATAAAAATGTTGATGGAATTTTACAACTAGATTTGATGTATTTAACTTTTTTAAAGAGTTTAAGAGTTTTAAAACAGACAGAAATAATGTCAAAACAAGTGTTAATGTTTCATGTGTGGTGCAAAATATGTAAAATAACAAGGAAAACCTGTCACCCTAAAGCATTAGAATACTGTTAAAATCTATAAGTAAATGTATTCAATTGTAATATTTTTGTGTATGTTAAATTTAAAATTACAGTTAGAAACTGTAATTTAGTTATGCAAAATGACTGTATTTTAAGATAAATTAAAGGGGTGGTCCAGAGTGTATTTTTAAGGCTTGGTTGTGTTTATAAGATGCAAAGCAAAGTGTGTTCATGCTTCATTTGTTGAAAATCGCGTTATTTTTTCATATATCTTACTTTGATTTTATACAGCTACTCAGCTAACAAGAAAACGACTGTCATATTTCCTAGTTCCTCTGAAAGGCTCACCCTCAAGAGGCTCTAATTGGCCAACTAACATAATGTGCTGTGATTTCACAGATCTGTTCCACGTCACCAGAAAATGTGTCATGCCCCTACAAGCACACGCTTTTGCGCTGTGTTAACACATTGTCAGGGTAACTATTAGCCGTATTAGTTTGTGGCTCAATCAGACAGAAAATGACACGGAGGACACAGCTGAACCTCACTCCTGTTCTCTAAAATAAAATCTGACAAATGTCATTCATATATATACGGAATAAGCATGTCTAAGTAATATGAAATGTTCACATATCTTTTGTAAGTTAATTATTTGAGATGTATAACACATATCGACTGCATAGAAAGACACTGCAGCACTGGAGAAGATTGTGGGTTTACAGGGGTTTGACGGATAATGAATTTGTAGCTAATTGTTAATGGTGCCAAACAGCATTTTCCATTGTTTACATCTTTTTTTACATTTTTGCTACAAAATACTCTTAACGCTAAAAACTTTGCATGCAATAGATCAATTTTAACAAATAAATTTACTTGCAGGTTGTGACTCAATGCACAGCTTTGTCTATTATGGTTGGAGGAGTTTTGAGCTGAAACCAGCACTGAACTGGAAGAGATTCTGGAAGCTGTCCTTTGTCAAATGCTAGCTATATATTTATTTTATAATTCTTTGGAACATAATTAAAATTAAGTTGTAAGCACTTCTGTCTTTGAGTCGTGTCCTTTGGAAGCCCAAATACAGAAACAGAAGAAGCTCTGTGAAAATGGCAACGTTTGGACGGCAGTTTAACTTTATCTGCTATAACATTACAGCGACTCTGGCCACGCCCCTTTGCTGCGAGTAAAAGCTAATGTCTCTTTGCATTGAACTTTTTAGCGTATTATGTTCAGAGATGTTGTTTATGTTCACACAGCTACATTACACTCAACTAAAGTTTAAAATAAGATGCTTTAGCGGACCACCCCTTTAAAAATGAGTAAATGCATTGTAATTCAGAGCTTTTAAGTTCACTCACTACACTTTGGTTTAGTGTCTGATTTATCAGGGGTTGCCACAGAGGAATGTACCAGCAATTTGTTTTGCCAATTTCTGGCATTGTTTTTCTTTTTTTTTTCTTTCTTTTTTTGTGGTGGATGTGCTTCCAGGCACAACACGGTACTGGGAAACACCCATACACTGTCTCATTCACACAACTTTTAAGCTGACTTAATTTTTATAATTATGCACATAGTTATTTTACATAATAATGGAATGGGTTCACTCAACAAATCACTTTAAAAGCAACAAGTTTACCCTATTTTTGAAATTAAAGCCAAGTAATCAATTTAAAAGCAATAATTTACTTACATTTTTAAGTCAACTAATAGTTTTTTTACCGTGTGCATATTTTTATTGCAGTATACTTTATGTAATTAGCATTTAGATTATAATGGCATTTAGGCTTAGCATTTGTGCCTATGAAATAATACCTATGAAAATTGGCCTATTTATTTCCCCTTTTAGGTGCTGTACATCTATTTTCATTTTACTCAGAATTAACTCGTTCATAACGTGACATGCTGGTGATAACTTACAAATGATAATGAAGAATTCTGTTGGAATTTCACACCAACACTTACTGTTTGACATGATAGGAGGATGAATCCATAGGTGCTCATTACAAAATGGGCAAATTACAACTTGCAGCTCAGCAATGGGGGGAAAAGACATGTTTGAGACTCTAGCAGAAGCTATAATTACCATAAACAAGGGTCAAACGAGCTTCTTCCAGTGCAATGAGATCTTAGAAATCCACCCTCCAGCCAGTACATACCGATTAGGACAAATACCAGTAATGACGACAAAGAGCCGAATGCTGGTTGTGGGTGTGGATGCCCTGCTGCGATCGCGCCAATGTGGAGTGTCGAGTAGGAAGGCTGAAGTCTGGCTTCATTCGAACTCTCACAGCAGGGCTACGGTGCTCGAGGAGAGCCCATTAAATAAGCAATTAAAAGCAGATAATGAAGGGGCCAGTCGCCAGCAGGGGCTCGGCCTGACTGACTGCTTTACTGAGCCAGGCAAACCTTCTGAAGGGCTGCGGTGGCCTCTTCCCTTTGGGTCAGGCTTAAACACCAGTCAGTGTGTATCTGTTCGTGAGTGCTTATGCCACAGAGCTTAACGTTCAGCAGGATCGGAGCTTGCAGAACGAGCCTTGGTGTGATAAATGAAACATCTGCTGGGGGAAATGATTTAATAATGGTAATGAGTGTGGAACTGCTCTTTTCTGAATGCACCATCTTGCGTTTTGCAGCAACTACCACTGATTTATTTTATAGGGATAAAATATGATTTCATAATGATTTCTTTGTGTTCATCGTGTTGTCTTTATGCCCTGTGAATTTTTGTAACGGGTGAACGTTTTGTTCGTTGGTTGATGATTGATTTTAATATTTTGTGTTTCCCTTATGGGAAGTTTTATTGATCTAGAACCCATAATGTTTTGTTTTTTTCTATGTGAATTAGTGCAGTGCGCTTAAGACACTTTTTTCCCCACAAAAATATTGCTATTTTTATCAACAGAGCATACAATATTCAAAGATGATTAAATATACATTTTAAAATTGCTCTCTTTGAAAAAATACATCAAAATCATCACTTTTTTTTCACAAATTTAAGCAGCAAAGTTGTTTCTGTGACTTAAGTAATGATTAAAAAAAGTATTCAGCAGTAAATTTGAAAATTCAAGCTGTGTTTTGTTGCAACTTCCATTGGTTTACTTTATACAGGTCAAATCATTTCCCATATGTAAGTCCTTGACATCTTGATCTCCTTTAGATGATGTAAGGTATGATAGTTTTGTTCATGGCTTGGCGAATCAATACCTCGTGCTTTCTTTAATGATCAGTTTGTTGATGTATACCCTGGTCACCTTTGAGTTTGATGTTCGCTTATCCCCACATGACTTCTATACTCTTGTATCTTCAACATAGTGTTTTAAATTGGTTCCACACCATTTTTAAAATACTTTTATTTGGCAAGGACATATTATTCTCATGCAGTTATAGATTTGCTGGCCTGTACATTCCAAAAGTGCTATATTGGATAGGCAACCGTGGGGGGAGTTTGAGTGTAGTGAATTTATTGTTATGTTCTAAGAACCAATCTGAGATTATTTGAGTTTGAACTGTTGATATATGTCAAGATGGATCCATGTTTCCATGTAGTTTACATCAAATTCTGACACCCTCCAAATGGTGCAGGAGAAATCAAGTCTCATCAGATCAGGCATCCTTTTGCCAATCTTTTATTAAATTTGGTGAGCTTGTGTGGAATTCTTGCTTCATTCTCCTGTTGTTAGCTGACAGGAGTGTTGCTGTTCTTGTGCTGCTTTTGCTCATCTGACATGTCATGCATTCAGAGATGCTTTTCTGCAGACCTTTTTGCAACTAGTGGTTATTTGGGTTTCTGTTGTCTTTCTGCCAGCTTGAACCTGTTTGTTGATTCTCCTCTGACATCTGCCATCAACTAAGCATTTTCTCCCACAAAACTGCCACTCACTGGATGTTCTTGTTCTTCTGGATGTTCTTCATTTTGGGCCATTCTCTGTAAACCATCGAAAGGGTTGTGCATGAAAACACCTAGTAACAGTTTCATGATCAAACAATGTATAACGTGGAATCAATCACTTCTGTTCCCAGTTCAGATGCTTGTTTTGAACTCAAGTATATGACAGTGTTGTCAAAAGAATCCAATTCTCTTGCAATACGGTATATATGTATAATAAATGTAAGTTTTTTTATTATTTTTTATTTTTTATGTTTTTTATATTGACTTTTTATTTTTATTTATTTATTTATTGTAGTTTACACATATATTTTGATGGTGTGTTTCAAATAGGATATATGTATCACCTTCAATCATGGTTGCTATAGTGAAGGGTCATTCCAGACTGAAGTTCTAAAAACCAGCCACTTCAAAGGGCCCTTGCGAAATAATACAATATTTTAAAGTTTACAACTGATGGACACTTTGGGCCCCCCTGATCCTTTGCACAAGGAAGTTAGGGCATCACAGACCAGGTACAGCAGGCTATATTGACTTCAGCTATATATATATTGTAAGAGTTAAATTTTTACATAAATACAATGTGTTGTGTTGTTTTATAATGTATCATTATATAATGCTACTACAGTAATGCACATTAATATAAATATAAAGTATATACCTCCTTGTTTGCCTTAAGACAACACCAAACTGCGTTCCAAAAAAAAAAAGAGTTTTTCTGATCTCTACACTCTTCATCCTTTTGAAGCTCTCACTCCTGAGGGTAAACCCTTTGAAGGGATTAGGGCATAGGGATGAGCCCTTCTGAATGAAATGCAAGAAAAAAATGTGCTCTGAAACCTGCTTTCAAAAGTTGGCATTTTTCAGAATACTTAAAGACGTTTGTCATGTAAACGGAAGACCAAAATCCACACAAATATTTAAATGTGTAATCAAAATGGACTGGTCAATCAGTGCTTTTTAAAGAGCCCCTATTATGGGTTTTTGAAAATGAGCTTGCATGCAGTTTATAACACAGCTCACTGAAGTGAAATATCCAGCTAAGGCTTAAATCTGTAAGTGCACCGTGTTTGAAACTATTGATTCATCTATAAAAGAGTCGACTCAGTGCTTCAAATTAATTGTGTTTATAAAGAGTCTTTAGTCATTTTGGCGTGACGTGTATGCTAAACTTAAGCCCCGCCCTTGTGTGAGCGTGAAAACCCGGGAAGTTTTGACACCCCCAACCCCGCCCACAAACAGCAGCAAGCAAAATAATCAATGTTGCCAGATTGGGCAGTTTTGAATTTGATTGTGCATGTAAAAACCTTTTGGATAGGTTTTGGGCTGGAATGAGTCAGCTACATCTGGAAACACTGGAAAGACAACTGTAGCAGGTGCCGGTTGAATCATGTCGTAAAGACGCTGTGCTCAGCTGGATATTATTGGAAGTGTGTGGATGAACCAAAGATGAAACTGTGAAGAGACAGTGTTTGAGGTTTATTTTTGCAAAAATGCCTCAGCATTATAGCCCCAGCCTTGTGCTGTGTTCCCTCTGAGGAGGGCTTCTGAAATCTACACGCTTACAATGGAGGATTCGTCAGCCGTTTGTTAAAGGAAGGATCATAAAAGATGTATGCAGGTCAGACTGGCCATAGGGAGCACCAGGACATTTCCCGGTGGCCTGACAATGAATCTGGCCTGCACCCTCTATCCAACCTCTCCTTCTTCCTCCTCCGTTTCACGTGTAAGTAAGTGTAAGTGTGATTAAAACAGTTGCCTCATTGTTTTCTCTACCTTGCAAATTATGTATTTAATTGTGTTTTGTAACCTGTAACCGCTTGTAGTGTATCTAGTTAACTTCTTATATTCTTAAATCGCGTCTAAAGACATGTTGAAATCGTGACACGTGCCGCTTTGTTTCTGGATTAGTGTCCTCTGCTGGATTTATGAAAGCAAAAACATTCTAAAAAAGTACCTTCTAGGAAGTATTTCGCGATCTCTAGAATGTATATCAGAATCAGAACCAGAAAGAGCTTTATTTCCAGGTACGTTCATACATACTATTTCCAACTGGGGATACTCATCCCCAGGCCCCCAAAGACTATGCAGCGCCACGGATGCGATCCAAGACCCGTGACGAGACTATTCCAAGGCTCCATAATCCTGGACCTCGCTGTATCCTGAGCAGCTGCTCTGCGGAGTAGCAAGCAAGAGACGTGTACTCTTCTGTGTTTGAACTCTAAGTAGTGAATATTAAACAACACTGAACTGAACTGAACTCAAACATTAATAACTAAACTGACATTTTCAATTTACTATAACCTTCTATGTGAAGCTGCTTTGACACAATCTACATTGTAAAAGCGCTATACAAATAAAGGTGAATTGAATTGAATTGACATACGAGGAATTTGTTTTCGTGACAGAGTTTCTACAGTGCAACAGAATTACAGAGACCGGACCAAAACCAGATAATAAATATATATATAAAAAAATAAAATAAAAGTAAGTGTTAAATGCAAATATACAGATGGACAAGTGTATGTACAGGCATATTACTATATACAGCGTTATATGTGCAGCTGTTACATGCAAATTGGCATGTAAAGTGTGTTGTTAAATAAGTGTATGTATGTGTAAAAAGTGTATAGCAAGTAGTGATGTTGGTTCCACGATTGTTATCATCAAGTGTTCTTGAGATGAATAGCCTGTGGGAAGAAACTGTTTCTGTGTCTGGCTGTTCTGGTGCGCAGTGCTCTGTAGCGTCGACCAGAAGGTAACAGTTCAAAGAGGCAGTGTGCTGGGTGTGAGCGGTCGAGTGATTTTGGCAGCTCCTCTGCTCGCTCTGGATAAGTACAGTTCCTGGAGAGTAGGGAGGGTTGTACCAATGATTCGCTCAGCAGTCCGAACTATTCGACGCAGTCTTCGAAGGTCAGATTAGGTAGCTGAGCTAAACCAGACAGTTATTGAAGTGCAGATGACTGATTGAATAATGGAGGTACAGAATTATTTCAGAAGCTCCTTTGGGAGGTTGAACTTCCTCAGCTGATGAAAAAAGTACAGCCTTTGAGCTTTTTTGACAATGGACTCAATGTGTGTGTCCCACTTCAGGTCCTGAGAGATGGTGGAACCCAGGAATCTGAATGACTCCACTGCAGCCACAGTGCTGTCCATGATGCTCAGTGGGGGGAGAGCAGGGGGGTTTCTCCTGAAGTCCACTATCATCTCCACTGGTTGGAGCGTGTTCAGCTCCAAGTTGTTGTGACTGCACCAGAGAGCCAGCTCCTTAACCTCCTGTCTGTAAGCAGACTCGTCACCGTCCTGAATGAGGCCGATAATGGTGGTGTCGTCTGCAAACTTTAGGAGCTTGACAGAGGAGTCCTTTGAGGTGCAGTCATTCATGTACAGAGAGAAGAGCAGAGGGGAGAGGACACACCCCTGGGGGGCTCCAGTGCTGATTGTGCGGGTCCTGGATGAGGATTTTTCCAGCTTCACCAGCTGCTGCCTGTCCGTTAGGAAGCTGTTGATCCACTGACAGACAGAGGTGGGCACGGAGAGCGGAGTTAATTTGGGCAGGAGAAGTTTTGGGATGATGGTGTTAAAAGCTGAGCTGAAGTCAACAAACAAGATCCTCGTATAGGTCCCTGGTCTATCTAGGTGTTGCAAAACATAATGCAGTCCCAGATTGACTGCATCATCCACAGACCAGTCCAGTGAGGGTTCAGTGATGCCCTTCAGATGGGCCAGCACCAGTTTTTCAAATGACTTCATGACCACATAGGCCCATATAGGGCTGCCTTTTCAGAATGAGCGTGGGTTGACACAATTTTATTCTCAGAAAGACTTCTTTGTAAGTCAGTCACATTTCACTCTCATGTTTGTAATTTGTGAATGTATGTCATTGGGTTAGTAAATCAATATCAGTTTCTTAGTTTAATGACCATTGGCTGACACATACGGTGGGTTCCTTTTGAGTTCTGATGCTCACGTTTCCCAGAATGACTTCTAGTTCTTGAACAGAGGGCTGTAAGTGTTGTGAATTGGTGCCATGCCTCAGGAGACCAGGATCCTACTCAGCAGATAATAAACACCACATCAGTGCCATGCTAATGAAGACGGATAGAGCACAGGCAGAGTGAAAAAGATTTATTTTCTACAGAGGGTCACAATGTAATTGTTACCTCAATTACAAACGATAAAGGATTAGAGTGACAGAGGGAGTAGAGACACCCCAGGGGTGTGTGGTCCATGCACTTAATGTTTTCAGTGGAGTTTTCTTTATTGGACTTTCAAGGTGACCATAGCATTGGTATTCGATGCAGCGCTTCTGAGAATAAATGGTGGGAGGTTGGAGGGGTCAGTGCCGGTCGGAGCCATCCAGAGTGTTTGTGTTAAACGTTTGTGGAGAGGAGCATTAGTGTTATAGTTTACACAGCAGGTGGATTGTTTCATTGGCTTATTATTTTTACCCATTCTCATTGAGGGGAGATAATTGATGCCGAAAATTAGTACGGATGTGGAAAACATAACTCTGAGCCAGTGGTTTCTGCACAGCATTCTGCTGGAGGAATTATAAATTATATACATAAAATAGAACTAAAGGATCATGACACTGAAGACAGTATTGATTGATAGATTATATATTGATAGACAGGATTCATAGATTATAAATGTTCAGCTTTAAATCATGGGAGTAAAAAAAAAACATTTAAAAAACATATTCAGATAGATAATTTAAATTAAAATAATATGTGACAATTTAGCTTTTTTAAATCATTTTGCATCATGACTGTATTAGATGCAGCCTTGGTAAGAAGAGACATTTAAAAAGTCTCAAACATTCATTCATTAATTGTCTTTTCGACTTAGTCCCTTATTGGGCTCGCCACAACGAAATGAACTGCCAACTTATCCAGCATATGTTTTTCGCAGCGGATGCCCTTCCAGCTGCAACCCATCACTAGGAAACATCCACACACACTCATTCACATTCTTACGCTACAGACAAATTAGCCTACGCAATTCACCTATACCGCATGTCTTTGGACTTGTGTGGAAACCTGGAGCACCCAGAGGAAACCCACACGAACACTGGGAGAACATGCAAACTTCACACAGAAATGCCAACTGACCCAGCCGAGGCTCAAACCAGCAACCTTGCTGTGAGACGATTGTGCTACCCACTGTGCCACCGTATTGCCCAAGTCTCAAAACATCAGAACAGATATGTTAATTCTATAGTAACAAACATAGCACAACAGTAAATTCTGTTTAAATTTCACGATTTTATTTTTTATATTTAGAGTAATAATTGAAATGCACTTTAAGGTCAGGTATGGCGTAAACCAGTGGTTCTCAAACTGTGGTACGTGTACCACTAGTGGTAAACAAGCTTCCTTCTAGTGGTACGCGGAGGAATCGCTGAATTATTAAAGTAAAAAAAAAATGAACAAACTTTTAACGATTACGACTCTTTCGATAACAGCGATGTGATCAGTTTTAATAGGCTAAAACTTTTATTTAAGTGGCTGACAATAATAAATATTGTTAATAAGAAGAATTAATCTGCCTCTTTTTTGAACTGTGCAGCACTGTAGCTGCTTAATTAGGCCTACTGTACTACTGTATACTTCAATACCAGTTATTATGGTGGTACTTGGAGAGACTCTTTTTTTCTGATGTGGTACTTGGTGAAAAAAGCTTGAGAATCACTGGCCTAAATAAACAAACCTCAACCCAAAAATTCCCTGTATGATCAACATAAAAGAAATAAATTAAATAAATTAAAAAATGCTGGCTCAAATGGTTATTCTTAAGGTGAATAATTAATCCATGCAATTTAATCCACTAAAAAGTTTGTTTTGGTAATCTTTAAAGTCTGACTATTTGCTTCCACGCTTATGGTTTCCATAGCAATTGCATAGCAATATTCCTAAAGGTCCCATAAAGTACTTTAAATTGTGCAGTTTTTTTATTTGATGTTTGACGTATTCTCATCTAAAAAATGAAGAGAAGGTGGGACATAAAGAAACTCCTTCCCTTTAAAAAAAACAGCCCATAACATTTGGTTTAAATCACAGCTCTGCCTGTGAAAATAGTTGAGCATCAAATGAAAAGCAAATGAGAAGCCTCTTGAAGGGGCGGGGCATGTCAGATGCTAGAGAGCATTTGATTGCATTCGATTTGAAAAGTGCAGTAGGTGATTGTCTTCAGAAACACATTTTTTGTTGTGCTGGTTGAAAGTCTCCACATTCCAATAGTAATGATTAAAGCAAATGATCTAAATATGTATTTTTATATTCTGGGTAAGGCATAAAGCTAAAAATGTTCATCCAATTAAATATTGTTGGGACGACTATTCCCATAATTCTGATAAGTAGCTCAAACCGTCTCTCAACAATTGTAGATTTGTACAACTGCGCATCTCTCTTTACACAGATACACCATTGGCGTGTGCACCATTGTCAGCATCTATAATGTAGATTTTGTTATAGTTTAACAACCAAACATGAGTTAATAGCACTATTCGGCCTAGCCTGCTTTACTGAGGTGAAGTTGGTTTTATATTCACATTGGTTCATTTTTGAATAATGACAACCTGTGACGTGCTGTGTGTTTACCATGCTACTCTGAATATTCAGTCTGAAATAGCATGTAAATGTGGCTTAGTAGTAAGTAAGTTCCTGCACCGCACCGGCCAACCACTAAGCATACAGTAGTCGCTTTAGGACAAAGCGTGAGAGAGTGAGACCAACAATCCTGACATATTGCACATTATGACAAGTTTTGCTTGCTAACTACATAACAGAAAACGTGCTAGATATAATACAGTTTTTCGTTCGGAATTAGAGTATTATAAAGTACTGTAAAGTTTTCTAACTGACTGGGTTATCTACTGTTATCTTTAAGGTGTGCATTTGTGTTTCAGGAGGTGTGGCTTTGGAGGGTAGGGGAGGGACTGTGTTTCAATAGATATCATGCTAACTTGTTAGCAGTTTGGAAGATAACCTACTGCACCTTTAATATTTTCTAAACGCTGTTTTGGAGCACACTAGCTAATAGGTATCCTTAAAATGAACTAACATTTTAAATTTCTTCTTGTAATTTCATGGGACCTTTAACCACACCCCCTCTCACCGATAGTTTTCTATGAGAGAATGATGGGCAAAATAAAGCCCCTCCACAATATTCCGTTTCAGTAAGAAGTAAATCAACGTACGTGAAAAAGTATATTTGTCAAGATTCTTCAAAGTTTCGCATGAATTTCACCTGAAAAAAGCAGCAAAGCACATCAGGTGTTTGTAAGAGTGTGTGTGACAGAAAGAGAGAGCGAGCGAGCAGTAACTTTTAATCTTGCCATCATCTTGACTTTGTTGTGACATTTCCATCTACAGTGACGAATTGGCTTCTTGTACCAATTGTCATCTATGCAGTGATATATCACACTGTCATCTGACAAGACGAAGGTGAGAAGTCAAACCTTACAGGTGTCCAGGATGGTGGAGGACAAGTCCCCGAACTCATTATCAGGACGTCCTGAAGTCTCTCACAGGGCCTTTCGCTCTATTTGAAATTGAGGACCTCCAGAATATTCAGGAGCAAACATAATGGTGGCTGCTTTCTGACATTCCCCCAACTGTTCTCCTCCGAGTCCAGAGCGACGGGACTCTTCTGCCATGTGTCAAACCCCCGATGAGCGTAATGTCAAACTCCCCACGATAAGCCACGTTCTTTCTAATGAAAACCATCGCTCTGAGACCTCAGGGCTTTACCATAGCTAATGCCGTCTCTTGGCTCAAATAAGGGCAAGAGGAATGCCAGGAACAATGCCAACTTGGCATGTCTTGGCATGTGTTTTTTTCCCGCTCTTCTGATGAGCCATATATAGAAAGGTCTCGTTTTACTTTCTGAAATGTTGAACTCCGTCTGTGCGGATTTTTTCCAAGTTTGTAAGTTTTTCCACACAGCCTGCAGGCAGGAAGGTGCTCACTGAAAAGGGTCTTATTAAACCTGCATAATACGAAGTTTTAAACTAGAGACACTTGTGATGAGGGCTCTGACTCTACTTAAAGCAGCAGTCTTCCTCTGCAACCATCGGACTTTTTCTTTTGTATTGTCTTGTGTGTTGGGCTTTGTTTTCTGTTTTGTTTCATTTCATTTAGTTTTTTGTTTTATTTCATGTAAGAGAAATAAATTGTTAAGGTTTTATTATTATTTTTTTATATTATTATTTTTTTTTTTCATGATTTTAAGATGAGCCATATATAGAAAGGTCTCATTTTCATTTCTGAAATGTTGAACTCTATTTGCGTTTATTTTTCAAAAGCCAAAGGTTTCCTACAAAGCTTGCAGGCAGAAAGGTGCTCACTAAAAATGGCCGTATTAAACCTGTATATAATACGTTTTAAACAAGAGACACTTGTGATGAGTGCTCTAACCCTACTTAAATTGTCAGGGTCTTGCTCTTCTCCCATCTGACTTTTTATTTCTTTTCTTTTTTTTTGTGTTTTTTTTTTCTTGCTTTGTTTTTCTTTCATTTTATTAAAATGTATTATTATTAATATTATTTATTTATTTATTATTATTTTTTATTTAATTTAATTTTTGGTAAAACTTTATTTTAATGGTCTATTTGAGTATTAGTAGACGGTCTACTTAATATCTGGTGATACTGACATTCAACAGACATTTAACTGACTATAAGAAACTTTGCAAGTACATGTCAACTTACACTAACCCCAACCCCAACCCCAACCCTAACCCTAACCCTAACCACAACCCCAACCCTAACCCCAACCTTAACCTCAACCCCAACCCTAACCCCAACCTAATGGTCTACTTATAATCTTATGAGAATTAGTTGCAATGTAACTTAAATTACACAAACGGACCATCAAAATAATGTGTGACCTAATTGAATTTTCTTTTCTTACGTATATTTGTAGACAAATGTAAGTAATGTAAAGTTTTTTTTTTTCAGTCAGATGTACAGTTTCATTTGTCTTGGGAAGTTTTCACTCCTGATTTTCTAATGAGCCACATATAGAAAGGACTCTGTGTGTTTGTTTTTGCTTTGTTGCATTGTATTTTATTTTGTTTTATTACTTATATTTATAGACTATTGTTACTAAAGTACAGGTTTTTGTTTGTCAGGTGTACAATTAAATTTCTCTTAGGAAGTTTTTTTCCTGATTTTTCCGATGAGCTATATATAGAAAGGATTCATTTTACTTTCTGAAACGGTGAACTCTGTGTAGATTTTTCAAAAGCCAAAGATTTCCTACAAAGCTTGCTGGCAGGAAGGTGCTCGCTAAAAATGTCCTTATTAAACCTGCATAATACAACGTTTTAAACTAGAGACACTTGTGAGATGAAGGCCCTGACTCTTATCAAATCATAAGTGTCTTAACTTTCCCTCTTTAGCTTTATTTTGTTTGTTTGTTTTGTTTTTTGTATTGCATAACTTGTTTCACTTTGTTTAATTTCATTTCACCTTGCTTCACACTGTAAACTTGCGATAGTCATCTGAGACAAATGTGTAAAAGCTTATTTCAAATTACCTGAGTCAGATGTAAAATTTAATTTGTCTTGGCAAGTTTTATTTTTTATTTTTTCTTGCGCTTTTCTGATCCATATATAGAAAAGCCTCGTTTTACTTTCTGAAATGTTGAACTCCGTCTGCATGGATTTTTCAAAAGCCAAAGTTTTTTTTTTTTTTCTTCCACAGCCTGCAGGCAGGAAAAGGGTCTTATTAAACTTGCATAATACAAAGTTTTAAACTAGAGACACTTGTGAGAGGTGTGATGAAGGCTCTGGTTGTACTCACATCATCAGTGTCTTGCCCTTCGCATATTTTGTTTGTTTTATTTTGTTTTGAGTTGATTTATTTTTGTTTATGTTTTTGATTTGTGTTTTTAGATTTATTTATTTATTTATTATTTATTTTTTGCAGTCTAAACTTGTGAAAAGGTCATTTGAGACAGATTTGAGTAAGATGTAAAATCTATTAGATGTAAAATAAGATTTTATATAATTTTAAAATGATTGGTCACAAGCTATAACAGTTGATTAAACATTTGCAGCACAATGACAAGTATATAGTTTTCGGTTCATTCAAAAGCCTGTTTCTCCAGCCATCATCCTCATTAGACCTGCATTCATTATATTTCATGTTTTTCATGTGGAATGTCATTTAAAGAGAGCTCTTGTGGTTCATTCTGTTTTATCTGCCTTCAAAGGCCTCATCTGAAGAAGCCTCCCTGTGCTCAATTAGTTAAGAGTCCATTCCTTGGAGTCTTTTTCTGTCTGAACAAGAAAGCACTTATTTCTATGACGTACTTTTTAACCTCTCTTAGTGACAAAAAATATTTGACTGTATAAAAAATAAATAAAAAGAGAAGAAATCTAAATGTACATTTGTTTGGTGATAAACAAAGCATCTTGTTAACAGTCCACTATCAATTAAAGAAAACAAATGCACACATTTGATTAGCACACACACTTGGAATAACGGGCTGCAGAGGGTTTGCGGAAAATGTTTTTCCATTTATGTCTAGCCTAATAGCTTCCCTGAGTCTCACTGGTTTGTGCAGCTGAGAAATGAGTAATTGAGAGAAAGTGTCTTGGTCAACAGATCTACTTTTCTTAAGTGCATATTTGTCTCTGTCTGAACTTTTGTGGTTTGGCCTCAGTGGTTTTTCCAGACTATTTTATTTTGTTTTTTGTTTTTGTTTTGTTTTGTTTTGTTTTTATTAATTTGTATTTGTTTATCATTAATTTAATTATTAATGTAATCTGTATTTGTTTGGTCATTAGTTATTTATTTTATTTATTTTCATTAACATATAAAAATAAATTATTTTTAAAAACTTTTTTAAGCATTTGTTTGTTTATTTATTATTATTTTAGTTTGTTTTATTAATTTATGTAATATGTATTTGTTTATTTTTTATTATTTATCAATTTTATTTTATTTTATTTATTTTAATATATTTTTTTAAAATAATTTAATTGTTAATTTTTGAATTATTATTTGTTTGCTTATTTATTTTTTGTTTTATTTTTGTTATATTATTCATTTATTTGTTTATTTATTTTATCATGGGTTTGTACAAATGTCCAGATCTACAGCAACTTCTGTGTTTTCTGAAAAAGCTGTGTGTGCGCGTGTTTGTGTGTGTGTGTGGTTTTCTTGTTTGCTAATTTATGATCTGTTTTTGCTCCTCATCAGCAGCCTGTTACTTGCTCTGGTTTTGATGAGCCATTCTGTCATCACTCCTCTGCCCTTCTTGGCATAATTAGTGCCTGCCCGATGTCTGTGGCCCATTAGATAGATAGAGAGCAATGAGAAGGAAAGAATTAAGGCGAGAGAGAATTGAAGATGAGAATGACATCAAGTTGAAATAGAAACCATCTATAAAACGACAAACTTCAAGGCAAATTTATTGTGAGATGTTATTGCTGCGTATAATGTGTCTTAAGATAACTCTACTTTCTAATTTTGTTGGACAGTTTTAATTATGTGAAGTGGCATCACATTGTGTGGTGCATTTGTTCAAAAAATAGTTCAGCAGAAATGAAAATTTCTTTCAATGAAATGTCATTTACTCATTTTCAAGTTGTTCTGGTCCTTTTTATGCTTCTTCTACTTCTTCTTTGTTTGATTGTTTGTTTGTTTATTTTATGGCAGTTTGATTTGATTGTTGCTTAGGTTAGATATTTGTTTGTTTAATCATTTGGGTGTATGTTTTATATATTATTTTTGAGTATTTTTTTTATTAAGATCTTCATTCGTTTGACAGCACACGTGCTGCAAATTCTCGCAAAGCATACACATTAAAAAATGTGCTGCATTTTCACACAACGCAAACAATTATTAAAATGTGCTGCATTTTCTCACTGCACAGACAATTTACGAAAACATGCTGCATTTTCTCACAACACTTGCAAAAACACCAGAACACAGCGGAAGTGGACCAAAAAGCACAATGGATGCCGCTGTGCTGATTTTTATTTTTATTTTTATTTTTTTTACATTCTGATTCCATTGTGTCCTGTTTTATTAGCTTAAATAGCCATAACCTAAATAGCCTGGTCTGTCACATTTTAGGGTCCCCTTGAAACTTTCCATTGTGTTCTGTGCTTTTTGAAAGTGTTGTGAGAAATTGCAGTGTTTTTCGATAAAAAAATTTGCGTCGTGAGAATGCAGCATGTTTTATTCAGTTGTTTATGTTGTGAAAAAATGCAGTGTTTTTTTGTTTGTGTTGTGAGATGAAGATATTTTCTTAATTCGCTGGTGTTTTTAATTGCATGTGTTTTCTTAAATTGCAGCACATTAGGCTCTCTCGGCCACCATAGATTTAGCCATAGATTTACTTTTTGTTTTTTTATTTTAGTTTAAATTTTCGGTTGTTGTTGTGTGTGTATGTTTGTTTTAAGGTATGTCATACAGTTTTGTACATGACATGTTAGATGAACTCAGATGTTATTATTTTTGTTTTTATGGGAAAACTGCACAAATTCAATAACACCCATGTGATAAAGACTAACAGTGTATTAATGTCAGTTGCGCAGAATATCTTCATTATGACAAATAAGTGAATAGAGGCTTATTGGCTCAAGCATTCAAAATCACTGATGCATCATCAGCAGTAATATATAAACAGAGATTGATATCCTTTTACATATAACGTGGTCTCAGTAGAAAGATAAAGCTGTGTGCACAACCCTTCCTGGTCTTCAACTGAGCTATCCTAATACATGAGAGACACAGGAACAACACAGTGCTGATAGCTTTGGACAAGAAGGTTTGCCTTGTCTACGTACCGCTATCCTTCAGAAACAAGAGCATACATGAGCTACTGTTATTCTCTTTGGTTTTCATGCTAATGCATTTAGTTACTGTAACGAACAATGTTAGGGGTGCATAAGAAATGTAAGTCTTGACCTGCTAAATTACCACAGATTAATATTCACAGCCCATGGGCTTTGCTGGATGAGGCAGTGAATTATACTAGAGAAGTGAATGATTAACGTAGGGTTAAGCTTTAGGATAATTTTCACATTTTGCCACCTTGGGAGGCTGTTTATTCCCCTCATTTCATGTAAATAACCATTCTCAGTCTGTTTCTAGTGCGACGTACTCAGGAGTCATCATGTGTAGATTTGCTCTGGTCTTCAGTGGTCGTAAGTCTTTACCAGTGACAGATTTAAGAATGTGTGGATGCACATGTTTTCTCTGGCAGACGGAGTGATCCGCTCATTTCATTTCCCTGAGGATCACTTTCCACTCCTAATCTCTTATTTCTGAATATTTCCAAACACTAACTTGTCCCAAGGTCTGACTCAGCAATATGTTCACATACATTATGTGGAATCTGGGAATATGGAGCCCAGTTTTTCTTGTAAACTTAATAATTCATTAGCTGTTAACATGTGTAACTAGCTAGCTATATTATGATAATAATAATATGTGTTATCCATACAATGTTTTTAATTAGAAACCATGTTTTATTTTTATTTTTTATAGTTTTTTTTGGTTCCATTGCAAATATTATTATATATTATAAAATACTTATACATACTTAAAATACTTATGTACTAATATTATTTAGTAACAATAATAGTACCCAAATAATATTTGGGTAACAACAAGTACAAGTAATACGGTAAGAACATTAGCAGATTTTTTTTTGTTGACAGGGATTTTTATTGCAAAACTAGACTATTCATGGGTGGCACAGTGGCTTAGTGGTTAGCACTGTCGCCTCACAGCAAGAAGGTTGCTGGTTTGAGTCCTGGCTGGGCCAGTTGGTATTTTTGTGTGGAGTTTGCATGTTCTCCTCATGTTTACGTGAGTTTTCTCCACAGACCGAAGACATGCTATACGTGAACTAACTAAACAAAACTGGCCGTTGTGGATGAGCGTGTGTGTGGTTGTGAGAATACATGGGTGTTTTCCAGTTCTGGGTTGCAGCTGGAAGGGCATCCACTGCATAAAACATATGCCGAAATAGTTGGTGGTTCATTGCACTGTGGCCACCTCTGATAAATAAGGGACTGAGCCGAAGGAAAATGAATGAATGAACTAGACTACTAAACTAGATAAAACATTAGCTGTTTTATTTAACAAAGGATGAGGGAAAGAAGGACACCATTTTAGCCTCAAATCTTTTTACCGAAATCTCATTTTGCATGCCATCTTAATCAAATTTGAAATATAAACTCATGAAACACTTGGCTTTCAAGTCATATTTTTTCAAGGACATTACATTAATGTTTTCCTGTGTTTGTATATGGAAAAACAAATATTGAACACAATACTTTTTTTTCTCATGACTTCATAAAGTATAACTTTTACATATTTTTGAGCATGTAACTTCCCCTTTTACCACAGTAAAGCCAAAAGTGTCTTCTTTTCAACGATACCTAGTTTGTGTTTGTAGCTAACTGGAGCCAGGAACTGTTACTATTTGAAGTGAGGTAGGTGTAAATCCCTAAAAGTGACTGCTGGGTAACAGTAGGTTAATATATCCTATACAATCTTATACATGCAATTACCAATTTTTTGGATAACACTTTAAAATAATGGTCCATTAAATGCTAGTTTTATGCATTTGCTAACATTAACTATGAATGATTTTGTAAAGCATTAATTAATCATAGCTCAACATTAACTAATGCATTATTAAAACCCCAACGTTGTGCTTGTTAACACTGACACAGTGAGTTAACATGAACTGACGTTATTTAACTTAAATAACATTAACTAATGTTAACAATGGTGAATTAACACCATAATGAATGTGTTACTAATTGTTTGCTCACTTTAGTAAATACATTAACATTAAATAACAGACCATTGTTTTAAAGTGTTAGCATTTATTGCACTTCTATGTTGGTATTTTCTTCTATTATATTGGACTATATTTGATTTATATTTTTCGTAGTATGATAAACAACATATCAGTACAACTGTGATGTCTCTTACAGGTGAAAATAAGGGAAAAAAGACACGTGAGAGAATTACTGATAGGTTGTTTGTTGATGGGCTGGTGCATGGTCAGTGCAAGACATGTTAGCTTGATATAGGTGCATGTGAAAAACACACACACACACACACACACACACACACACACACACACACACACA
>CAIGQQ010038942.1:7049094-7061162 GCA_903798035.1 Danio albolineatus
ACACACACACACACACACACACACACACACACACACACACACACACAGTGGTTTACCCAGTGGTTCATATGATTGATTACCCAATCTCTCTCTAGCCTCAGTTACACATTTAATAGCCCTCTGTTTATGAAGACATGGAGTTTGTGGCTGTAGCTTGCAGATGCACAAATCATTTGTGTCTTACTTTCGCTCTGCCTTATAGACTTCAGTGTATAGATTATTGCATTCATATACCAGCCGCCAAATTTGCTGCTCTGTTTCTAAATGCGCTCGCTATTCTCTTCCATCTGTTGCCACCTTATAACGTTGACATATTTCTCTAATATTCACTCCTTCTCCTTTACTGCTCTGAGTGATTTACAAAGTTTTCAGGGGATGATTAATTTGATAACACACTATTTGAAAAAAAAAGAGATTTAATAGTTTGCTCAGATTAGATCACATCTAACCACACTTAAAATATCAGCTTAATTTGCAGAGTGGTATGACAAAAAAAAAGAAGAAAAGATAAAAGCAAAGTACAGTTCTCAGCATAAATGAGTACACTCCATTTTGAAAATAAATATTTTAATCAATTTCTCAGTGAATAATATTCTGTATTTTGCTGCATATTAACAAAACAAATTTATTAAATGGATATATTTATTAAAATAATATTTTAGTCATGAACATTTTTAGAAATTGAAAGATAATACATTTAAATTCATGCAAAATGTTGGGAAAAATACAAACTACAAAGTTTCTACAAAACTGTATACATTTGTTTCTTTTGAATTTTGCTTTTTTGAATTTTTTGCTTTAATATTTTTCTCTAACATATACATTTGGGTGTACTGATTTTGGACCATCATCATAAGTTATTTTGTTAGATTAGCTCCAGATTTGTCTTCAGTACTGACTAATCTAATGTATATGCACAAATAAAGGTTCCTGTAGAAAATATTAATTCAAATGAAGATTTGTGAGGAGTGTACTCGTATATTTTGAACACTATAATGAATCCCCTAGTAAAAAACAACAGTTAGTTACCAACTAATGTAATGTTACACAGGTATTAGATTGACCCTTTCTCCTAACTAAAATATTATGGGCAAAATTATGTCCGATTATTATATGAGAACTTGCCATATTGTGACTGCTTTGCTAATGTTTGGATTTATTTATTTGTTTATTTGCTGGATTTATTTATTGTTGCTTATTTGCATTTAAATACATACACATGAAAACAGTATTTGTGTCTACTCAAAAATTGCAATACAGAATGTATTACTGTATTAATTTATTATCTGTGTAGTATTTTAAGCTGTACATTGTCAGATACATTTTTGGGACACCTGAAAATTATTAAATATTTTGTCCCCTTAAAATTAAATTAATTGGGATTCAGTTCCTAATTCCAAATCCTAATTTTCTATTTTATTTTAATATTTATTTTTGTTCCATTTTATTTTGCTTTACTTTTACCACATTTCTTGCTATTACTGCTATTACAATGAGAACAGCTACAATTTCAAAATGTGATTTTTGCATTTTACGGAGAAAGAAATGAATCTTTATGAAATATTATTTCAAAATGCAAAGTGTTACATTTTAAAATTCTAATAAAAATAAGAATAAAAGATGTGTGAAATGCTTTAATTCAGAAAATGCTTTATTCAAATAAGAATTTGCTGATGAGTTGATACTAAAGACTGTTTGTGCTCTGCTACTGTAAATAGGCCGTTTTGCAGTGGTTGACAGTGAGCGAGTGTTATTTTTTATTTTTTCCCCTCCTCACTGAACAGCCTGTTCTGTTCCTAATCTTGCCAGGACCAACCAGACCACGGCAAAAAAAAACCTCTGACTTATCCAAAAATATCACCACTCTGCTGCCAGCACATGCGACCTGGAGTTTGAACTCAGAGTCATTAGTGAGCTCACTGTCTATCCTTTTTTTCTTCTTCATCCGTTCTTCTTCTCTGTCTCTCTCCAATGTTTAATGACGACAGAAGTTAGGTGTTGAAACGCTACAGTAAGTCTGGGCCTGGAATTTTAGTATCTCATCATTTAGAATCAGAGTCGTATTTATCACAGGCTGCCGCATCTCTCAGTAAATATCTGCAAAACAGCTACTGTACAAGGTTGCCAAATCAGGCCCCTGAGGATTAGCAGCAGCTCTCGGTGAGACAGCAGGTGCACCGGCACACGGCTCCAGAGACAATGCTTTGGCAGGACGGTTTACCTGCTGTGTCCCCCGGTCTGTCTCTCTCTCTCTCACCTGCTCCCTCCTGTTCCAGAACCGCCATTCAGCCAGGTGGCTTCAGTGGGGGACAGCGAGATTCTGCCTCAATGTCTGCTGAAACAGCTGGGTTGAGAACTACAGAAGCACACTTTCATTTTGAAACAAGTAATAGTGCATATATTACCTTCCTCAAATAACACTGTAATTAGAGATGTTATACATGTAAACAGTGTCTCAATTATACATCGTCTATCAGGGGAGTCAAACATGTTTTTGCTAATTTTAGAGTTTGTAATGCATATGCACACTTCAGTAAGCTAAATTCCTATGTTTAATTCAAACACATCTCATGGATTAATCAAACTTATTCAAGTTTTACTGTTTTGAAGGATAAGGAGTGTATTCTGACTTACAGTAAACTATGATTGGTTATTTCAGCAGATTCTCAAAGATGACCTACAGTGTTTGATATAAAACAAATGGAGACAAGCTTCTATTTTTCCACCTACAGTATAAATGGATGACTATGAAAGATTGGACTTATTATTTTACAGTTTAACTTCCATGTGAAAGGATATGTGTTTTTTTTAAATACAAGCTATTTTTCTAATTGTATTATACAGTACTTTTAGCCTATATGCAGATACAAACGCCTATTTAAGAAAAGTGTCCTGAACACTTACATCATTTTCTCACATGGAATGCTGGACGCGGGCGCCACGGTGGCATAGTGAGTAGCACGTTCGCCTCACAGCAAGAAGGTTGGTTCGAGCCTGGACTGGGTCAGTTGGCATTTCTGTGTGGAGTTGGCATGTTCTCCCCATGGTTGCGTGGGTTTCCTCCAGGTGCTCCGGTTTCCCCCACAAGTCCAAAGACATGTGGTATAGGTGAATTGGGTAAGCTAATATGTCCGTAGTGTATGAGTGCGAATGAGTGTGTATGGATGTTTCCCAGAGATGGGTTGCAGCTGGAAAGGCTCGAACCAGCGACCTTCTTGCTGTGAGGCGAACATACTACTCACTACGCCACCGTGGCACCCTATTATTATTATTATTATTATTATTATTATTATTATTATTATTATTATCATTATTGTTGTTGTTGTTGTTGTTGTTGTTATGATTATTATTATTATTATTATTAACAACTTGTATTTTTTTTAGGACACTGATCAGAGCAAACTCTTTCTCATTATTCAAATGGCTGACAATGAAAACTTATTAGCTCTCCTGGGAAATTAATTATTTTAAAAATATATTTTCCAAGTGATGTTTAACAGAGCAATGAAATTTTAACAGCATTTCTTACAGTATATTGCATTTGTTTTTTCCATAAAAAAAGGAAAGTATTCATAGCACTCCACAAATAAAGTCTTATCACCAAATGGATTTAATTCATTTATTTCCTCAAATTTCTACACACAATACAGATAAAGATCCAATAATAGAATCTTAAATCATACAACAAAACATTTTGGCCTGGCAGTGTATATCTTAGTTAAAAGCATGAAAAAAGTAAATGTATGGCATGCAGGTTATCTTTGATTTATTGTTATTCAGAGCACATTTCAAGATTATTCAGTTCTGTATAGCATGCAGTGCTGATGAAGATGACGATATCTGGCATTTGTAAAGAAGGCCAACTGTTGCCAGCATTCTGAAATGAACAACAGATGCTCAAAAATATACCAGCATCAAAGTAGAAAGCATTAGGCTGTGTTTGTCAATGAATAAGCATGAAACATGGGTTTTGATTATCATGCTTATATGCGTCCCGCACCTAAGATAATGGCATATTCACTTGACGTTTGTAAGAATTAATACTCTCTGATGTATGAAGATCTGAGCATAACTAATGTTCACACTCTTTTGGTGCCTCTGCAATGATAACATGCTTGCAGAGATTACCTGCAGTCTTATAATGTGATCTACGCTCGGCTAGATCTGGCAATGATATTTCAGTTCCTAGAGTGCGGACCATTCATCAGATTAGATATATAAAATTCATTGAAAACTGAGGCAAATCTGCCTCTTGGGGCGTGAAGAAATTTATATTTCCAGAAATGCTAAAGCTACACACTTACACACCTGAAGTGACATGCAATATATGCCACATGTTTGGAGTCATTCCAAATGATGAATGCGCACAGGAATAGATTAAATCTTAGTGGTGGTGCTGATGTATATGGTGTGGAGGCTATAGGCTCATTTATGTGCCATCAATATACCTTTTATATTGAGAGCAATTAGGTTAGCTGAATGCTCTTCATGGTCTCTTCCCCAGCTGCGTGATTCCCTTGTCCTCTAGCATTTCCGAAAGGTCCGTGTTGCATTCAGATCTCGTAGAGATAAGTGGGCCCTGAGGGGTTAATGTCCGTTTTAAAATGTGCCTGTATGCCTTGGGTTATTCTCAATTTTATATAATTAATATCTCGGAGCTTGCCTGTCGTTCCCCCCACCTATATATCCTTCCTCCTTGAGTAAAACGTTTCCCGATAGATTGAATGTCTTTTCATGATTGATGGTCATATTGATTTAAGTCAGCCTGTGTCCTGATAGGTCAAAGGGACAAAGTGTTTAAAATCTATATGGAGAGGAAGACACTTTTCTTCTCTTGAAGCATTGTTTATTTCAAATATATCTATATATTGTTTTTTACTAATGTAACAAGAATTATTATATAAAAGTATTGTTCATTATTAGTTCATTCCAATAAACGAACTAACTTTTTAAATACCTAAACCTTATTGCAAAGCGTGACCAAATTTATTTTATTTTATTTTATTTTATTTTATTTTATTTTATTTTATTTTATTTTATTTTATTTTATTTTATTTTATTTTATTTTATTTTATTTTATTCATTTTATTTTATTTTATTTTATTTTATTTTATGTTATTGTTCTTTTTTTGTTCCTTAAGAAATTTTAATTTAATTTAATTTTTTAATTTAATTTAATTTAATTTAATTTTACTTAAATCAATGTATGTTTTAATTTTGTTTTATTTTAATTTTTAATTTAATTTTTGTTGTTTTTGTTCCTTAAAGAGATTTTTCATTGTAAATAAATTTATTTAATTTAGTTTATTTTTGTATTTTTTACTTAAAATGAATAAATATATTTTAATTAAATTTATTTTATTATTTTATTTTTTTAAATATATTTAAATAATGTGTTTAAATAAATATATTTCAATTTTTTTTTAATTAATTTAATTTATTTATTTTTGTCCTTAAAAGGATAGTTCACCCAAAAATTGAAATTTGGTATTAATTTACACACCCTTCACTTCGTTTCTATTTTATTTTGAAAGCAAAAGAAGATATTCTTGAAGGAAACTTGGCAATGGTCATGTCATATCTTGCCTCTGGAAAACAATTGATTCATGATGTCCTGAGACTAGCTAATACACTAGAACTGTATTATAACCAGCAGTAATTTATTTGAAGCACATCAGCCCAGAACTTTTTTTTTTTTCCCATTATGATCACTTGCTCATGAACTCTGAGATGACACACTAATATATGCGTTTGGCTTTTTTCCTATAACGGAGCTTCACATACCCTGTCACATATAGCGTAAAACCTCATGAAATATTGAGAAACTGACAGCTGCACTTAGTCATGCACATTTACAAACAGATGCACACGCAAACGCACAGATACTCCGACTTCTCCATTTGCAGAAAAACATCTTTCACAGTCGCATGCTTTTCAGCATTTATCAAGAAAATACAGTACACAGATAATATTATATGCGCGCTCTACAAATTGAGTTGCTTTTGTTGCTGTGGTTACATGACAAAGAGATAGACGGGAAGAGAGATTTCTTGTCTTATAAGCTCAAGAGACATGTGCAGAGATAAACATTACTTATCTGCTTTCAGGACCGATGTTCTCAAAACCCACTGAAGATATGCTGGAGGGACACTGTGCATATCTATATCTCTGTGATCCATTCTTAGTGTTTTTGTAATCTTTCTTTGGGCATTTTTTGTATCTGTCTCCCAAAAGGCTAAACAAGAGGCAGCAAGTGCATTTATTAAATTAGCAGCTAGCGGGAACCATTAGGAAGCCATTTCCTATTTGATCTTGCTGCATTAAAATGGGTGGAGCAAACCTCCCATGGATGTGTTTTTTTTTTAGACCAGGACAGGATTTATTTGTATTTGAAGGCCATCACTAAAAACAAATCTACTTCTGTTTAGTTAAAGATTCCCTCAAGTGCCTTAAAATGTACAGTTTTGTTCAATGTCTGGTGTAATTTCAGCTGAAACATGAAGCCAGGGTGGGTTATATAGAGTAGCCCCTCCACCTTTTTAAAAAACAGCCAACATAGTTTTTTTTTTATTTTTTTTATCACTGTTCTGCCAACTAGAGTCAGTGGGCCTTATCATACACCCGGCTCAAAGTGGCTCCATGCGCAACAGAAGGGTTTTTGTTAGTTCCAGCAGGTATCATTTGCCATGTGCCACGTTGCCAATGCGTTTCTGCACATTTCTGCAACCATGGTTGTTGCTGGTCTGGAAAGGAGATGTGTTAATGCGCATTATTGGTGCATGCCTATTTTGAGGCAACTGAAACAGACCATGCCACTGACAAACTAAAAGCTGGTTTAAAGTCAACGGTGCTGGGATTTTATTTGTTATTAAAAGTAGCATGTTTATGTTATGTGCCTGTACAAGTCCAAAACCTGCGTACTCATTGCTTAATTCATACACAGGGATGTACAGCAGTACACAAATATATTTACATATGAAAGATTTTATATTAAAGGATAAAAAAAAGTACAGATGTATATTATTATGTAAATAAATATGAAAATGGCTACCTCTCACCAAAAGAGGCATAGGAATGGGAAGTGTGTTTCAATATAACTAGGGTTGGGTATCTTTTCAATACTTTATGGTGCTAAATCGATACTTTTAAAACCATACCAGTGCTAAAATGGTGTCTGAACCAGCACTTTTGAGTCACATAATTATGGTGGATGACTTGAAAAATCTTTTATTTGACGATAATATATATTTTAATGATTTTAATTAAACAAAGTTAAAGTTTAAAAAAATTATCAATTCATATTTTATCTATTTGAAATGAATTGCATTAATAAGTATTTTGATCACTTGTTTGTTAGCATGAATTTAAGATTTGCATTATACAATTAACATTACATTAGCTTTTTGGATGTTGTTTTTATGATCCCGTTATAGCACATAGAGTGATTAATGTCACATCACCACGCTATCTACATTTCCTCTGTAGTTTCATGTAATTTTGGGTGTTTCATTTCTCAAAGTGAGGTATTGGATTAGAATATGAAGTAAGGACTGGTGGAAAAGAATGAAATTTGGTGCCGCACACCAAATAAAAAATAAAAAAACCTCCACATTTCGTGACATGGGTGTTGTGGTTCTATGAGGTAATCAAAAATTGTTGTTTAAGCTTAAGACATTGCATTGCTCTGCTTTTAAGCTGATTTCATGTGCTCTCAAATGTTTCATAAGTTTGATGTGTACACAACTTTTACAAAGCATCTGCTTCACGTTGCTGTTTCAGAATCTTTGCTTGTAAAATATAGCCATACTAAAGAACGCATCATTTAAGCTAATTTGATGAACGCGATCATGCGAGTTGAATCTGAAAGTAGTCACTCACCGGATGCTCTGTACTGTATATGCCTTTCCCTAGCAAGAAGAACAAACGTCGATGTCGCTGATGGTCTATCAAGGTTGTTTAAAATGAAATGTTTAGAGATGGTGCCACACAACGCATACCTATGTGTGCCATTGATGTACCCCTTGATGCTTCTCATGTCCTTGTTGCAGCACCAGTGGCACCAAATCAGCGGTTGAAAAGTGGTCAAATGGAAGAGGTTTATTCTTTAGATGATTTTTAACCTTGCACAGTTGGTCTTTAACCATTTTCTCATTAGTGAAGCGTTCAGTATTTCACTTACAAAATCTGTCAAGTAAATAAGGAATGTGCCAAGGTGTGATGCAATGAGACTCTGATTGGTTTAATGCATGTTATGCCCAAAAAACACCCATAATTCTTTAGGACAATAAGAGCAACCATTTTAGACCATGCATCTGGATCCCAGACTGTAAAAATAACAGGAAAAAAGGGTTCTGACACACCCAAACTGTTTTTGCGCCATGTGCTTTAGACTTTTTGCTTAGTTCTTTAAAAATGGAAAATTAAAATGCACTGGAAAATTAAAATGCATCTGATCCCCACAGTACATGATAGTACTGCTGATTTTACTGTGTCAGTAAGTGTAATGAAAATATCAATTTTGGTTAACAGATTTTGATTGTCTGTATGTGTGTGTGTGTGTGTGTGTGTGTGTGTATATTCTCCCCCTCCTTTTCTTTGGGCTGCATTTTTTGCATACATGGTTATTATATTTTTTTCTTCAAGGGTCTGGAAACCTCAAAAGATCTGATGAGAAACTAAAATGCAAGGTGATGTAGCTGTAATCCAGTTAAAAGCCCTTTTGCAATCCATATATATATATTATTCGTATGACAAGGGACAAAAGTTGCTATTTCCCAAATTAGGATCTTTTCGCCCGCCCACCTCCCACTTGTTCAATGTAAACGTATTGTGATGGAATTAAATATTCTTTTCCAGATGGGTCCTGGAATAATTTGGGAATCCCTGACATTGACATTACATGTATGATAGTCAGCTCTAATTATGTTTCACAAAAGTTTCTCGGACAAGTAAACTAGCGTCATGCTGTCCTCGGGACAATGCCTGACAATAACGATTCCTGCTTTATGAGCACAATAAATCCAGCAGAAGAGCTGAACGTTAAAAGGTTGAGTGCAGGCCCAGAGGTCATTAGATGAGCACGAGCTATCAGATCTGGGCTCCCAGACCCCGCGGCTCTGTAGCCTGAGATAAAAGTTGACGGTAATTCGGCACAACGTTCCTATTCTTCTATAACACATAGAGATAAGGCCATAAGCTGCAGGTCTGCAGAAAAGGAGCAATCGCGACAGACAGACAGTGGCGAGACTAGCTGGAGACATTGCAGGTCACCTAGAGCTAATAAACTACCTAATGAACTATAGCTGGTGGCTGCCAACTTGGGGGGAGACACAAGAGTCCACCTTGAATACTCAGGACAAAGATGATGGAGCCTAATGAGAAATAGAGCCGTGAAAAACTGAATCCCTGCACAACCCTGTAGGCTTACTTACTGCATACAATTTTAATAATGCATCGATTTATTGAATACCATATATTGACAAATGTCAGAGAAAGCCTGTATATTCAATTTTACATTTTGTATACTCAGTTTGCATTTTTCAGTTAAAATAAATAAAAATAATTAAATAATACACCTCACATGCAGTTGAATCACAATTATTAGCCCTCTTGTGATTTTTTTTTTTTAATTTTAAAATTTTTAATTTTATTTATTTTCTTTTTTTAATTAATTCTTTTTAAATTTTATTTCTATCATTAACAGTGCTAGGAATTTTTCACAGTATTTCCTATAAAAATAAAATCTCATTTGTTTAATTTAAGCTAGAATACAAGCGGTTTAAAAAAAAAAAATAAATAAACATTTTAAGGTCAGTATTATTAGTCCTCTTTAGCTATAGTTTTTCGATCGTCTAGAACTGTTATACAGTTATACAATGACTTGCCTGATTGTCCTAATTAACCTAGTTAAGCCTGTAAATGTCACTTTAAGCTGAATACTAGTGTCTTGAAAAATATCTAGCAAAATATTATGTGCTGTCAACATGTCAATAATAAAAGAAATCAGTTATTAGAAATTAATTATTGAAACTGATATGTTTAGAAATGGGTTGACAGAAATCTTTCCATTAAACAGAAATTGGGGAATGATATATACAGGGGGACTAATAATTCAAGAGGGCTAATATTTCTGACTTCAACTGTATATTTGAAGGAAACTTTTTCTTTACAAGAGGTTTATAGCTTTTGCATATGTTTGGTGCTTTGCATTTCCAAATGCATATTGAAAGCAAGAAAACTCTTGAACAGATGTGAAGTAGCATATACCAACCATTTTCCAACATTTGAACCAAATCAGTCCGAGCTACTAAAAACACTTATCACGAGCTGCTCATGTGAGATAATAAAAGTGCTGTGCATCAGACTCCAAATTTGTAGAATTACAGTGCAGTCTTTGTGATTTTTATAATTGCACTAAACCATTTCTCATTCTCAGTCATTGTTAAACTTTTTTTATGCCAGCACTGATTTTTACTCTCATTTGGGGCTTGACAAGGTTAATTTTAGTCTCTGTATGGATGTAATTTGCCACCTGTGACTTTTTAAAATAAATTAATTATGTGACAGCAGTTCAGTGTGGTGCCAAAAATGGGCTACGAACCAAAAAAAAGGTTGAAAAGCCCTGATTTAGCAGATATGGATTACAAGAGTTCATCGATGACTGACTAACGATAATGAAACTCCATGAGGTTGAAGCCTCTTTGTGTGACCCGCTGTAGCACAGTCCATCACTATTTCTGCTACACACCATTATAAGTTTAAATGATGTCATTATACCACAAGCAAAGTCATAATTTCACTTTTATGTGCTTTTATCTCTGCATGCGATTTTCTCTTTAGCCTCGCTGCCAAGTCAGTCACAATTTGAACGGTCTCTTCTTATACCAACGTCTTAGACATTACGCTTCTAAAAATCAAATTAGCTTTCAGGTCAATTTCATTCTGTGTTCAGAAAGCGAACGAAATGCCGTATAAATAACTTTTTAACTGGGAGCGTGTGGACAATGGACCGTTAGTTCTCTCAGGGCTCTCTCTCTGTTCTAGGCATAACAGGCTTAATGGCCGCTATGGAGCTTTAATATGCAAACTTATTTAGTTTGCTTGTCTAAATCAGACTTATGTGGTTTTGGTCGCCCACCTGTTATAAACCAGAGAAGGCAGAGTATGTCTATTGTCATCAGATCATCCCAAGAGGTCACTCCATCCCACCACTCATTATTTTGTTTTTGTTGAACCCACTTTCTCCATTTCCCCGCTGCTCTTAATGAGAATGCTCTGTTTTCTCTTGAGTATCACTCCCTCTTGGTCTAGTGATGCCCACTTATGACTTCTACCATTGGCCAGCCTTTGATTTTTAAGAAGCTGAAAAAAACATTTCATTTTAGAGAGTAATCTTGTTTAGGTTGGAGATGTAGTAGTACATAGTAATGGTATGGAAATTTCAAAATTAAAGTGACCAAAACTATAAGCATATAAAATGTTTTTAAACTGATATAGCTATGTGATTTGCAATTTAATCCTTTGGGGTCTGAGGCTGTTTTGGCATGCCAGAACTTCTCCAGGCCATCTGACATTTGTGCTTGTTTTAGTTACTTCTACACATATAACGTTCTAAAGTCTAATGAAACTATAAACAACACAAATCAGGCTACAGTAATAAGTCACTGACAGCTCCGTGAAACACACACTGAATATTTTTTCACAAGACTTTTGAGAACTGGATCAGGTAACCTAGAGTTTTTGCTTCAAAATTATGTGAAAAATATGTGATCGATATATTGATTTGATATTTTTAAGACAACTTTTTACTGCAAAGACTCTCTGTGAGGACAACTATCATTGTAATGCATTGAATCACACCTGAGAAGACAAATGCTCAATACTGAGCCATCCAGATATACATACACACACATTTTTGTTGTGAAAATACATTTAATTTTCCAACTTATGTGCTTAAATTTAACTTTTGCATGCTAACAGAACTACAGAAAAATTACAATTTCAAAATTATATTCAACTTACCTTCCCCCACAGTCCAAAGACATGCGGTACAGGTGAATTGGGTAAGC
>CAIGQQ010038942.1:7061562-7079075 GCA_903798035.1 Danio albolineatus
GTAAATGGTAATACTTAAAAAAAAGTCCTTGCTCCGTTAAACATAATTTGGGAATAATTTAAAAAGGAAATAAATATATAAATATATAAGCTAGTAATACTGCATAAAAAGAACAAAGGCTCGTCTCAGTTTTGCCTGAAAATTTGATGATCCCAAAGACTTTTGGAAAAGTACTCTGTGGACTGACAAAACAAAAGTTGAACTTTTTGGAAGGTTTGTGTACCAACAGTAAAATGTGGTGGTGGTAGTGTGATGGACTGTTTTGCTGCTTCAGGACCTGGAAAACTTGCTGTGATAAATGGAACCATAAATTCTGCTGTGTACCAAAATATGCTGTAGGAGAATGTCCGGCCATCTGTTAGTGACCTCAAGCTGAAGCGAACTTGGTTTCTGCAGCAGGACAATGATTCAATGCACACCAGCAAGTCCACTTCTGAATGACTGAAGAAAAACAAAATGAAGACTTTGGAGAGGCCTAGTCAAAGTCCTGACCTGAATCCAATTGAGATACTGTGGCATGAACAGTAGTAAAACAGGCAGTTCTTTAACAGTAGCCCTTAAACAGGCAGTTTATACTCTAAAACCTTTTTGAGTACAATTCTGCAAAGATGAGTGTGCCAAAAAATATGAGTGGGCTACAATTTAAAGAGTATGCTGAACCCTCCAGAGTGGCTAGTGGGAGTGGCTGTCTAACCTGTCACAGCTGAAATCTATCCACATTTGGTGGGTTGGTAGGTGTTAAGGTTAAGCAGGTGTGTGTGTGTGTGTGTGTGGTGTTTTGCAAATGTAGGTATAAAATACATACAAACAACCAAAATCTGTTAACCAAAATTAATATTTTCTTAATTTTGTTCACTTCAGTTCACTTACTGACACATAGTGTAAAATCAGCAGTATATGTACTGTGGGAATCAGATGCATAGTTGAACAACACTTTAACCAAGAAGGCAAGATTAAAATACTTTTATAAACAATATATAGATTAAAAATATACTGCAGTTTTTTTCATTAGTATAACATTAAACTAACACCAATTTAATGTTTCTTTAAAGGAAAAAAAACATATGTTTTTAAATTAGTTATATCGTGTTTGCTACACTGGTGTAATAAGAAGTGTTTCTTGGGATTCCAGCATATTAGAATAATTTCATAATAATTCTGAGATGCTAAAGCAATGACAAAAACATTGGGCACAATAATACTTTAAACTGCATTCACATGTAAAACAATTATGTTAAATCAAAATAGTGTTTATTTATAAATTTTCACTCAAATAATCACAAACAATCAGC
Source organism: Danio albolineatus (assembly GCA_903798035.1). Lineage (NCBI taxonomy): Eukaryota > Metazoa > Chordata > Actinopteri > Cypriniformes > Danionidae > Danio > Danio albolineatus. The sequence continues at coordinate 7,062,855 of CAIGQQ010038942.1, forward strand.
TCTTTTAAACCTTTTGACTGTTAACTACAATAAAATAGTTTATTTTTTTAAGTTTAAGCGTGTAACGTGCTCCCCTTCTGAATAAAGCAGAATTTGGTCTCCTGAGGTCATACGGCTCATAATTTCAATTTATTTCTGGGTATGAAAATTAATCAAATTTTCTACTGAGGGCCTGTATTTTTATTTATTTATTTTTTGTATTTGAATGGAAAACATTAGCAGACAATGAGCTCTTGAAATTGTATTCTTTACATGCAAATTACTAAACTAGACAACATTTCAGGTTTTAAGCATGTATGTTGATTATCTTTGTGAGGCAAATTTCACAGAAATGTTTCTGTTTTATATCTGTCATGTTGACAGAAGACACAGAAAGAGAAAAAACTTTGTCTGTTTTGTTGTGCAAATACAAAATAGACCTTTTAGTTGTCAAATCTGTGTTTGTACACTCGTTTGCCGGCCTCAGGCGGTTAATGTAAATTTAAACTTCATTTCAGTATTCTCAATAGTGTGCAGCACACAATTTAAATATAAGGAATACAGTACAACATGTTTTAACTGTATATGTAAATATTTATTTATTAAAGGTGCTGTATGTAAGTTTGTTTCTAAAGCATAACAATACCATAATACTTTTGCAGATATTTAAGAAACATGCTAAGTGAACATGAAAGTCAGATGAAGACAGCTGAAGTCAGATACTCTGCTTTGAAAATGTGTTTTCTGTGCCAGAACGATCTCTTTGTTTATGTTCGTTTAACCTGCCCAATGCCAGTTTTGCCAATTATATTTCAGCACTCCAGGTTGCCTTGGTGGGAAAACCGCGTATTTCATTCATTAATTCAGAAAGGCTATGAATGCATGTGTCCATGACCGAAATGTGACCTCTGCTGGACAGTAGCATATAAACTCCAAAATAAGACAGATTCAGTTCCACAAGATGTTATTAATTAGCAAATAATATAAATATTACGAACATAAACATTAAGTGAGCAGGTTACACTAACAACACGCTTCATGACAAGATATGCAGTGATAAGCGATTTGGCTGTTTGCACCAGACGAAGCACGACAGACATTTAAATAAAGTCATTCAGAAGCACAGAATATGCACTCACTCACAAAATGGTAAGGTTTGTAATCTAAATAATACATATTAACCGTCTATAACATTATTAAATGTAGATGCTGAATCACGTGTTTAGTTCTAAAGTTCAATTTCTGAAGTGAACTATCTGTTGCTGCTTTCAGTATATGGCAATACATGTCATGTAAAATGGCATTCAAACTCACATTATTAGCATTTAGCACTGAAAAAGCACACAAGGTTTACTTGAGGTGATCATTGTCATAGTGTTCTATTGTTCAGCTGTGAGAAATAGAAGCTGTTTCTAATATATCAATTCAAGGTGTTTGTTAGAACAACAACTCCTTTTAATTCAATTCAATTCAATTCACCTTTATTTGAATAGCGCTTTTACAATGTAGCTTGTGTCAAAGCAGCTTCACATAGAAGGTTATAGTAAATTGAAAATGTCAGTTTAGTTATTAATGTTTGAGTTCAGTTCAGTTCAGTGTTGTTTAATATTCACTACTTAGAGTCCAAACACAGAAGAGTAATCCATCGGTGCGCAGCTCTAGCTGCAGTCTAGGCGCCAGAGGTTGGAGAACTCGAGGCTCGTCTGTCCTTGGAGGGTCACAGGAATCCGTCCCTTGCTTACTAATTCGCCAAGCAGCTGCTCAGGATACAGCGAGGTCCAGGATTATGGAATATGGAAAATATTCCTTCTATCACGTGCCGTTGCTTTTATTTAGAGTACAATTTAAATCACTCTCTCCTCTACTCAATCTGGCAACCTGCGCTTCTGTTTGTTTTGATCCAGAAGTGCAATACCTAGTTCAACCACTGGGTGTCAAACTTACATACTGCACCTTTGTCTAATAAAAATATGAACATGCTATTACATTTCAGCCTTTTGTGATTAGCTAATTGCAGTGTTACAGGATTAACCATGAGTTCTCGTAATCACGATTTTAATGATAGTACAATTTGAAACCGTAATAATAAAAGAGAGAAACTTTACTGTAATTTACCCTAAAACCAGTAATCGTGACAGCACTTGTTTATATGAATTAGTACCGTTTATTCAGACCATTTCATTATCATCATAGTTGCTGTGAAATAATCATATTTCAGTTTCATATTTTAATTACCAATAATGTTCATTTTACATAAGATAAATGAGAAAAACAAACACACCGTATGTGCAGAGATTCTTAACGGAAGATAAATGCCAGCCTTTCGGGAACAAGTAAAGAAAGCTATACAGAGCCGAGACGGAGTCAGTCTGGAAGTGATGAAACTGCAGTGAAACACCTGCCCTAAGTAAGTCAACTCTAAGGACGAAAACCAACATAACACACAGGGGTGAATTCATTAAATTGTGTCACTTCTGAGTGTGGCATTTCAGTGCAAATACCTGCACCTTATGCTCTAACTTAACCATTTAACCAGGAACTGTCTGTACAGAAATGGTTAATGCTACAAGTTTTTTAAAAAAGTAACCACTTGCTCAATGTTCTATATTTTGCTTATGTGTCTGTGTACCAAATGGTTCAGACAAATGTTAATCACACAGTTAAAGCTGGATGTTTGATTTGAGTGACTCCCATGATTCTACTCATTCATGGTATCATCATTTAACTGCATCATACACACATTTCAGCTGAAAACTGCCATGTATTGTACAGTATATATAGTCAGTATAATTTGTATACTGACTATAGCAGCTTTTGTACATACAGTAATAAAATACGTAATAAAATATTCATTCATTCATTTATCTTCCTTTGCATTAGTCCCTTATTTTTTTTAGGGGTTGCCACATCAGAATGAACTGCCAACTGTTTGCATACTGTGTTTTACGCAGTGGATGCTCTTCCATCCACAACCCAGTACTGGAAAACACCCATACACTCCTGCATTCTTACACACACACACACACACACACACACACACTGTGGTCAATTTTGTTTTACCCAATTCATCTACCGCATGTCTTTGGACTGTGGGGGAAACCCACGCGAACACGGGGTGAACATGCATACTCCACACAGAAATGCCAGCTGGTCCAGCCAGGACTCGAACCAATGACTTTGTTGCTGTGAGGCGACGGTGCTAACCAGTGAGCCACTGTGCCATTGTGATAAAATATTTTAATGCAAAACTTTACTGTGCATATTAAAAAAAAAACTCTGTCTTGGAGGGATGATGTCCTGCATAGTTTAGCTCCACTTCCTTCAACACACTTGCCTGGAGGTTTTAGTATACTTAGAAAGAGATCGATTAGTCCAGGTGTGTTTCATTGGGCTTGGAACTGAAATATGCAGGACATCGGCCCTCCAGAACCAAGTTTGGGCACCCCCAGTATAGGTGAACAATGACTTTTTAAACAAAACAGGATCAATGAACTATATGTTAGTAATGATGTACTGTATAAAGGTGTTATATTTTAACAGCACATATACTGCATATAAAAAGAAGAGTTCACAAAGAAGTATACCTTAAAATCAAGAAGCTTTTCAGTTGGTCACTGGAGCAAATTTGCATAACGAGCTTGAATGTGAGAAACTCATTCATTCATTCATTTTCCACTAGCTCTGTCCCTTTATTTAGTACTCCACAGCGGAATGAACCGCCAACATACCCAGCATATGTTTTACGCAGTGGATGCCCTTCCAGTGGCAACCCAGTACTGGGAAACACCCATACACTTTCACATTGACACACATACACTACGGCCAATTTAGCTTATTCAATTCACCTATAGTGAATGTCTTTGGACAGTGGGGGAAACCAGAGCACCCTGAGGAAACACACGCGAACACAGGTAGAACATGCAGACTCTACACAGAAATGTCAACTGACCCAGCCAGGGCTCGAACCAGCGACATTTATGCTGTGAGGCAACAGTGCTAACCACTGAGCTACCATGCCGCCATTGAGAAACTTTATTGTGGGAATTCCTATTGGGAGGACTGAATTTGACCTGCAAAATTTAGCAGAGCAATGATAAATAAAACACACCTCAGCTTCATGATGAACCTATAATCATTAGTCAAGTCATGCGGATTCAGTTATAGATTGTGCATAATAAGCTACAATTGGGAACAAAAACAATTAAATTATCTTTCAAAGCACACAGCGTGCAAGGTGTGTGTGTGTGTGTAATTGGCAAACTCTCTCTGATTATTGCAGTCATTATGATTTTTGTTGTCAGTGCATTATATTTTTATTATCATATTGAGTATTACATTTGCACCCTAATCTGATTTACTTGTGTCTGCTAGTGACCAACAGCATGTACAAATGAAAACACCATCATCAGAGAGCTTAACTCATCCTCAGTGAATTCCTCCCACTGTGTTTGCTGTTATTCCAAGACGAGGGACTTTAACTCCCCTCTGCTTTTCTTTAGCTATTTATTTTTAAGATGGGAGAGGACAGAGGAGCACATGGAGGGCATTGAAAGTGTCTCCTTAAGAATTTAATAAGAAAAGAGATCTTGATGGATTAGGGGTCCTACCCACATAGGAGACATTCACGGAATGAGGAATGACAAAGTGAATTTTTCTCTGCCCACCTCGTCTCTGGGGCGTTTGCTTTCAATTGAAGCAGATTAAAGAACCATAGAGGGATGGTGGTCTAGCGGAAAGGTTTTTTATTTGAGTTTTATTATTAATATTTATATGCATATGAAACAAGCCTGAGCATTCGAGCATTGGAAACCGGTTTACGGCATCCCGCATGACGAGACATGGAAATATTAGTAGGTGGCTCGGTCAGACATCAGCACCCTGTGGAACATCCTAAACCCCTCCAAATACATGTCCTGCATGTGTTGGGATATATGTGCTGTGCTTAATGGGACATCCACCCTCAAGGTTAAAAAATGAGTGGGCTTCAGCATGAATGGATCTGTGTAGGCAGTGAATCGACCCAGTGGGGGCCTTGATATTACACAGCGGAGAGAAGAGAGAGTAATCCCTCATAAATAATAGATAACCAAATCCTCTAAAACACAGCCAGTATTGCCAGCCATGGGCTGGTGATAACAACTCTCACAGTGGCTGGGTCAAGCTTCCATTAATACTCAATTACACCCTGGAAGCAAGGTGCCAGAGGTTGCCGTTGTTTCTGCTATGGGAGTAAGATGGCTACCTCTACAACAAACATCGAGTGGAACAGGAGTTTCACATTCATATAGCCATGTGATATCAAACATGAATACTCTTCTGTTTTATTTGATTTGCATAATACAAAAGGACATACTGTATAGTAGGCTCATTTCCATGCATTTTATGGATTTTATTTGTATTCTTTATAGTTGAGTATAGGGCGACACGGTGGCTCAGCGGTTGGCGCTGTCGGCTCACAGCAAGAAGGTTGCTGGTTAGAGTTCTGGCTTGGCCTGTTGGCATTTCTGTGTGGAGTTTGCATGTTCTCCATGTGCTGCCATGGGTTTCCTCTGGGTGCTCCAGTTTCCCCCACAGTCAAAAGATATGATGTATAGGTGAATTAAATAAACTAAAGTGTCTGTAGTGTATGAGAGCATGTGTGAATGTGAGCGTGTATGGGTGTTATCCAGTACTGGGCTGTGGCTAGAAGGGCATCCACTGCGTAAAACATATGCTAGAATAGTTGGCGGTTCATTCTAGTGTGGCAACCTCCTGATATAGAGACTAAGCTGAAGGAAATTGAATGAATGAATGAGTGGTTGAGTATACTTTAATTACAGTAATTTAATTACGTTTGTGCTAACCTCGGTTTCTTTGAAAACGCTTGACTCAGCTCACATTTTTGCAAAACATATATGTTGTTCTGAGTGCAACTGGTTGCACATTTTCAACCCAGACTCATTCTGAAAACTTACTCTTATGTATGTTTCCGGAGACCTCGGAATACGTCCTGAGAGGTACATATTTTTGCACTTCTTGTTTTTGCGAATCCACCAGAATCCACCAGAAGCCGCTGTGTTTGCTTTTTGAGATCTCAAATTTCTCTCGTGAGTGCCATTCGCACCTGCTGTTCTTGTGTAAACCCACCAGAGGCCACTGTCGACTGACTAACCAATCGACTGACCCACCCTCCTCCTTCCCTAAACCCAACCAATTTTATTGATTGACCTACCCACACACTTATAAAAGCCCTCATCTCATTTTTACCAAGTTTTCAGATTTTACCACATATTCACTCTGTAATTTACTGGTTTTAGTTTTTTGGATTCTCTTTTTGTCTTACCTGCTTTCTGGAACCGCTCTTCACCAGACTCGAACCCCGTCGTCGTGGACTCCTCTCTGTGTCTCAAGTCTGCCGATGAACAATGAGAGCTAACGGGACCAACTAGTTGCAGCGGGAAAGTTGTCCACACGGAGGTAAGCGGTCAGCTGGTAAGCACGAAATGGAACTGCGTCATACTGCTCCTTAGCTTTCGTTTAAAAAATCAAACGCAGCCATATGTAACTCTGGCTACATAATGTCCAGTCTCCAGAAACGTACATAGGACTGTGTTTTCAGAATGAGCCTGTGTTGCACGTTGTACATAAGAATTCCACTAGAGGACGCCGTCTATATTTTTGCAAAACTAAAATGTGTTACTTCACTCAGATACTCAAATAGACATACTGCACTTCTTGTACACATCTACTGACTTAAACCCAACCAATAGTATTTAAAAAAATAAAATTAAATAAATAAGACAAAAGTGTACTGTGACTACATAGTTTTACCTTGATTTTGCACTGGTTTTACCCCATTTTGTTTTACCAGACAAAACAGTGTTCTGCATCACAAGTACAGCACTGTACAAGGTGAGTTATTGTGTAAACTGAGCACACCAGAAAAATTGTCCATATGGATATAGTAAGGCGAGGAAAACTTATTAGATTTCAAATCATAGGCATTTTTAGTGGTTTGTGGTATTTATTTGGTGTTTTACAAAATAACTGCTTGAAAATAATCCTTTATTTGTTGCTAATATGTCCCTGTCATTACCGTTAGTGTGAAAGCAACAAAAGCATTTGGTGTTATACTGCCCTATAGTGTTTATTCTACCTTGAAACTAGTCAAATGTACTGTACAGGGTATGTTCAGGTAATTTTTTATGGTTTCACAAAAATGTAGGCTGATGCATGACTTTCCAATGCCTGTGTGGATCTGTGCACACATACCAATCATAGGTCAAAACATTCATTTAGCTAAGTTATGAAAGCCAGAAGTGTCCTAAATAAGGAGGTGGAAGTGTCGGTTCTTATTGCTGAGCTGAGGCAAATGATCTGGATCCCTAAAAAGAGCAGGACATTTCCATCATTAATGCTGCACAGCTCTAAAAAGAGAGGAGTGTAATTAAAGCTTCATTAACACGTTTAATCGAAAATGTTTCCAGCTAAGTAAATGGATCGGACAATAAAATGAGCTGCATGCATTTTCTAAACAAACGTTTAAACACTGAAGTGTGTGACAGTTAGGTGGGAATCCAAAAAATACCAAAACTCCAATGATGTCATTTCATTGAAAAAAGATCTAAGTCATTATTTTATTAGAGAAAATAAATAAAGGTGTAATTATATATGTCAATAACAAAATAAGCAGAAACAAAAATGACAGCAGCAAAAAAAATAAAAAAATAATAATAATAATAACATAAATAAATATTCTGATGATACTGACGTTTAAACCTGACCTGCGATTCATTAAACTATTTTTGCAATATCCTTGTTTTAGATCTATAATACATCTACTTTCCATGCATATCCCAAAATATAATATCACAATAATGTAATTTTTAGGTGAATATACCTTTAAAAGCAGCAAGTAGCAGTATGAAGACAAGCATGAAAAAGTGAGCCCTTACCTGCCGTTCCTGCTTCTTGATTAGAGTAATTCTACAATCAGAACCAAATTAGCAGAGGCAGATTCCAAGTCATTAGAATTAATTACATCAACAGCGCTTTAAAACTGACTCGCTGCAGTCTGCGCCTCTAGATGCATTCGAGTGTGTGTTTGCGAACGCTCAGTCAAGAGAGAGAGAGAGAGAACGAGCATATGTGTTCCACTGCTCACTTCCCTCTTGGGAAATCTCCCTGATGAGAGTTCGCCCGGATGGACACTGCTCTCAGGAGAGTATGTGATGAGATTTGCAACTGTTTAGCAGTTAATAAATCCATCAGTGCACTCAAGACACCCCACAACACACACACATAAACATACTTCCTCACTGTCCTTATGTGCAAAAACAGAGCTAGAGACTGATGATGCATACTGGCATAATTAAGCATGGCCTTTCTCTCTCCAGAGAAAAGGTCTAATCCGACCTCCTTCAGGGCCTCTCTGTGATGACACGCTCTTTTAAAGACACTTACCACGACGCATGATCACAGACATGAAAGAAACAAGAGAAATGGAGCTGAACCGTTAAATACTCGTTTGCTTGTTGTCCTTGCACTTTTCAGAAATGCATCAAGGTATTTAGAATAATTATTATCCCCGTCTTAAGCTGCCAAACTAATTGTGTGTTTAATTATTTCTCTACAATAGTGTCGGGTTTTCCCAGGGAGCCGGTGCCAGTTAAGCTGCTCATAATTGTTGTCAATTTGGCATTAACTATTTAGCAGATTAAGGATTAAATAGAAATCTAAGTGCAACGAAGGCCATTGAGCGCTTCACTGCAGCCCGGTTAACACTACAATGTTGTTTTCACTCTGGCGAAGTGCAGGTCCTGGTATGTACAGTAGCACACTGTGTAATGCTTTCCCATCATTCTGTTCTTTCTTTAATGATGCTCGCTCCTAGCATCAGCAGTTGCTGCGGTAGCGGTGCTGTGTGTATGGTAACCACCGCTCCGCCATGATGGATGGCGATACATGCTGTTGGGGTGCTTATACTTTTTATACGTGATGTATCGGTAGCTACACAGACAAAAAAAAAAGCGTGTCTCTTTAGGCTACCTCTAACGCTCTATCACTTTACCGCTGACAGAAATCCCAAATTGTGTGGGCCTGTGTTCATGTACAGAGTGCAGGGATGGGAGCGAAACCGAGAGGATTCTCAAAGCCACCCACACCGGTTTGGCCTGTAGGAGAAGCTTCACACTCATGTTTTATATGAGTGATCTAACTGAAGCACCACTATCTTTTCGAACCCTACCTGCTCTGGATTTTCTTTGGACCACTGGATTTGAAGTTGTTCTTTAAACATCCAGCATCATACAAGCTCCCGTCCAGTGCTCTTTCAAATCTTTTTTTGTATAAAATCCTTCCTGACACACCTAGACGTTCACTGACAACAGAGCATCCCGGCAGTCAACTAAAATAGCTTCACTATTTCTCACTGAAACCTTTCTGGGTGAACAATGAGTTCAGTCTGTTAATGTTTAACCATTTGTTAAATTAATATGATAATTCACTAATTAAATAAAGGTCAAGACGAGAGTGGAAAAAACACTATCATATTTCTTTTTTTCTTTAACTGTTTTTATTAATGTTTTTATAAACATAGTATACAAATAACTTTTACTTAGAATGTCACCAATCCCCCCCCAAAAAAACAAAACAAAAAAAAACAACAACAAAAAAACAACAACAACAAATAGATAGAAAATAATAATTGACAGAAATTATAATAATAGATAAATAATAGTGACAGCTTAAAAAGAGGGAAAAGGAAAGTAGATAAATAAATAAATAAACTCCAATATAAAGGCAATAACTACAACAAAGCCTATGACAGGATTTCAAAGATCAAGTAAATATGTTTCGATTAATGCCCAGTTCTGTTGGAAAAGGTCTGATTTCGACTGCAAATCCGCAGTCATTTTCTCATATGTATATCTGTTTCAGCCTCTGTGTCAATTCTGTCAAAGTAGGTTGGCGGGTCTTCATCCAGTTTACTGTAATTATCTTCTTAGCTGTTATTAATAATATATGTAGTGCAAATAGGTTACTGGAGACTTACTGATCTGATCAGGGGAGAAGCCATCAAGCAAATTCGTATCCTAAAACTTTACTGTTTTCCCTTTTAGCCTCCTGCCAATACACTTGTATTTTGGGACATTCCCAAAATATGTGAAAAGAGTCCCCCCACTTCTCCACAATCTCTCCAGCATTGTGATAATTGTATAGAACTATCAAATTTGGCGACCACTAGTGAGCTCTGAAGAACCTTATCTTCATCTTCCAGTCAAACTCCTTCCATATGTTTATACCCTTATGACAATTTGTGCATATTTGTTCCCACATTTCATATATATTTCTTTTTGTTTGTTTTGTTTTTGGATTATTATTATTATTATTTTTATTATTATCATTTATTTATTTTTACCAAAATGAAATTTTAGACCACACATACATTTTCATGGTTCCTTGCCATGAAATGGATGCTGCTATGATTGGCTAATCTCACTGCATAGAAAATGATATCATCATCCCTTTGCTGTTGCATACATGTATTTGAATAAACAAATGCATAAATACATAAATTTGTAGTTTTCATGCTTGAATTTGTAGTTTTTAAATTGATTGCTTGTTGTTGCTATTTAACTGATTGCTTGCGGTATGTATTAGTGAGATCTAATACAGTTGGCTGTTTTATCATTGTACAAAGTTCTACTACAAAACTCCTTTGCAAGGTATACCTTGTTTACAAACTATCTGACACAAACAAACATAATCCTCTGGCCTACTTCATGATGCCATTAAAAATAAAACCATGAATGAGTGGGTGCTTCTGAAATTTGTACATAGATGAAAACCAGCAGCTTAAAAAGGATGTCAAAACATGCGTCCTTTAACATCTCCATTTTTCCAATCGTCTGCAGATTCAAGCGTGTCAGAAAATGAACAAGCATGTGTATACTGTAACTGGAGATGATAGACAGTATACCATAACCAGAGTTGACAGGTGTCAGTATAACAGAGGCCAGCTAGTAGGAGTTGTCTATGTAGTCATAATCGTACCCCCCTTGTATCAAGAGTTTCAATACTGACTGACACTTAAAGCTATGGCTTGCAAGAGTAGAATCATATGGATATGTTGGTGCTATGGCCCGTACAGTATGGTGATTTAGGTGGTCAGTGTGACATAGTAAACCTCACTCCCCTGGCTTCAAGAGGAGCAGTAGTGGCTGATGTTACAGACTGTAGTCTTTATCATTCTTAGTTTACCTGCCTCCCAATTGGGAGAGGGATGAGTAGTACCAGAGGTGTTAAGTTTGGTGCCATATCCCAAGTAAGCATAAAGAGGCCAGTGGGCAAACATAAACATGAATCACGCATAACACCTCTATTCATTTCAAAGGACATGCTAGGACTTTCAGGACTGTATCTATTTCATGTTTTCAACAGTCTAGTGTCCACATCACCTTCTGAGCCCTGTTGCACGAAACGACTTGAACAAACTCAAAGTTTCAGGTTGACAAAGCCAAACAAATCCAACCTAGTTAAATGAGGTAATTTCTGTTTCAGTATTTTGAAATGCAGCTGAAATTGCAGCTGAAATTGTGACATTACAGTGTTATTAGTGCTGTCAATCGATTAAAAAAGCAAAAACTAATTATTAATTAATATTTTTTTTCTCTAATTGTTTGCAGTTAATTGCAATTAAAAGATTGAAACTTGTAATTTTGGCTCTTCAAATATAAAATGTAAATTAATGTTAACTCATAATTACTAATAATTAACTCGAGACAAAGAAACTATTTCAATTCAAAATATGAATAGAATTTTTGTTTATCTTGTAACACAGATTCCTTCATGTAAACAACATTCCTGTAATAATAAACCATCAAGATCCTCAAACTGTTGGCTTGAAAGCCGTATTTATTACAGAAATTTACAGGTGTGGGAGTGCCATTTGAATTTCAAAACAATCAAAGTCAATAAAAAACAAAACTGATTTCCATATTGGATTCTAAGTGGACTGCAAAACAATTCCAAAATACAGGCATTACAAATATGGAAATTGAAAATTATAATAATAAAGTAATGAAAACAAACAATTGTTTTCATTGTGAAATTGTATTGCTAAGAGCTGAGAGTTACCACTGGTGCTGCAACAAGGATGTAAGAAGCATCAAGGGGTATATCAAAGGCTTACATTGGGTACGTGCTGTCACATCAAAGACTATAGAATTCTTACAGGGTCACACCATCTCTAAACATTTAATTCTAAACAACTTTGAGGGACCATCAGTGATGTTAGGCGTTTATTCTTGTTGCTAGGGAACGCATGCGCAGAGCACAATGCATCCGGTGAGCGACTCTCTTCAGATTCATCAACTCGCATGATCTTTTTTTTATCAAATTTGCTTAAACTAAGCGTTCTATAGTATGGCTATACTGTACAAGCAAGGATTCTGACACAGAAACGTGTGTCATGGGGAAAACATCAAACTTAATGAACATTTGAGGGTTCAAGAAATCAACTTAAAGGCAGAGGAATGCACTGTCTTTGAAAGCTTGCAACATCATCTGGCATTTTCATTGAGTACGTTTACATGGACACCAATACTCTTATTAAGAGTCTACCTTGTAAGCATCGAGTTTTGGTTACCTTAAACGACCACAGATTTGTTTCTTTCCAATCAGCGTGCAGTTTTATATAGCATTAAAATAACACTCTTCCACCAGTCCTTACTTCATATTCTTAACCAATAATTGTCATGAGGCATGAACAATATGTTGCCGAATGAAAGTGAAACTGCTGTTAAAGGAAAACCATTACGAAACTGCATGAAAATCTAGAAGAAACGCTTGATAACCTGGTGACATGACGTTAATCGTTTTATACTGGAACTCTTCATCTAAAAGTCCTTCCTTGGTCTTGTCCATATTTGCTTGCGCTTTGAACACATCGGCCACACATACACTATGGACAATTTAACCTACCCTGTTCACCTATACTGCATGTCTTTGGACTTGTGGGGGAAACCGGAGCACCTGGAGGAAACCCACACAACAACGAGGAGAACATCCAATCTCCACACAGAAATGCCAACTGACCCAGCCGAGGCTCGAACCAGCGACCTCCTTGCTGTGAGGCGAACTGTACTATGCCACCATAGTGCCTTTTTTACGCGTTAAATATTTCTAATTAATTGCAGGCGTTAACACGCTAATTTTGACAGCACTAATTATTATACATTATAATTGAGATCAAGCTGGCTTTGTGTAACAGGCTTCTGGGGTGCTAAAGGACCCACACAGACCACAAGACAACCTTCTAGCAGCAACCTCTCAGCAGGTCTCTCAACTAGTTTCTAACTAGGGACTAGGGTAGACCTGCTTAGCTTCAGTGGGCATCCAGAATGATAGCTGCTGGCAGGTTTAAGAGAGAGTTTAAAGTTAGACATTTAGTATAAGCTGTGCAGGTAAACCTCACTTACTGTCCTACTCTTCTGTCCTCAAGAGGAGTACTGGCGACTGATGCCAGAACATCCAATGATTCCAGTTTGAATCCTCTTCAAAGCAGGGTCAGAAGAACCAAAAGGGTCACGTTGGTGCCGTGACCCGGATGGGAGTGAGAATTAAAGGCATGGATGTTTTTTTTAGAGCTGTTAGTAATAACTATGCAGGTTTTTGATTTAACGCTTCATGTTGGAGATGCTGGATGTTTGAGCCAGTGCGACCCATTAGATCAGTAGTCATGAGTTACATCTGTAGTCAAATTTCTAGTGCCAGAGGCAGAGTTTGAATTTTGATCAAGTAAAAGTATCCATTGATGTCATGTTCTAGCTGCTAACTCATTCATTCATTCATTTTCTTTTCGGCTTAGTCCCTTTATTAATCCGGGGTCGCCACAGCGGAATGAACCGCCAACTTATCCGGCATTTGTTTTACGCAGCGGATGCCCTTCCAGCCACAACCCATCTCTGGGAAACACATCCACACATACACTATGGACAATTTAGCTTACCCAAGTCACCTGTACCGCATGTCTTTGGACTGTGGGGGAAACCGGAGCACCCGGAAGAAACCTACGCAACCACGGGGAGAACATGCAAACTCCACACAGAAATGCCAACTGGCCCAACCGGGACCTGCCCCAACCAGGGATCGAACCAGCGACCTTGTGCTACTCACGTGCTACTCACGTGCTACTCACGCGCCACCGTGGCGCCTAGCTGCTAACTATCATATGCAAATCATAACATCCAAATGGGCTGCTTTTGAAACTTGATGACATAAGTGCTCTTTTTTTGCATTGATAAGGGCAGATTAAGCTCTGAAACTTGCATGGTTCATCATTTATTTGTAAAAAATTTGATTTCCAGAAAAAAAAAGATAATTAGACACTGTCTAAAATAAGTCTGGGGAAAATGTTGATTATGTGCTTAAGGCACAGTCTCATTGCATGTTTTTACATGCCAGTTCAGTTAATATGAAATGATTCTAAAATGCAACCAAAACTGTCAAATAAAGTCCTTTTATGCAGGTAGTGTCGCATAAAAAAATAGTAATAGTGCTATGAGGTCATCAGATGAATGTTTTATTAGGTGTCACTGGATGATGAACGATGATTTTTACTTTGCTTTCAAGCTGGCGAAAGTGCCTCATAAAAGACTCTCCGCAATATGATCTCTGAATGTTGAGATGATTACCTACCTCGCTAAGGCTGTTTTATTTTTAGTAAAGTGTGTAAAGGAGTGCTAAATTACTGCTTCCTTTCAATGAAAATGTGTCTGCGGGGAAAGAAAAGGACTAGTTTGCAAACAGTGAAAATGATTCTGATTTCCATGCATAGCTGGATTAAAGAATAATACAGCAACAGAACTCAATTGTTAAAACACAATTAGCTAATTAGTTTGGCTCACTGTTTAGCTGCAAATTAAATTAATATGATAAACTGGGTTTGCAAAATGATCAATGCCACTTTCTTTTAAGCACCTTGACTCACGAGTCATCTATTATTTATATGATATTGGTTACCAATTTATCCAATCCAACTTGAAGCATCTTGGACAATGGAGATTGACAAAAAATCGTAGGAAAGCAAAGATGCATTGCAAGCTGGACTTAAACCCCCATCACATATATTCTTTATGGCATAACATTGTAGCGTCAAACCATAATTGTATAACATTGCAGCATCATCTAAAATATTCAAAAATATTTCTGCATATTTCCTATAGAAAAAACATTTGCTTTGTTTCGGTGTTTTCATGAGGTTTATTTAATCATTTTAGCCTACAAGTGTACAGAAGCATATGGCAGCCTGATGTTGTTTGACTGTGTAATCGTTTTAGCCATGTTCGAAAGGCTGTAACAAAGTAACCGTGTATTAAATGAAGTGTGGCACATTTAAAGCTCTTGGTACCTGTTGCCATATTGCATTTACAGCTGTAGTGAAACATCTGGAGTCTTGTGTTGCTTGGCGCCGTGGTGACGTTATGGACAGCCTGAATCACTAGACAGATTTATCTAGTTGGGACATCAGAAATTGACTCCCAGTCTAATTGGATGGAAATATATAGTATGCAAGATGGGGAGAAGATTGAATGGCAGTTTCGTCTGATTTCACCAGCTGGATGGATGAAGGGTTGACAGTGGGCATGGCACAGGCTGACATGCCCTCATTGTGGAACAAAAGAATAATGCATGCATTCATGTCATCAGCAGCTGCTGTAGAAATAAAACATGGTAGTGCTGAAGCTCAAGCTCTGTCTGAGAGACCAGCACAAATCTCAGATGGATACTAGGGTTCAAAAGTACACACTGAAATAGTTTTTTATTCGATTTTAAAAGTTTATTAATTTAAAAAATATAAATATATTTCCAAATAGTTTACTTTTATTATTATTATTATTATTATTATTATTATTATTATTATTATTATTATTATTATTATTATTATTATTATTATTGAGGCCATTTGTTTGCCATGAAACTTGTAATATTTCCCTCAATTTGTTTTGCACTTTTCTTTTTGACATTTGCAGATGTGTTTTGTTATTTATGTTCTGAAACTGATGTATGCAGGATTTATTTATTTAAATAATTAATTAATCATTCATTCATTCATTCATTTATATATTTATTTGTTTATTTTATTCAGACATTTTTTTTTCTTTTCCCACCTTTATTTTAAGAAATAAATTGTAAGATCAGGCATGTTCTATGGAATAATAATAATAATAATAATAATAATAATAATAATAATAATAATAA
>CAIGQQ010038942.1:7147229-7158370 GCA_903798035.1 Danio albolineatus
ATTTAATTTAATTTAATTTAATTTAATTTAATTTAATTTAATTTAATTTAATTTAATTTAATTTAATTTAATTTAATTTAATTTAATTTAATTTAATTTAATTTAATTTAATTTAATTATTTTCTTTTCGGCTTAGTCCATTTTCACCTGTTTCACAGCTTACCCAATTCACCTGTACCGCATATCTTTGGACTGTGGGGGAAACCGGAGCATCCCGAGGAAACCCACGCAAACTCCACACAGAAATGCCAACTGAACCCAGCCGAGGCTCAAACCAGCGACCTTCTTGCTGTGAGGTGACAGCACTACCTACTGCGCCACAGTGTCGCCCCTTAATTTAATTTAATTATATTAAATTTTTATTTTATTTTATTTTATTTTATTTTATTTTATTTTATTTTATTTTCCCCAATATTGGCATGACAAACCAAAACTAAATCTACGAAATAAAGCTACTAAAATGTTTGTATTTGTGTCAAAAAAAAAAAAGTGTTTCTTTTATTTACCAGGATGTGAAAAAGAAATATGAATTTGTACTAGTCCCAGAAGGTTAGAAATAAGGCAATATATTTGAGTTTTTCCGACTTCCTTCGCCTGTCAAAACTCTTCTCACGAGTAGTGCTGGATAACATTTGGACTATCAATTACCAACAAAGCCCAGTCTTTTCCCTCAGTCCTCTGCCAAATCAAAACAGCGTTGACTGACCTCAAGAATAATGCCTATGAGGCCC
The DNA here is from genome assembly GCA_903798035.1 of Danio albolineatus. Lineage (NCBI taxonomy): Eukaryota > Metazoa > Chordata > Actinopteri > Cypriniformes > Danionidae > Danio > Danio albolineatus. The sequence continues at coordinate 7,147,961 of CAIGQQ010038942.1, forward strand.
GATAGGCACATGGTGGCAAAGCAGACATGGAAATTTCCTTAAACAGGATTTATCCCAGTCGTCAGACAGTTTCCTACACTCCCAGTCAGCTTTAACAATCAATCTAATGCCTCTTCCCTGAAGGTTTGCATAAGCCAGTGTCTGAGGAGCAACAAGAGTGCCTTCACCACTTCTGATTTATTTCTTTCTGCATGAAGATGAGACGCTAACAACCTCCCCTCGGACTCTGAAGCGCTGATAATACACTCCGTCTGGAAACATTTGAGCACTGCGACTCGTCCCATTCAGTCTCGTATGCGAACAAAGGGAACATGGACACGACACTAAAGCGGAGCTTTCTAAAAATGCTTCATCCCTTCTTTGAATTACAATGGATGAATTTAAAACTGCAGTGGGGAAATCTAATGCTCCGGAGTCACTGACAGAAGAGGTCAGGCCAACTAAAAGATCCTAAAGTCAAACATATAGATGGAAAGGAGTGGATTAATTACACAGTGAATGAAGAGAAGCTCAGTATGCAAGACCTGTGCGCCTGTTTCTGTCATGAGTATTGATTTATTGTGCAACTGCAAACTGGGGCCGAGGTTCAGAAACTGAAAATAAAACAATAATAAGATTAATACTGATTTTATTTTTTTATTTTTTCAATTAATGTCAGTAAGATTATAATATGATATATATTGTAGTAAGATTATAGAGTTGTCTATGTTTTACTAATATTATTGTAATTATTTACTAAGACTTTTTAATTGTTCAGTCAACCTTTTTTTTATCTGAAAATCTAAATTGTAAATCTCATGTTTTCAAGGCAAGGCAAGTCAAGTTTATTTATATAGCATATTTCACACACGTTGCTAATTCAATCAGCTTGTCTAACATCAGTTTAGAAAAAACAAGGGGGATTATTAATTTCATGGTGAGCATCAGGTTTGTAATTACTACTGTAACTACTACCTATTTTACTTGTTTTGTTTGTTCATTTGTTAATTCGTTTGTTTGTTTGTTTGTTTGTTTGTTTGTTTGTTTGTTTGTTTGTTTGTTTGTTTGTATAATTATTTACTTGTTAATTCATTTGTTCAATTATTCATTTATTCTTTGCAAAATAAATGTTTTTTTTGTATAAATGACTTAATACATTAAAAAATAAATAAAAGTAAAATCAAATAAATAAAACTGTATGCATGCATGTTCCTATTTATTATAAATGAATGAATGCTAAAAATTTTGAATTACTATTAAATAACAACAACAACAACAACAACAACAACAATTATTTAGTGATTTAAGAGTGATTTAAAAATGTGGTATGGTTGTTGGTACCAGACGGGCTAGACTGAGTATTTCAGAAACTGCTGTTCTATTGGGATTTTCAAGCACAACCATCAAAAGCCTTGTTGATGCCAGTGGTCTGAGGAAAATGGCCAGATTGGTTCGAGCTGATAGAAAGGCAACTCAAACAACCACTCGTTACAACTGAGGTGTGCAGAAGAATGCACACTCTGAATTCACAACACGTCGAACCTTGAGGTGGATGGGCTACAGCAGCAGAAAACCACACCGAGTGCCACTCCTGTCAGCTAAGAACAGGAAACTGAGGCTACAATTCACACAGGCTCACCAGATTTGGACAATAGAAGATTGGAAAAATGTTGATGAGTATCGATTTCAACTGCAACAATTGGAATGATAGGGTCAGAATTTGGCATCAACAACATGAAAGCATGGACCCATTGTGCCTTGTATCAACGGTTCAAGCAGGTTATGGTAGTATAGTGGTGTGGGAGATATTTTCTTGGCACATTTTGGGCTATAGTTTTCAAAAAATTAAAAATTTCCGTTTAATAATTTAGATTTTCCTTCTTTTCCCGCATTATTGATATTTCTATTTTGATAATCTGTTAAACAATAAACTCTGGGTCAACACTGATATCTGGTGTTAATCTAAAGGGTAAATGTGGTCATGTGAGCCAGTAAATAAGTTTTGAACAGCACTTGAACAGCCATGCTCCTGCGTCACTGCCATCGTGTGTCATCTGTATGAATCTGCTATGGGCGAAACCTCAGTTTGGCTGCGTCTGAACTTCTGGTGCAGAGGAGGATATAATCCTCTAGACGCTGAATAATCTACAGCCTGACAACATGCAAATTACCAGCCTACATGGAGTTAGCGGACTGTTGCTGTGATGCGAGGGCTTGCAAGCAGATGGTGCAAAGAAACCTAGGGTTTACTCACATGAACACACAAAAGTGTCATTACACTGATTGAGCTTCCTTACTATAGAAATTACAGTAGTAAATACAAGTAAGACACTGCAGGTGAATAGGAGGAATTAATAGTAAATATACTTCCACAGATGATTGATTAGGATTGCATTAAGATTTGCAAACATTCTTATATTACACGTTTTAAACATTTTCATGTTTAAATGTGCAAATGAGTCGTTATTGCATTAAATATGCCCTTTTTTTTCAAACATATAACACACACACACATACACACATTAAATTTAATTCTAGGTTGTACTCAAGTCAAAGTTGTTTTTTTTTAGATAGGGAAATTTGTGGTTTTCTTTTTATGACTTTTTCATTCATAAAACACTAAAAGCAGTATTACATATGAACGAATCTGTGGGCCTTTGGAAAAATCGGAATTTAAATTTGAATAAAACTGTGAAGTTTGATACATGTAAGTGCTGCTGATGAGTTTATAATCCATGTATCTTACAATAAAATCCACACATTTAAAGATATATATATATATATATATATATATATATATATATATATATTAATAACATAAATATGTTATTAATTTTAGAGATCAAAGCAGGAGAATATATAAAATAAATAATGAGAATATATAAGGAGAATTATAAAAAGGACAATAACTATGTTGAATATTTAAAATTCTTAATTTTTATTAAGTAATTCAATGAATTTGCTTTATTTTTTATTTATTTTTTTCTTATTTGTAATTAATAAATTCATAAAATTAATGGCTTTGTATTTTTATTTCATATTTTACTCTATTTCCCTATTTTTAATGAACTAATTCGTTCAATTCATTGCTTTCTTATATCACTTCATTGTATTTTCTTTTAAGTTTTATTTCAAATTTAGTTGATCAAATAAATGTAGCCTTGTAGAGAACAACCAAGAACCTATTTAAAAAAAAAAACGTTGATTGTTAAAACTTTTGCACAGCACAGTTATCATAGCCTCCTCATACAGTATATAACGAACTCAAACAACACATAACACACCTATAAATTACATGCATTTTTACCCAGTTAAATACATTAGTCAATTCAATACGGCCAAATGGATCCTGTGGAAACAGGCACTCAAACAAACGCACAAAGAGCTCATCTCAAAGAAAAAGTTGAAAGCAAACATAACTAATAGAGAAAATAGTGTACCATCACACCTCTTTAAAGAAGTGCAATCCTTTCTCAAGCTTCGAAGAAAATTACAAAAAATTACAGCCCTCAATACGTGTAATACTACTATGCCTTCTGTGAATGAATGACTATTTCTCTAAGAGCCAAATGTGTGTATGAGAAATAATAAAGTACATTTGTAAAGTTGACAGATTACAGACAGCTCCGGAGAAAAATACTTAAAAAAGCAGGAGAAATATATATATATTAAAAAAAAAAAAAAAAGGAAGAGAGACGCCGGAGTGAATCTGCTAACTATATGCCTACCGGATGAACAGAAAAAGAAAAAAAAATGCAAAGATCGTCTGACCTATTTATGAAACTGGCAAGAGAGCAGCAAAGAAACATCAAAATACTTCAAAGGCTTCTTTTTAATGCCTTGTTGTGGAAACACATGCGGAAAACGTCTGCATATACGCATGCCATCTCTATAATGTTAGTAAACAGTCTGCATTTCAAAGCCGTGAGGGCAATATGTTGTGAAATAAGATGAAAAAAAGTGTGAGGGCGACATGAAAGATGGACAGAGTGACAGGTGTCGGGATCACCAGGAGGAAACCCGTAGGATGAGCATCATGAATGAGAATTATGCATTACCAGATTGCTTAAGATATAGCAATCTGCCAGCAAGGACAGTCATTTTTGCCCTCTATAAAACTTCACAAATTACATCACGGTTGTAAACCCTAAATAAAAAGAAACAACAAATAAGAAAACAAACACAGTAAACAAGCAAACAAACAAACAAAAAAATAGTAAATATAGAATCAAAATAAAGAAATAAAGCAAACGATTTATTTTGAAACAAACAAAATGGAAGAATTAATGGACAAGTGAACGAATGAATGAATGAATGAATGAATGAATGAATGAAAAAATGAAAAAATATTTTAAAAAATATTAAAATTAAAAAAATATTAAAATATATTAAAAATATATATTTTTAAAAAATACTAAAAACACTGAATGAAAAAATATTAAAGTACATCAAAAATAAAAAATAAGATATTGTATTATAAATAAATAAAAATAAATAAATAAACAAATTGTTCTCAAAGAAAGAAAGAAAGAAAGAAAGAAAGAAAGAAAGAAAGAAAGAAAGAAAGAAAGAAAGAAAGAACAAACAAAACAATGATTTGAACAAACGAATGAATGATTAAATACAAAAACATAATCAAATAAATTATTTTAAAAAGCAAAATTAGGAAATACTAAATAAATCAAATCAAACAAACAAACAAACGAATGAATGAATGAATAAATAAATAAATAAATAAATAAACAAATAAATAAATAAATAAATAAATAAATAAATCACATAAAAAATGTTCATACAGGACGATATGATAAATGCTGTCCAAAAAAAAAACAAAAAACATCTAATTATCTAGTTAGTCAGGAGGGGGGCATCTGATCATAAAACAAGCTGTTTTATTTTTGTACTTGACATTTAGGAGTGGGTAAAACTCAAATCAATAATAGCACAACAACGAAACAGCATGCAAAAAAGCAGCTATGAAGAAAGAAAGAACTGCAGCTGTGAATTTGACAGTAAAACTAATAACAGTTGAACAAACCCTAGAATCACTTTGAATATGCATGGTGCATTTTCTGATATAGTTTAGCGTGCATAAAGACTTAATTTATAACAGTTTCATAATGAATTAAAACTAAAACATTTTTTTATTAGAAATCTTCATTTATCTAAAAACTAAATAAATTGTGGTTAAAAAGAGAGTACAATTAAAACTAGAAGAACTATTAAATATATGAAATTTAACAAGATATGGCAAATCATCAGCTCCCAGACTTTAAATAGAAATATCTGACAGCAGAGCAGTACCTTGGACAGCTCCTGTCACAGTGTGGGTGGTGTGATTCAGCACCTTGGACAGCGACGCCAGCCTGAAAAGCACAATGTGTGTCCGAGTTTCAGTCTTACGAGGGTGACTGAGCCTAAAAGCCGAGTTTAGTCAAGATATATATTGCAACAACCTCTTTAGCTTCAAAAGCCTCTCCAATTGAGGACAAAGCGAGACTCTTTAGCCAGCTGAACTGACCCCCATTATAAGGTCTGGAGACACACTTTCTTTTGTCTGGGTCACGACTACTCTGTGTGCATTCGCTATGGAGTTTTGTTGTGGTGGCAACTAGAGCAAGTTAAAATGTGTCTATTAGCCACAAACAAATAACAAGAAAAAAAAGTGTTTGAAAACATAAGATGGTCGTGTGTCTGTGTTTATAGCAAAAGATTCTGCTTAAGACTAAATAACAGATGCTCTTAACTACTAACACCATGTATCTGTCTCGGTACCAACTTTCAACTTGCTGTGGGATTTTTCTGGTGGGTGCTTGCTTTATTTACATGCAGATAGAGTTGTATCAGTGCTCGTTGGCACACAGACTAACAGAACAGACGTTAGGCAGCTCATTACTCTTTAGTCACACTGATTTGGAAACAAAGAGTAACTTTCCAAACACTGACGCCTGACAACTAGAATATAGTGACTAAAACATCATCACTTTCACATATATAAAGATATGCTCTGGGTGACATTTATCTCATTGTTATTTTGTCACCTGGAGGAAAGACGAAGCAAGTGAGAGCATGTTCTGGAACGAGAGATCACAGCATGAATGCTGATGATCATTATTCGTATAAATCTGACCACTTACATTAAATTAGGGCTTAAAATAAATGCATTAAGATGCCTGCTTCCTTCTCCTAATGGCTTCCATGAATACATAATTAGGTACAATATTTCTCGCGCGAGATGAAATATAAGAAGCAAATTTCAATGCAATTAGGAAGCTTACATGCGATTTTGGAGTTGGAGGTGAACGTGCAGGCGGGTAAAATATCCCCGAGATATGAAAATGTGGGCCTGCTTTTGTCGGGTTTGTGAGTCTTGGCAAGAATAGAAAATGGGTGAACCTGTTTCATGCCTCGCTAATTCCTTTCATCTTTAGAGACACTACAGAAGAGATAAAAAAAAAAAAATGAAGGATGATGAGTGCTGGCAATAAAAGAGTCACATTTCATAGGCCCAAGACTGCACCACACACAATTGTGCCTTCAAAACTGAGGAGCTTCAAATGAATACTAGTTGCTCATCTAAACGAGACACTCTTGGTGATTTCTGTCACTTAGTGCAAATGAGAAATAAAAAGCAGTTTCGCTTTCTGCATTAGATAAAAATGTGGGGGGTTTATTAAAGAGATTCACTGACAATCACATACAGGCAAACCAACAATAATACCCAATAATGCGATTAGGTCTGATTAAGCAAAACAAATTGATAAAAAAATAAATTAAAAAAAATGGATAAAAAAAGACAAACATATACAGCGGGGTAAATAAGAATTGCACACGTCACCATATTTCACCATAGGTGCCATTGACTTAAAATGTTGGTAACAATCAAAGAAATCCATAGAGGCCAAGAAACAAATCTAATTAATTACAAAGTTACACGTAATAAAATGAAATGATCCAAAACACAGCCGAGAAAACTCAGAAATGCTTTCAGAGAAAGATGTAGTACGGCCCAGCCAAGCTGTAGAATGGCCCAGCCAATCACCTGACTTGAATCCAATATTAAAATACAAATTAAAAAACAGATTTGATAGATGAGACCCACAGAACCATCAAGATTTTTACACTCTGTTGGAGTCTGTGAAAACAATCACACCCGAGCAATGCATGTAACTTCATTCTTCATATGACAGGTGACTTTAAGCTGCCATCAGCAAAAAATGCTTTTATATAAAGTATTAATTACATTACATTAGTTCAGTACTTTCTCCTTGTGTCACTTTGAGTTATTACAAATGTTTCTTGTTTTTATTTTTTGTTTCATTTTATTTTTATTTTGACAAGTTAATATTTCAAAAATATTGATAAGTTCAGCAGTTTTTTTTTCTTTTTTCTTTTTTTGCTAAAAAGCATTGAGTGTGTTGTCATTTTTCAAACCACCAATGTAACCCCCCCCCCCCCCCCAAAAAAAAAACGAATTAGTTTAGAAATTAAATTATGTTAAGTGCAATAGAATAAAATGACCCATGTAAAAAAAAAAAAATCTGAAAATTTCTAAAAATTTCATGTCTGCCCTTTTAATACATGAAGAGAGGGAGGTTTAAAAAGGGCAGACATGAAATCCCTGAGCTTTTTAGAAAGCAAGCCTGCCACTTGTCAGCATAAATGGATATTGGCTGCTTCAGTCCCAACATCTACAAGATCACAATGAAGATGAAGCCAGGGTAGACATTCAGCAAGACAATGACCACAAACACAGACAAGGAACTCATGATTGGTTTCTGAAAATAAAATAAAGCTTCTAGGGTAGTCCAGCCAATCATCTGACCTAAAGTCAATAGAAAATAAGAAGTAAAGATCAGAGTTCATAGAATAGATCCACATAACCATCAATAATGTTAGACTCTATTAAAGTCTTGGAAAAATAAATCCCACCTGAGCAATGCATGCGAGTCAATTTTCCATAAAAAAGGCACGATGAAAGTGTCATTACTTAAAAAAAGCCTTTTATGCAAAGTATTTCAGGCATTTCAGTAATCTCTCCGGCCATTCCATTATTACACATTTACAAACATATTTGTTTTTTTTTAATATACAGTATGCATATTTTACATCTGCATCAAAACGTTTATTTATTTAAGTAATTTAATTCCAAATGTGAAATTTGAGTTTTACATTCTATAAATATTAAACCAAAACAATAAAAAATACAAAATACAGAAATGTTGGACTGCTGAAAAGTATGAAAATGTACAGTTCTTAATACATGTTCTGGGCTCCCTTTGCAAGAAATACTTCTGCAATGTTATGTAGAATGGAGGTGATCAATCGGTGGCACTGCTGAGGTGCCATAGAAGCTTAAGATGCTCTGATAGTGGTCTTCAGCTCTTCTGCAAAGTTGGGGTGGGTAGCGCATTTTCCTCTTTACAATTCAACAACATAGATTCTCTATGGGGTTAAGGTCAGGCACATTTTCTAGCCAATTAAGCACAGAGATACCATGGTCCTTAAACTAGGTATCAGTTCTTTTAGCAGTGTGGGCAGCTGCCATGTCCTGCTGGAAATATCAAATCAGCATCTCCTTAACCTGTTAGCCAGCAGTCACTTTTGGGGATTTGCGTCGCGTGTTGATTGACAGGTCACTGAGCCAATAACAGCAAAAAGTGTGCAGTAACACAGCCCTTGACCAATACAGAAACAATCATACAGCCATTGGCTAAATTCTCCGTCAGTCAAACTAAGTAGGAAGTAACTGTGAGTGATCGGCAGCAATCACAGCATATGAGAGACAGCATATGAGAGACAGCATATGCAGAGCGTCGACAGCTTTGTTTAGATTTTAGTAACTATAACTTTGACTTTTTATTTAGTTTGTGGTCTTATTTTATCTGTAACACTGTAAGCTATAATATTGCCTTGCTTTTTACTGCAAAGACGCCGTTTTCACGTGCAAGTATCATGGTAAACAAAAGGTCTCCGGTAGAAACGATGACATAAACAAACGAATAATCATCCATAATATATTGTGTCCGTGGACTAAATGTGTTCGATAGGATGTTTTCTGTGGACTCTTACCTTTTGAAATAAACCCTGATCCACTGCAATGAATGTGTGTGTGTGTGTGTGCTGTTTTTACTATGATATTCACTCCATATCTATTAAGCATTTTTTGTAAAACTTACACAAATTTAGCAAATACATCCTTTACAAGCCTCCCATTAAAAAAGCAAAAAGCTGCAATGGGTGCTTGAGGGTTGTAGCTTTAGAATGAAGTATAGTTTGTGCAGATTACTTCGATCTTTGTGGTGTAATCTATTTATAGACACTGACATGTGGGAAAAATAGCTCCTCAGTGCAACCACATCGGGGCGCTGGCTAAGGGGTTAAAGCTAGTCAGCAGAAGTAAGCATGAAGTGTTCTGAAACTTACTGGTAGATGGTTGCGCTAACATTGGACATTTTTTTTTACTCTTAAACTGACGAAAGGCCACTGACTTAAATTGTATGACTCACTGTGACCACATTTCCAACTAAAGTAAAAATTGGTGAATGCTCTACTGAGAGGACAAAATAAATCACCTACATCTAAGATGGCCTGAGGGTGAGTAAATGAACAGCACATTTACATTTTTGGAAGAACTATCCCTTTAATACATTTCTTATAGTTTCAGTGTACAAAATCTCTCTGCGAACTGATTTTAAGCTTACCGGGGGATTTACTTTTGCAGACCAAAGTGAGAAAAGCAATATGTGCTTGACATTTATTCTTAGCAAGTTCCCCCTTAGTGTTATTTGCTATATTGCGGCATCGTTGTTGGGCAGAGCACTACTTGCCCACTCAATAAAGATCTACGGGCTCCCCTGACAACTTAAAACGTTGAATGCTCAAAGCAGCTGTTTGCTTTTTCAAAGCATGAAGGCACATCTATAAAGACACACAATAGAGTGAAGTTTTTCAAATCCATGGGAATCGTGCTCAACTCTTTCGGAAGAGTGTACAGGGAGCACTTGCACTGGCGAAGAGAAAAAAACAAACAAAGATTAAGTTAAATGCTGGAGCCCAGCCTCACGATGCTGCCAGCCACAATCAATCCACCGCCGTGCATTTACAAAAATAGAGATGCGATCTGCGGCTTGGTTGGATCGTGGGCTGGATGAGTGTGTTGTGTTTAACCAACCCCCCCAGTGCTGGAGGAATGATGGGATTGGTGTGGACAAAGGTAGGCCATGTTGAGTTCCTGCTCCTGCTTCAGGGCTCTAGTGAGTGTGGTGGCATCAGCATGTGTGTAACGCAGCATTAAGAGGATGCTCACAGTGCCCATTTCCCCCAAGGCTGCTGTCAATGTCCAAGCCCAGTCCCTGCTTACCAAGACCCCTCCGGGCCCGTCAGCCTGTGCTCCCTCTGGTCACTCAAACAAATTTTTATATATATAAT
>CAIGQQ010038942.1:7173370-7188424 GCA_903798035.1 Danio albolineatus
GCGATGGGGAGTCCTGAACGCTTTAGTCAAATATAATTGAGAAAAAACAGAGAAATAGGGCATGTGGAAATACGACAGTGGTTTTGATGATAGCTGAGTAGCTGTATATAATCAAAGTAAGATGTATGAAAAAAATATGTGATTTTCTACAAGTGAAGCAAGAGCAATCATTGCTTTGCATCTTATAAACACAACCAAGCCTTAAAAATCTGGACCACCCCATTAAACAGGTAATTTACCAAAAGCAATGCATCACAATTAAGATCAAAATTATATCAAACTAAACTGGTCATTCAAAATAATCTTTAATAGTCTAATAATAGTCTATGTTGGTCATATAACCCCCTGATAATCGCCCTTATGGTGCATTCACACCAGACGCGTCAAGCGCGAGTCATTTACATGTTAAGTCAATGCAAAGGCGCGAATAGGCATGCTGCGGCGCGATACGCGTGAATGGCGCGGCGCGAATGACGCGAATTGCGCGAATGGCGCGGCGCGGATGGCGCGATACGCGCGGATGGCGCCGCGTGAATTGAGCGTTTTGCGCGTTTGACGCGTTTAACGCTCAATTCGCGCGCATCGCTTCAGTTTGAAAATCTGAACTTCAGCGGACTTTCGCGCCGCGTTAACCAATCAGGAGCTTGCTCTTGTGGGGGTGTGATTATGACGTAGCGCCTGTTGTTGGTGTCCTGGGGGAAATCCTTCTGCCGACACCGACAACAGTTCATCACACTGGGCTTGGTTCAGTCAGAAGCACCGCTGAAAGCTTCCATCATCCAGGTTCAGTTTCTGGAGGAGTTTATGAGCTCACAGAGCTCTGTGCACCTCTGAATTAATCTATTGGACTCTATATTGGAATTTATACAACTCCAAACGAATCAACGCTGTTTTTTAGCCTTCATAAAGCACATTAACACAGTTATTCTCTCTATAAAACCCATGTTAGCCATTTAGCAATAAAGCTACAGTCACCCATAGACAGAAGCCCTGCCCATCAAGCGAATCCGCGTCTTTTCTCAAGTCAATTTGACGAGCGAATGAAGCGGATTTGACGCGCGAATGAAGCGGATTTGTACGCGCGAAAGAAGCGAGTAAACTCAAATGTTTACGCGTCTATTTACGCGCGAATAGCGCGATTTTGCCGCGCGTGCCGCGTCTGGTGTGAATTCGGCATTAGTCCCTTTATTAATCCGAGGTCGCCACAGCGGAATGATCCGCCAACTTATCCAGCATTTGTTTTACGCAGCGGATGCCCTTCCAGCTGCAACCCATCTCTGGGAAACACATCCATACATTCTCATTCGCCCACATACACTACGGACAATTTAGCTTACCCAATTCACCTGTACCGCATATCTTTGGACTGTGGGGGAAACCGGAGCACCCGGAGGAAACCCACGCAACCACGGGGAGAACATGCAAACTCCACACAGAAATGCCAACTGACCCAGCTGAGGCTCGAACCAGCGACTTTCTTGCTGTGAGTGCTACTCACTACGCCACCGTGATGCCCTTGAGTTATACAAACAATTAATAAACTTACATTATGAATGGGACACAATTACATAAACAGTCCTTCGAACAATTTGATAAATTTGTAGTTTGAGCCCCCTCAATTTTTTAGATTGTGTTCAATCACAGATACAAATATTTTTGGGATGGCACAGATACTGGCTCAGCTGCACACTTATATGTGATTTACTAATCTGAATTATAAACAAGGGCCACTCTGTCACAATCATAACCCATAAAATCTAAATATCTGAAGGAACGCAAATGACTTCCAAACCACTTTCAAAAACCACAGACAACACTTTACTTTAATATGAATGAAAGTGAACATAATATGTAATTTTCAACCCCTATCACAGGCGCCTTTTTGTTTAAACTCCGTTTGTTCAGTTGCCTTGTGAATAATTTAAGCTTTGAAATCTGTTCCGTATCTCTGACAAGCAGGTCTATTATAATTATGGGCCGCTACATTATTATGATTACCAATTGAGAGGAAAAAGAGAGACGGAGCGAGATAGAGAGGAAAAACTAGAGGAAGAGAGTGAGAAGCTACTTCCTGGGTAACCATGAGATGATATGCGAAATGAAAGAAATATTCGTTGAATTTCTCATTTAAGTCGGACGCCTCTGCTCCAATCGGGAGACAATTTATTCATCTGACAATATGAAGAATGTAAGATGCATATCATCTGCACTAATGAGGCTGAAGCACGCGGAACATCAGCACAATCAGAGAAAATAGCGAATCATTTAGTCAGGTTTGTTGGTGGCGATTAGAAAAACCTTGATTGTCATCTTTCTCCCATTGATTTGATCTGCTTTCCAAATCATCTTTTCCGGCACTAAGATTGGGATTTCGGATGTGGAATATCTTCATTTCATGTTTGACGAGGCTCGGGAGGTGTAGATTGGAACAGACAGGTTCAGTTTGAAACCCCTCAGTGTGTCATTATGGCAGCAGAATCATATGCCAATTTCTAATATGACTGGTATGGAAACAAGCACAAGACATTTATGATGGATGTGAACTATACAGCAGAAATGAAAATGTTTTAATGAATGGGATATTTTTTACATACAGAGAATCAACGTGTAGATTTATGTATTTTGCTAGATATTTTAGTAAAAACAAACAACTTCTTTAATGCAGAATTAAAAGCTGCAGTCTGTATTGTATTGTATTGGATTGATTGATTGATTGATTGATTGATTGATTGATTGATTGATTGATTGATTGATTGATTGATTGATTGATTGATTGATTGATTGATTTGTTTATTTGTGTATTTATTTATTTATTTATTTATTTATTTATTTATTTATTTATTTATTTATATTTGTTTGTTTGTTTGTTTGTTTGTTGTAAAAAAATATCCAAAATGATTTTTAGCCTGGTTTTATAATGCAAATGCAACTGGTGGGTTTTTAGGGGAAATATGGTTGAACATGTTTTATAGATAAGACAGATATTGGAATTTAAATTTAACTTTGAATTTAACTTTAATAACTTTAATGTTGATGCAACGCTGATGTTGATGAACAATAAAAATTTGCATGGCTTGATACTATATTAATGGCTCATTCTGCTTTCCACTACCCATTGCTTTGCTGTTTTGGGGAGTTTGAAACAAGTCAAGATTCCAGTTTGTTTCCAGTTTTCATAGTAAAGTTCCAGGAGAAATTTGCTCCAGCTGGTTAACACATTTGAACCAGCTTGTTTTATGCACAAGTGAACGAAAAACAAATTCACCTTTACAGTAGTATGTGAGGTCTTTGGCCAGCAGAAACCATTGAAAATATTCATAAATGGCTGATTCAGAAAAGTAGCAGCCTACAATTTGCATTTTAGAAATATCACACAATTTTCACAAGACTACACTCTAAAAACACAGTGTTAAAACTACCCAAATTGGGTTGTTTTAACCCTATTGATGGGTAAATATAGAACAGAACACATCAGGGGTTAAATTAACCCAAGTAATTGGGTTATTATTTTTAACCCCCAAAATGGGTTGTTTTTTCTACCCAATAATTGTTTTTTTTTTACTTAAATAACAGGTTTGACTTAATTAATAGGTTTTATTTTCAAATTTAATTTTTAGCTTTCTTTTAAAATCCTTAACCACATAAAAAAAACAAACAGGTGAATATTGTATTAGCTTTATTTATTTTTTTGTTCCATTACATTTTTTCAGCACATTACACTTTGTACGGTAAATACACATTACCTGAGAGATCATACAAAACTAAATAGAAATTATGAACTGCATTTGAAACAATTCGTTTCATATTTATGGGTTGGCCGTAAACATTTATTATATATATATATATATATATATATATATATATATGTGTGTGTGTGTGTGTGTGTGTGTGTGTGTGTGTGTGTGTGTGTGTGTGTGTGTGTGTGTGTGTGTGTGTGTGTGTGTGTGGCATCACAGTCAGCCGCTGCTGGGAGTTGATTTGACCCAAAGAGCTGGGTTGATGTGCCTGTGTGGTGCTAGGGTTGCATTGATTAACGTCTTAGAAATTATTACCCAGAAAATAACCCAAGTTTGGGTTACATAGCACAACCCAAAAACTACCCAAGACTCGGAAAATAACCCCCAAAAATTACCCAAATGCCTCAACCCAACATTTGGGTAGAAAAAATAACCTTGGATTATTTAGTGTGTAGTCAAACTCTGATGGCTAATATCACAAATTTTGTTGTAAATTATGTCAGAAATGCATCCCATCTCTCAATTAAAAAAAAAGAGCTGTGAATGGTACTTCAAGTAGACTTTAAGTCTTTAAGTAGAAGATATTGTGTAGAGCTGAGGGACACTAACACTGTGGAATGCAGCCCAATCTCTTAAATCAATACAAGCTAATTAAACTGAAGATTAGTCTTATTTGCTCCTGCCTCACAGTCAAAAACACTGCAGAAACAAACAGGCACACAGTCAACTACACCTCCATTTCTGACTCGTTTCAGACAACTCGATAGAATCACGCTGTCAGAGATCGACCTCTCCTCCTCTCTTGCTTTCCATAAACATCCTACGAGAAACAAATACAACTTTTTTCCTTCATTCCTCCACCCATCCGAACCTGCCTGCCTCTGTGGGCTGCGTTTTATTATCGTTGTGCTGACCTCAACAGAATCCGCAATAACAAAGCATCTAAATGTCAGATGTTTATAAAAACAGCCGCTCTAAATACAGTCAGCCGTGCTGCAGTTTATTACAGATGTTACAGTGTGATGTATCAAATATGACACGGTTTTCATTTTAGCTTTAACAGCCTGCATAACTATTGAATAGTGGGTGTCCCAAACTAAAATAGTTAAGGCCAAGCACCCAAGGGAACAACAGTGACATTTGGAGATGGATGGGAATTGAAGTGACCCAGAGCACGCTACATATAAAAAAGGAAGACGGCCATTTGAAGATGTACAGACCTGTTCCTGTTCCTGTCGACGGTCAGGGTTTCAAAAGGCTTTTGGGGGAAATGTCGAGACAGGTTAGGTCAGCAAGGGGCAGATGATGATGTGGTGATGTAACCTGTGTAAATTTGTCGGTGCTCATCCACAAACAAAATTCACATTTCAGTGCCATCTGCATTTAGATAGACAGACAACGCTGAGATTTAGCACTTTAAATTGCCCGCCGTCTTTTTTTCTTTCGACTGTCAAACGCAGAGGTGATTGAAATTCAGTCTTGAAAAAAACACTCTCAGAGGGAAACAAATTCTTCCCAGGTTGTTAGCTTGCTATCACCTGTATCTGCAGACACACATCTAAAAAGGAAGTTCAAGTGTGAAAAATTAGACTTACATTGTAGTTTTTGAAAGGTGTAAATTATGCGATACGGAATCTTATTCATCTCTAACAAGCTCTTGTCCTTAGATTCACACCACGGTTTGTAAGATTATTTATTTTGGGATTGAGTTCCTTCAGAGCCTCTTCTGAGACTTGTTATACCTCCAATACACTATTTTGACAGCCAAGTAGAAACCAGGTATAAACTAGCTACGATGCTGTAGGAAGGTCTGTGCTCTGTCTTTAAATCTAAAATGCCAGAGGTCAGAGCAGTGAACCATTGAACTGCATTTTCCTCCCAGCACCAGTTTCAAAGATTCAGGCCAGATATTCCTTGGCCGGACCCTCAAAAACCCACCCCGCCCCTCATCGCTCTTACTGGCTGTCTACCAGAGACAGACTGCAGGGCTGGAAAGTATGTTTGGCAACATGATGCACTGTCTGAATGAACTCACAGTTAAAGGTCAAGATGAGAAAATAAGACAGAGGAACGTTTGAAAGTAAATCATATTTCAGTGCAAGAAGTGGATAATTATGAGCTAAAAGGCATTTTTAATGTTGAAAAGAAAATATTTTATATATTAAGGCAGGAAGTACACAAATCTCTAAAGTTTTCAACTTTTGCCTGTAACTGAGTTATATACATGAACAAAATGGTGGGCTGGCTGTGCACCATTTTTCTTACTTGACTTGTTTTTTTCTTTGCAGACAATAAAATTGTCTTATGCCATAAGACAATTATGCCATAACATGATTTATGTATCTGAACATGTTCTGTGTTTCATTTAGACAGTTCAAAAACAACAAAATAAAACAAAAATATTATATATATTTTATATATATAATAAAAATGTTAAATAAAAACAGAAACAGGAACACAATATGTGCAATGATGTACAATTATTGCTTATTTGATATTTAACCTCATTATATATTGTACACAACATAGCTGGTTGCAGATAATGATCACATACTGTTTTTGCATGTGCATCATTAAATGATGGGAATTTGATACAAATGATTCAATGTCCACACGGATTCTCATACTGTTAAGATTAGAACTGTGTCCTGCGGTGCATGCAACTTGCCCTCTTCAACAACATTCATGTTTCTGAAAAGAAAGTCTGCATATTTCCCATAGTCTGATGTCCTTACATTTTACATAGGAAAGTGATAATGGTACACAAAACCCAATCAGAGCGGTTAGACTGATTTCCAAAAACAGTTCAAACCAACATGAATGTTGCTTGAAATAGATTTGTAAAAATCATATGTATGTTTGTACTGTATGCAGAAAATGTATGCAGCATGCATGTAATATACTAAATTTAATTGGATTGCATTAAGCAACCATTTATCAACTACAGTACTACTTATTGTACAGAAGTAAAAAAGCATTTAGTTTGAGTCCAGTTTCCTAAACCTGATTTAGCACTCATTCCTACATCTATAAACTGCAAAAAAAAAAAAAAAAGTTCATGTCTTGTTTCTTTTACAAATTTTAAAACATTCTTCACTCAATAAACCTTTTCAAGAGTTCACACTTAGCTGATGATTGATTATAAAGCGTATTTGGCATGCTGTCCCTGGAGAGAGCCCTGAGCTCAGAATATCCTTGAGCCCGGGGCTCCCTCCCGTTTGAAGGGCGAGAGGAGAGTTTGAGCTCAGGTAAGTCTCGAGAACTCCCCCTGCTTGTGAACATGCTGAGATATATCTGACTAGAGTTGCCTTAGGATACTATTTTAAAGTAGTCAATTTACTTATGTTGTATGTTTTTGGACGGTGGGAGGAAACCGGAGAACCTGGGGAAAACCCACGTTAACACAGGGACAACATGCAAACTTTACTATTGGGGTGAATAAAATAAACCAAATTTAAAAACAACAACAAAACAAACAAAAAAACAAAATTATTTTACTTAACCCATTGGAAGCTTGGTTTAAGGAAAATCTCACTTCATTTTGACTCATAGTATCTGAAAACAAATTGATGTTTTATTTGTCTAAAAAAAGCAAGGTTGCTGTTGGAAGTGGTGTTAGTGAGACCAGCAGGCGGTGCTCAACCTACAATCTGTGTGGGTCCTAATGCTCCAGTATATTGATGGGAACGATGAGGCGTTAAACCAAAGTCCTGACTCTCTGTGGTCATTAAAAATCCTAGAATGTCCTTCAAAAAAAAGAGTAGGGTTTTAACCCTGGCATCCTGGCCCAATTTGCCCACTAGCCTCTGTCCATCATGGCCTCCTAACCATCCCCATATCATAACTGGCTGATGTGTAGTCTGGTGCAATATGGCTGACGTCACATCATCCAGGTGGATGCTGCACATTGGTGGTGGATGAGGAGATTCCCCCAAAAATGTGTAAAGAGCTCTGAGTGTCCAGAAAAGTGCTATATAAATGTAAGGAATTATTATTATTATTATTATTATTTTCATTATTATTATTATTATTATTATTATTATTAATACTAGTCTAAAAAAAGACTTCTTAATTTAAGATATTTACATTTTTAGATATTTGAACTAGAAACAATACAAAGTAAGAAAAGCACAGTCCTATGGACATCATAAAAGTGCCCACTACTACTGTGCCACAGTGCAGGAACACTGATTTCTCTAATGCATTAAAATGAGAGCTCTGCTTGATTGAATGACCCCGATCTGAAAAAAATGCGGGCTGCTCAAGCATCGAGAACTTCCTCCGCTAGCACTCCTCATATACAGAACGAATCTACTCTCAAGATGCTTTTTAAAGTAATCAAGTTCGAATAAAGCATCCGAAACAAAACCACTCCATCCACTCCGGAAACTGGACAATGCACACACTGCACATGATCTCCATGGAAACAGAGAGGAAGAGTAGGACTCTCCAAGCGGCCTTCTCCTCCCTCTCCGCTTTCATGTGGAAATCTATCCCACTGTTCGAGTAGCAGAAAGAGATGGAGGGAGGAAGCCACAAGAATGGGGCTAAAGCGAGAGATGAAGAGGGGAGAAGAAATGGAGAAGGAGATGGCCTCTTCACTGGCAGGATGTCTCGCAAGTGGCCCCGAGTGCTCCTACTGTTTCCTGGAGAGCTTCAGGAATAGTCGTCCTCTCCGCTGATCCTCTATGACAGCTGTGCCACAAGGGTTTTGTTTGTTTGTCAACCAGAGTTCATTTTCTGGAGTAATTTCATCTTAGTGGAGAAAAGGCTACATAAAAAAACTCTGATTCACAGAGATGTTTATAGTTTATGATGTTCACAGGCAACATGAAAAAAATTTGATTTGTAGTGATCTGTAAATATCGGAATGAAAGAGGATGTGGTCGGAAAATGAACAGGAGCAAGTATTCAAATGACAGCGTAACAAGAATAACCCAATGCATTTTATATTTCTGACGTTTAATGTTTTTTTTTTTTTTTTTTTTCTTGGTAAGGGATTTATAGAGTGGATGCATATCACAAACGCGCGCAACACACACTGACAACATTGTGTTTGGCAAAGAGCCGAGTAGGTGTCTGATTTCAGCTAGTGTTTCAGGCCGCCGCAGGATATCTTTACTGTCAATGTGTTTGTGTACCTGTGTGTGTGATACTAGAAGCTGTGCTAGCGTGTGTCAGAGAGATGCCCTCACCCGCAGCCCTGATTTCAGGTCAACTCGCTGAGAGCACAGGGAGATGGGATGTAATAGAGCACAAGATGCGGGACAGGTGAGACAGTGATTTTCTGATGCCAGTCTGCGCTTAAGAGCTGCTGTATCAGACTGGATACAGACATTCATATTTCAACAGACACAAGCAGCTGTGAAATAAAACCGATACTGAACGATGATGGAATAGTAAAAGGCCCGCCAAGAATGGGCTGAACTATCAAGAATAGATAGTAAAGTTAGTTTGAACAAACTTTTATGTTGGCTTGGAAAAGCCTTGACTGAATGTTTGAAATGGTTTTGTAAGCTATGAGTGTGATATTTTTGTTTACAGTGTTTGGGATTATGTTATATGTCTACAACTGTGTCATTTCTGTATTTGTTTTGTTAATGGCTGATGGACTTTTGTATATACAGTTGAAGTCAGAATTATTAGCCCCCATTTCATTTTTTTTCTTTTTTAAATATTTCCTAAATTATGTTTAACAGAGCAAGGAAATTTTCACAGTTTGTCTGATAATATTTTTTGTTCTTGAGAAAGTCTTAATTGTTTTATTTCGGCTAGAATAAAAGCAGTTTTTAATTTTTTAAAGATCATTTTACGGTCAAGTTTATTAGCCCCTTTAAGCTATTTCTTTTTTTTTTTTTTTGATAGTCTACAGAACAAACCATCAAATAACTTGCCTAATTACCCTAACCTGCCTATTTAACCTAATTAACCTAGTTAAGCCACTTTAAGCTGTCACTTTAAGCTGTATAGAAGTTGAAAAATATTTAGCAAAATATTATTTACTATCATCATGGAAAAGTTATTGGGGGAAAAAAAATCATTTATTGGAAATGAGTTATTAAAACTATTATGTTTAGAAATGTGCTGAAAAATATTCTCTCTGCTAACCTCTTAAGGCCCAAGGTGTTTTTTTACATGCATTTTTTATTTCTCTTTGCTATTTGGGCTTATTAGAACCTAATTAGAATGAAACCTAAATATTATCTTTTGATATGATGTACTTTTAGAGAAAAAGTATGTCCATGTATATGGACTCATGGTCCGAATTTACATAAAACACCTTTTCCTCAATTTTTTTAAAATGCTTATTGAACATAGAATTTATTTTTAACTTGCTTTGACTATCAGAGAGTAAAAACATTTTTTCCCCCATTTTGGACAGTAAAAAATAGGGTTTGGGGAAATTTTATATGCTGCAAAACAGTTGCAGGATGATACTGTATGTCTTTACAAAAATATAAAACATTCCAAGTATTTTAAATAGCCACTTAATAGCTAAAATCTGCTGTCCACGTGTGTGGACACTCAAGCCCTAGGAGGTTAAACAGAACTTGGGGGGAAAATAAACAGGGGGCTAATAATTCAGGGGGGCTAATAATTCTGACTTCAACTGTATATGTGAATGTTCACTCTGTAGGCAAGGGAGTAGAAAATAATCTTAAACCAGGAAGGATGGAAGGAAAGAAGAAAGAAATAATATATTTTTTTAAAAACTGTACGTTCTGTGCCTGATTGTGGGATTGAGAGATAACAAAATCAAAAATGTAAAACTGTTAACAGTGTTCAGAGGCCTGAGCTTATGTTGTGATGAAATTGAGTGTAAAACTCTATTTCAACATGATAAAAAATGATGCTGAAAAATAAAAGCTGTTTTCACAGTATGATCTCTTTTCATTCTAAAGATCAATGAGATTACTTTTGTTTGTGGTCGCTTTAATTTTTCAGCATGGCAAACTTGAAAAGGACACTATAATAAACTACAAAACAATTCTAAATAATTTAATGAATGAATGAAGCACAGACAAAGCTCAACCTCAAATCATGCTGATTAATGTTTCATTTGTGTGCTTTTATATAAAACTAAGTGACCCAAGTTGTGAGATCCAACAAATATCAGCATCTGTGTATCTTTAATGTTTAAAAAATACAATCAAATACCATCTGCACAAAGCCTACACAACCAACTTCCATCATAATGTACTTCACACTCAACAAATTACCAGTTTTCACATCTGCTCAGTTTTAACACGTTGTCAAGGAAACCAGCACAGGTAAAATTAGAACAGCCATGCGCCAGAGCTAACTAACTAACTAAATAAATAACCATGATAATTACAATGGAAACCTGGTATACTCGTGTACAGTACCTATGTTCTTGAACATGTTTGGAAAATGTAAAGAGCAAATATATCAAACATTTATATTCTAAAGGGTGTTTTTGTTGCCATGGTTTGGCTGACACGTGCATTTTAGTGTGCACGAGTAGGTACTGCTCTTTCCTGATTTTTTCAGAAAAAGACAGACACTCCATTCTCACACACATTCATAATTTAGCCAGAATCTCTGGCAGCCACAGGCAATATGCCTCCAGTTGTTAAAGACATGAGCAGTTTCACAGCACACGTTCACACAGCAGATTTCTGCAAGAATAAACTCCAGCTTACATACACACACATCTTATGTGTTTTTATTTATCTTAGCCTACATCTATGCATTCATAATCTAAACGATGAATGGGCAGACTGGGTCCTGGAGGACCAGTATCCTGCAGAGTTTAGCTCCAACCCTAATCATGCACACCTGCCTATAGCTTTCTAGTGACCTTTAAGACACTGATTACTATGTTCAGGTGTGTTTGATTAGTGTTGGAGCAAAACTCTGCTGGATACCAGACCTCCAGGAAAGAGTTTGGGCATTCCTGATCTAAACCCTACATCATTCATTCATCCATCCATCATCTCGTTAATTCATTCATTCATTCATTCATTCATTCATTCCCATAATTCATTCATGAATATCCTATCTATCTATTTAATCTGTTTATTATATCAACTCATTCATCCATCCATCCATCCATTGACACATATATTCATTTATATATTCATCCACCAATATTTATATATCCAGCCATCAGTTAACCCATTTAAAACACCTACCCAACCTTATGCATCCATCTATCAATAGTACATCCATCCATCCAAATATCCGTCCATCCAACAATCCATCCATGCCATTATCTATCCAATCAATTAAAAATTAAAAATAAATTAACAAATCAACCAACCAACCAACCAACCAACCAATCAATCAATACTTATATCCATTCATACACCCACCCATGTATTTATACACTATATCGCCAAAGGTTTTGGGACATTCCTCCAAATTGTTGAATTCAGGTGTTCCAGTCACTTCCCTGGCCACAAGTGTATTAGATCAAGCACCTTCTGTGGGCAGCAGCCTGCTTCTACAAACATTTGTCAAGCAATGCTCTTGGGAGCTCAGTGAATTCAAGTGTGGTACTGTGATGGGTTGTCACATGTGCAATAAGTTTTTTCTTAATACTAAATATTCCATGGTCAACTGTTAGTGGCATTATAACAAAGTGGAAGCAATTGGATTGACAAGAACCTGGCAATCACAGAGAGGGGCCTGCAGTTCCTGAGGTACACAGTGAGCAGAAGTCACCAACTTTTTGCATATTCAGAAGTTACAGACCCGCAAACTTCATGTGGCCTTCAGATTAGCTCAGGGACAGTTCTTAGAGAGCTTCATGGAATAAGTTCCCAAGCAATTGCATCCAAGCCTTACATCAACAAGTGCAACTCAAAGCGTGGGGTGCAATGGTGTAAAACAGGCCATCGCTGGACTCCAGAGCTGTGGAAATGTGTTCTCTGAAGTGAACAAATGAATAAATCTGGGTTTGGGGGTTGCCAGAGTAGTACTTGCCTGACTACATTGTGCCAAATGTAAAGTTATGGTGTGGGGTTGTTTTGCAGGTTTTGGACTATTTCATGCTCCCAAGCGTTGTGGGAACAGTTTGGGATTTTCCCTTCCTTTTCCAAAATGTTGGCACACCAGTGCACAAAGCAAAGTCTATAAAGACATGGATGACTGAGTTTGATGTGGAGGAAATTGACTGGCCTGCACCTTCTGACCTCAACCCAATAGAACACCTTTGGGACAGTGGAGACTGCCGGCCAGACCTTTTCTTCCAACTGAAGTGCACAACCTCACAAATGCGCTTCTAGAAGATTGGTCAAAAAACACACTCCTTAATCTTGTGTAAAGCCTTCTCACAAGACTTTAAGCTGTTCTAGGTGAAAAGGGTGGGCAACTCCATTTTAAACCCTATACAGTACATATGGTTATTGGGATGTATACTGTTTTCGACCATCC
Organism: Danio albolineatus; assembly: GCA_903798035.1. NCBI lineage: Eukaryota > Metazoa > Chordata > Actinopteri > Cypriniformes > Danionidae > Danio > Danio albolineatus. The sequence continues at coordinate 7,186,507 of CAIGQQ010038942.1, forward strand.
ATCCACTCAAAACTCCATCCATCAGCAAATATCTATACATAGAGTAAATCTTTGTATCTAAATAATCCACCTATTTTCCTTAAGTTACCTTTCGTCAGCACTCTTTGGTATAATGTGAAACTTTACTATGGCTTCAAAACCCCAACACCTCCAAAATGTGGTGGAAAATATATCTTTATTATTACTAAAACATTGATTTATAGAAAACTTCTCTTTCTCACTATAAACATCATATATTGAGAAACACATGCCTTCCTGAAAAAAAATATGATGCAAAAACAAATATTACAAGAAGGGTCACTCAGAAGGTGGTCATCTGCTTTTAAACATATGCATTCAAGAAGTATAAATCCTTGCTCTAAAATCTAATGCTCTAAAGAGAACTGGGTGTCAATGGTGATGAAATGGGCCTTGAAGCAGTGGAAAGAAGATGAAACCTGGTGTCTGGTTAGCTTGGGTGTTGCACTCTGTGTTCCTGTAAGACTGTCGGACCTGTTCTTTGCAAAGAATAAAATCTTTTTGGAAGTAAACCTTGTAAGACTATGTCTCTTGATCAGTAAGAGTCTCTTTATTTGAAACTGTCACGTCAACAATCACCATGGTGCGGAGTTGTATGCAATGAATGGCAATTTCAGATCTTACCTGCACATTATTGTTTGAGAGTAGAGCCTTCTTCTTTCATGACCCCCCATGAAGACGATGAAGTTTTTGTAGTCATTTTCAATTTGCTAACTGGTGCACATACAGCAACTGTTTCTAAAGTGGTCTTTAGATCCTATGATGAGGCCCTGGGGTTCCTGAGGACTTTCTGAAACAGTTGGCACAACCACCCACTTGGACTGACTGCCACTGGGCTGAAACGTAATCTGCAATTTAATTTATTAATTGGTGACCCTGATTCTAATTTCTTACACTTGATGTAGTGGCAAATGCAGATTTTTTTTTTTTACCTTCCCACATTAGAGTAAACTGCCTCCTAAATACATGCTAATAAGTTACTTTGACAGTTCCACAACAGACATTCTACTGCTTGTAAGTAACTGTGGAGGTACATGTCAAGTACACTCTAAAAAACGTTGGGTTAATAATTTTACCCAATAGAAGGGTTAAAAATATTGGGTCGCTATGTTGGGTTAAACTGAAGGTTTATCGGATAGAATTCATAACGACTCACCTAGTTGGGTTAAAATTTGAATTTCAACGGTTGACCAGCGCGACGTTTTGGCGATAGCGCAGCTACAGAAGACACCAATTGTACACGGGTAAGTTTTCATATTTTATTTCCATATTTTATTCCTGTTTTCTGCTCAAAACTGCTTAATTTCAAGTTGTCATTACAATTTCGTCTCTTTGTCTTCCAAAATGCTAACATTGCCCCCTGTCAGTTACTTTATGTCAGCTATATCTGCGTCTGCCTCCGATGGTTGCTTTATAGCAAATATCCTTAGCTGTTCGTCGTAACATTGAATTACTAAAACAGACTATTAAACATCGTATGTAGAATGTTTCAAAGATTAGATTTATAGGATATAACCTATTCACTAACACCTCTTAGTACTTTCATGACTTCGCTATAAGGCCCGGTTATATATTTTGCAGTGACGTGCGGTGAGTTTTGTAGCTGGTGAGGCAACGACTCTTTCAGGGTCAGATTTACAATCATATGAACCCAATATATTTGCCAACTGCCGATTGTGTTTCATATATCACAGCAGTCTTTCTATACACATAGCAGGTACAAGTATTGGGCCAAGGAAGAATGTAAAATGTACAGTCATTCAATATGCCTCCCAAAAACACCATGTGGATGCTACAGACAGCCTATTACAAGCGACGCAGCATCACGGCGGATGTTTTCTCTCTCTCTCTCTCTCTCTCTCTCTCTCTCTCTCTCTCTCTCTCTCTCTCTCTCTCTCTC
>CAIGQQ010038942.1:7191497-7209187 GCA_903798035.1 Danio albolineatus
ACACACACACACACACACACACACACACACACACACACACACACACAGGGAGAGAGCCTATTGGATTTACCAAGTTAAATCACAATGCAAAAATAAAACTATTGGTCATTAATTTATATTTCTTATTTTTCCTTCTCCAGAGGAAGAAATTGATCAGCAAAGCTTTCTGCTCCTTGATGACTGCATGATTACAGCACTTATACCAAGAATTGGCCTGAGATTAAAGTTTATCCATTATTTCAAGCAGTTGCGTACTGTAAGTAACTAAACAATGCCTGTCACATGCTTCAAATGCAAAAACTCCACTCCAAATTTCAAAGAATATTTCCGCCATCTTAATACCATGCATGGCATTAACAGTTCGTCCAATTTTTTCTGTTGTTGTGAAAACAATTGTGGTAGAACCTTTGGATACATGTGGTCATTCAAAAGACATCTGTTGAGAGATCACATGCAAGCAGATGAAAGACCAACAAAAGAAATCTTTTCATCTACTTCTCCTAAAGATTCACAACAACATACTTCTGCATTCACAAATGTTTCACATCAACATGCAGCTTCATCCACACCTTTAGATGCGGAAGTTGGGGGGACACAGGAAGAGTGGGATGATTTTGACAATGAAGAAATAACTAAACGTTTAGCCTTGTTTCTTGCAAAGTTGAGAGCCAAATCTTCCCAAACATATTCTGCCATCAACTTTGTGGTGAAACAAACTGCAAATTTAATTACAGATATAGTAAGTGGTCTTCAGGAGAAGACAATGTCTTTATTTCAACAATTAGGACACCAAGATGAACAAGCAGTGAAAACCCTAAATGCTCAGTTTGAGAGGGCTTCTGAGCCATTAAGAGACATTGAAACCGAATACAAACAAATGAAATACTTCACAAAAACAGGGTGTTTCATTGAGCCTACTGTTGAGTATTTTCCAGGGGTTTCGTATTGTCAGCGGCATGACTCTGCATCCGGCATGGTTAAGCAAACAGCAGTACCTGACTCATTTCAGTACATTCCACTGGGTCCACTTCTAAAAAAGGTTCTTGAATCACCTGGAACAATGAAACTCATCATTGACTATCAGAACATGAAGCGTGAGGATGGAGTGTTTAAAGACTTTAATGACGGAGAGCTTTACAAATCCCACCCCTTGTTCTCCAAAGAGCTTTCTGTACCACTTCTCTTGTACAACGATGATTGTGAGACTGTTAACCCCTTGGGCTCCAAAACTATAGTACACAAATTAGGACTTATATACTTTCAGATCAAGTGTTTGCCTCCCATGCTGTTATCTTCCCTGTCTTCATGCTTTCTGTTAGCCGTGTATAAATCAGATGATGCTAAAACATATGGCATCAATTCTGTTCTTCAGCGAATAACTGATGACATTATGGACTTGGAAGTTGGGGGACTCCTTATTGACACTCCAGATTATTGTGGCAGTGTTAAAGTCAGTGTGGCACAAGTTACTGGTGACAACTTAGGCCTGAATTCACTTCTTGGCTTCTCAGAAAGTTTCAAAGCTAACCACTGCTGTCGCTGGTGTAAAGTAAACAAAGAAGATATGTGGAGGCAGACTGTTGAAGACACAAAGATGCTGCGCAATGCTCAGAATTATGCTGAGGACTTGTCATCCAACAACCAATCAGAAACAGGACTCAAACGAAAATGTGTCTTGGATGATTTAAAGTACTTCAGCGTTGTGGACAATGTAGCCCCAGACATTATGCATGACATTCTTGAGGGAATTGGACCTTACGAAGTCAAGTTGGTCTTGACCTCCTTGTTTGCTGAAGGTCTTGTGAGTTTGGAAACGCTCAACTATAGATTGACAAGTTTTGATTATGGATTCCCAGATAGCTGCAATAAACCTACTGTGCTGGGACAACATGAACTTAAGAACCCTAATGGGGCAATGAGACAGACTGCTGCTCAAATGTGGTGCTTTTTAAGGTTTTTGCCCATCATCATTGGAGACAAAATTCCAAAAGAAAACAAACATTGGGAATTGTTACTTCTTCTCCTGTCATGTATGGAGTTCATTTTCTCCCCCTCCATCACAGCAGAGGCCACCATATACCTGAAACATCTAATAGCTGAACACCACGCTGCATTCATGCAGCTTTACCCAGATAGAAACCTGAAACCCAAACATCACTTTCTCCTTCATTATCCGAGAGCCATTCGGAAGATTGGTCCGTTAAAACAATTTTGGACAATGCGCTTTGAGGCTCGGCATAATTTCTTTAAGCAGCTGAGCCATGTAGTTTGCAATTTCAAAAATATTTGCAAAACTATGGCATTTAGAAATCAGATGATGTTGTGCTACCGTTTACTGACAGAAGGCATTTTCTCTAAAAACACAGAAATTGGACCAGGACATGGCTCATTTCTTTCTGCAGTTGAAGGAGAATTTGTGAAGGGGCTTGAAGAACTCCCATTTGCTGAAGTTTATGTTCCTGATTGGGTAGTAGTTAATGGCACACAGTACAGACCAGGTATGACCATTACAACAGGATGCACAGAGGATGGTGTACCTCAGTTTGGACTCATAAAGGCAATTGTAGCTGGTGGGCTCAATGATGATGTGAAACTTGTTGTGAAAAAATGGCACACTGTGGGTTTTGAGCACCATTACTTCTCATACGCAGTGTCCCCTGATGAAGCTCTTGAAGCCATCTCTGTGAACTCACTGCATGATTTTCAGCCCTTGCATGCAGTGAGGTCATACAACATGGAGGATGACTTGTACTACATTCCCTTGCGGTACAGACGTTTTTAGGAATTTGTTTTCTTTCTTTGTTTCTTTTTCTTTTACCTTAAAACATACACAATAAATACAGGCTTTACCTTAGGTTACATATATATCTTTATTATTATGATAATAATTTTTATCAAAGACCAATTCTTGGTGTGGTGCACAAATCAAGCAGAAGGCACATCTTAGATTGGTAATCGCAGAAGCTTTATTTGTGAGTTTTTAATAATTTTATGTTAGTTATTTTATATTATGTAACTGGGTCTAAAAACTAAAATGATTTCTCTTTGCATACAGACAGAAGAGCCCTCTCAAAACAGTGCCAATAAAACTGAGGTACCAACTGTGACTGAGCTACCTACTGTGACCTTGACTTTTGTGGAGAATTCATCCTCGTTTGTATGTATTCCCTCTTTCCTGACCATAAAATGCCTTTAATGATATTTCTCTTGCTGACATTCTCTGACCAGTTTATTTGATCAAAATTATTAATCATTTTTAATCTGTGTTAAAAGTGTAAAGTGTTTATTTAACTTTTTTTTAAACAGCTTTCTGTTCAATTCAATTAATGTTTATTTGTTCAGAATTAAGTTTTATTTCAAAGTAGCTTTACAGAAAAGACATATTTCTAGTTAACAGCTTTCTTAAAAGAGGTAGTTCTCCCAAAAATGTAAATTCACTTACTAATGTAGAGGCTAAGACACGCACCCAGATGACGCACATTTTCCTTTTCGTGGTGATTTGTACATGCAATGAACAGTCCCATCGTTGTTTCCCATTGATATTTTGTTTTATTGTTGTTGCAAGCTCCAGCAGTTCACAAGTTTCCTCCAAGTGAGTTTCCATTTGTATACATCAAACAATGCCGCATATCGTGACTTACAAACCAACAAACCGTCACGCAAAAGCATGACGAATAAAAGAAAAGGTTAAACAAATAAACAAAAAGGTTGGTGGTTGAGCATTGGGCTAACGATCCACCTTGTAAAAATTAGATGTTACGAAATACCAACTTCAAGAGTTCACACTTCAATGATGATTGATAATAAAACGTATTTGGCGTGCTGTTCCGGGAGAAAGCCCTGAGCTCAGAATATCCTCAAGCCCGGGGCTCCCTCCCATTTGAAGGGCAAGAGGAGAGTCTGAGCTCAGGTAGGTCTCGAGAACTCCCCTACTTGTGAACGTGTGGAGATATCTGGTTAATAGTTGTCTTTATGATGTTATTTTGGAGTAGTCAATTTACTTATAGTGCATGTCTTTGGACGGTGGGAGGAAACCGGGGAGCCCAGGGGAAACCCACGCGAACACGGGGAGAACATAGAACCTCTGCACAGAAACGCCGACCGGCCCGGCCTTCTTGCTGTGAGGCAACAGTGCTAACCACTGGGCCACCGTGCCGCCCTGTCAGAGAAGGGGTGGAGTAGGGGTGGAAGGGGGATTCTTCAAGACAAAGATAACCGGAGTGAAAAGCTGTGTGTTAGTAATCATCTGATTGGTGCAAGATACTGAGCTGATTCGGTGCCAGCTGTGTTCAATTATAAGCACGTGATCCTCTCGAAATTAGTTTATAAATAAACCACACATGGTGCGGCTTAATATCAACTTCGATATAAACGGCCCAGGGAGTAAGTAAATATATATTCAAACTGATGGAACAAGTGGAGGATGAGTAAATGATGACAGGATTTTTCATTTTTGGGTGAACTATTTCCTGAAATTACATCAAAGCAATAATAGCATTATGAAGTTATGCCAAGATGTGTAATTATAAACTATTGTTCTGTTTTATTTTTTTCTAAATAAGGATATAAGACAGATTTTAGGAGGATGCACACAAGGATCTTCTGTTGTTTCATCTTTGGAACAAAATCACACCTTATGTCTTGAAGACAGAAGAAAAATGGTTCGCATTTTGGTGTCTCATTTAATGGATAAGTTTGGGGAATAGTAAGTGGTGTTTTATTCAATTGTCCATGTAAATTTCCATTTTTATTATAGTTTAAGTTTAAGTTAATTATAACAATGACAACGCATGCCACTCCTGATTAATTTAATATCTGTACAATTCTTCTACCAATTAGTCCATCTTCAGACAGAAAGAAAGAGCTAGCTCTGGCCCTGGTTACACAATTCCCATGTCTTAGAGATTCAGAAGGAAGTGGATATGTGAGTATGGTCATCCACATTTACCATAACCATAATCACATAGAATTTTTGTGCACTATTCCTTTATCATATTTATGTTGATTCTTTAGGAAGTATGGTATTCACCTGGACGATATCTCTATCCAGCAACGGGGTTTTTGGAGGAACGACTCCGCAATATCAGAAAGCGGGCCCACAGATCAACATTAGGACGGAGGTCAAAGACCACAAATGAACACAGAGCAACTGTTACCAGTCGGGTCACTTTATTGCCAGGTAAAACACTCAAAACCTTGACTTCGTTTTACTTTCGTATTTATTCCTCAAATCCAAACTGTGCTCATAGTGAAAAAGCTTCCAAAACATTAGCAGTTTCTTCAAAATTTGCTTGCCTTTTCTCCACATATTGCTGTTTATACCCATATTATGTTTTACAGATAAACTAGTCTGTCACAGCAATCACAGCAATATGCCTGAATACTGAGCACCTGTGCCTCATCGACTTTCTCATCTAATCTTAGCTTTTAGGCACATACCTCATCCCACTCATTTTTGGATAGCATCTTTGACATACAGTATGTGGACTAATAAGCTGACTCTTACCTTGAATCCAGCTTTTGTCTCCAGGGTCTTTATACTCCAGTGTATCATATTTGATACCTCTTGTGTTTTCTCTAGCATGTCTTCCCATCCTGTTAAAAAAAAGAAAGAAAGAAAAATACTTACCTGAAACAAGGTGTGTGCTCTCTTTGGTTCCTGTCATACCACGCAATTCCATTTGCCAGTTATCCAATCAGCCTTCAATTTTCTCAAATTAATCTCCACTTTCCATGTCTATCACAAGCTAGAACTACACAAGGATTGTACCACTATTCTGATATATTAAATGTCCCAAAATGTCCTATTTATATCTTGTATAATGACATAATCTAGATTGTATAGAGCACTACAAAAAATATATGACTCAATTACCTGTCCCTCTCTCAACAAAGCGGTGTTCTACGGCAGATCTACTCCCCTAAATATCCTCTTCAAATGTTCTGAAATTTTGGACTCCTGATGTTGTGATGCTTACCTTGATTAGAAAGGTACCAGACCATAAGAATGTATGTGCATCCTGAGATTATTTCCTCGATCCTTCTTTACAGTCAGAATTTCATGAAACCCACCAAGATCATACAGCACTAGATGGAAGAGAAAGACCACTGAATCAAAGTTTGTGGCCTATGAAGGAGGGTTTTGTTACAGCTACACTAGATTCAATCCCAGTGATATGCTGAATATTGAGCACCTGTGCTTTATCAAATTTCTCAAAGCACATACCTCATGTGGGCTACTTACCAGACTCTTACCTTGAATCCAGCTTTTGACTCCAGTGTCTTCTCCTTGATACTTGTCCAGTCTGTTCTGTTTGATATCCATTGTGTTGGTTCACCTGCATGTTTCTCCATGTTCCTGTTAAAAAAGTGAAAAGAAAAATACTTACCTGAAACAATTTGTGTGCTCTCTTTGGCTGCCGTCATACTCCACAATCCTTTGCAAAAAGCTATCTCCAAAACTTACAAGATCAACCCTTTGGCTATCAGCCATTCATCATATCCTTTAGATTAGAGTTTAGTTTATGTAGGTTCAATTTCAAAAGAGTGTATCAAATATCAATATCAAAGAGTCTGCATAACATGACAATAGTCAAAGTAATATTAAAATCTGCAATACGTGTTTGTTAGAAACTTATCATTAAAACACTGCTTTAAGTTGTTGTCATATTATTCACTCTACTCTTTGATTTGTACAGATTCAGAAGTGAGTCAGGCAGAAAATTCAAAAATGACAGAGTGGCTGAAGAAGAACAAGCAACCAGTGAGTCAGGTTGAGGAATATATGCGTGGAACAGCCATCTATCGAGCACGATGGATAAGACAGAATGATTCAAAATCTTTAGTGGAGATCACCCAAGAGTATCCAAGACTTTTGGACACACCTGGAATGGTAAGGGACAGTTACATTAAAAACAAAACAAAAAAAACTTATTTTTAGGTATAGGTATATTTTCTGTTTATTCTCTCAAAATTTATTTTGAAGAATGTTGGTAATGAACTATATTAGATTATATATTTCAAAACAATGCAAAAAAAAATTTTTTTCAGTGGACTTTCATTGTTGGAAAAAACACACACTGTAAAACACAATGACTTTCAACAACGTTTCCATGCAACATTAATCAAATTCATAGTAATTTCATTATAGAATTAAAATATTTTGTTTTAACATAATTCTTTTTTTTCTCGGCCAAATCCTTCCTGAATTTATGGTATTTAAAGGGATAGTTCACCCAAAAAGAAAATGTATTCATAATTTACTTACCCTCAAGTTATTGATTGGGTTTCTTATTTCTGCTGATAACAAATGAATGTGTGAAATATTTCTTAAAGAAATCCCGGCTCTTATGGCATGGTTTTAAGTGTTGTTTTTTAACTGTTGTTTTTGTTTATTTCTTTTTAGATTGCTCAGGACTTTGGTATTTTATATCCAGATGCCAAAGATAAGCTTTTTGAGCTTTGGGGAGATGCATCACAACGTATTCTCTTGTACTGCAAAACAGAGAAAAGAGCCTTGGATCTTCTTCCAATTCAACCAAACATTTCATCTGGTGAGAAAATCTTGCATAACCGCTGTGTTTTAATCCCAATTTACAGCAATTTACCTTTAAGGGGCTTGTTTTGAGTTTATTTATTGTATTTTTTCATTTTGATATAAAGACAGGCTTGGAGATGCTGCTTTGACCACTCTGCCAGCTATCCTTCCTCCACTCCCCTACAGATTGGGCAGCAAGATGGTTCGGCCCTCATACCAGGAGGCAAAACAAGCATTTATTGATTTGCGACCTGTAGGTGCATTATTTATGGCAATATATTTAGGCTATTATTGACTCCATGTGTGCATACTTAAATTTAAAATTTCTGTTTTTAAGGTTGGAACAAATATTGTTCAGTATTTGGAGGAGGAGGGGCAACGAAGACAGTATCCTCTTGTCCTGCTGCTTGGGGACACAATTAACTGCTCTCAGACTTTTGTAATTGTGGAAGGCATGGCACTGGAGCAAGATGGCCTTTTACAAGCAGTGGATACATGCTTTAAGATGTTTTATGTATTGGACCTTGAGTATCCCAGATCGGCTGCTGCTGTTTGGCAGTTTTTGCAACATGCCATATACTCTGTGCCAGGAGGTGTTCCCTCAGCACAATGTCGCTTACTTAGACAGTTTATAATTGGATAAGGTGGCTGTGTGTTTTCCAAATTAATCGAAGTAATTTAGTTTGAGCAGAATGTATCAGTATGTTCCCTTCACACATCCTCATGTCAAGGATTTATCATTGCAATTTACCTACTTATCGTTACATTTGCTGGACTGTATCATTTAATAATTTATTTGTATTATGTGTATTTATTTATTTATTTATTTATTTATTTAGTTTTTTGTTTGTTTGTTTAGAGATGAATATACTCTTAACTTAACTTAAATAAATCAATTGCAACAAAAGACTTAATTTATTGAAAATGTTTGCTTGTGTTTAAATAAAGCATTGCCAATGTATTAGAGTCTGTATTTTTATTTACATATAAATATGATAATGACTACTACTGCTATTAATAATAATAATCATAATAATAATAATAAAATCAATAATAAATATGTGTAAATCAATATATGGTGGTTTAGCCAACTTGGCAAAAATAACCCAACAAATGAGTTATTTTTGTAACCCAATTTGTTGGGTTACTCTTAACGACCCAATGGATTGGGTTAAAATAACCCAACAGAAGGTCGGTGCCAAAATAACCCATCTATGGGTTACTTGTTGGGTTATTATTAACCCAACTATTTTAAGTGAGTAGCCTTAACATAAAGCTCTTCATAATATTGTACTAATAATTTCTCTAAAGCATTTTTTGTATATCTTGTTTTTAATAGCAATACTTAATGACTGCTATTTATTTTTTCAACCAGTGACATGCAAAATCAAGCAACACCTAATTACAATCCTACATTCTGAATGCTAGTATTTCACAAAAATAAGGAAGATTGTTGTGACAAATTACTCACCGGTTTAATGTTGCAGTGCAGTTCTAATTGAGTCTTTAATGAGTTATACGTGACAGGTTCAGATGCATTCTAGTGACTTTCTGAAACTTCAGCATGACCTGAGAATCAAACATAAAACATACAAAAATAAATTCCGTGCAAATGTTATATACACAAACAGTTTTCAAAACAGCTATTCAGGGGTGCGTTTCCCAAACAATGATGTAACTCGTGACTGAACTATCATAGTGTGATGCATCGTTTGGGAAAAGAATGATGTAGTGACGAGTGTTTCCCAAAACCCGTAGTTTCTCTGTCACAGATCCATCGTTTGAACCACATTAAAAAAAAGAAAAAAAAGAAAAAAGAACACATTGTGAACCACATAAAAATAAAAAATAAAAAAATAAATCCAGTATTAGTTTTGGTATAAAACATGCACTCGTTTTCTTTATTAACTGAAATATATGTAAACGGCACATAAAGGGCCTATGTTTCCTTTACAAATGTTATTGACAACCTTACATATTCTATTCTAAAACATAAAATCACTCACAAAAGCTAACACTTATTGTAATATCATATATAAATAAACAAATAAATAAATAAATAATGAGGCTATTTATTAAGAAATTAAATGTAATATTTAATATTTATTAGGAATTAAAAAGAAATCCTACTTTAATAAAAATAATAAAACTATTAATATTAATATTATTATTATTAGTAGTAGTAGTAGTAGTAGTAGTAGTAGTAGTAAATAGGATGTTGTTTATTAATTTATTTTTGGTAACACTTTATTTCCATGATTCATTTCAGTATTAGTAGACTGTATACTTATACACTGGTATTCAACAGACATTTAACTGACTACAAGAAACTTTGCAAGTACATGTCAACTTACTCTAACCCTACCCCTAACCCCGACCTAACAGTCTATTTATTATCTATTGAGAATTAGTTGCAATGTAACTTAAATTCAACAAACGGACCATCAAAATAAAGTGTGACCATTTTTTAAGAGTCTACTTTTACATTTTGACACATGCAAACCACTGCAGAAATGTTCTAACCAACAGGCCCATGTCATATACAGTAGGCTGCATTTATTAATAAATAACCTACTATAAAACAAAAGCATTAATGTATGCTATGTTTTTTTTGTTTTCACAAGCTTTGGAGCAATGACTGTAAAAAAATATACTAACTTTGTAAATGTAACAAATTCCGCTTGGCTGTGTTCAAAATTACATCATGTTTACAATTACGCTCCCTTCGCAGTGCACTTAGAAAAAATGAAGTTCACTAAAACTGAGCTGTAAAAATACTTTGAAAGCAAATTACACCTAATAGTGGTGATTTTAATGCTTTTTAAAAAAATAATAATAATTCCAAGTTTAAATGTTAGAACATCCTAAACGAATAGGGCATAGTGGGGATAACTGGGAATAGAACAAAGCCAGGAACTATGTTTCTAACTACTGCTCCAAAGGTGTAGTTGCAAGTGCACAAGTTTGCAATGCAGTTTATGAATGTTCGTTGGAAAGGTGGATTTGGGAAATGTCAAATCAATGAACTATGTTTGTAACAAAGGAACCTGCAACCTTAGTTGGCTAACGATGGTTTTCAGAAACGCACCCCAGTTCAAGTAACATTTTCCTCCAGGTTCACAGCACAATATTTCCTGTTTTTCTTTTACCTTGATAAACAGCAACTGGAGAAAACAGACACAAAATGGCTAATGAACATGTTAAAACCGCTACATATGAGATGTCAGCATACAGCTCATTAGAAATACTGAAAACAAATCCATATACAGAAGCGGTATCACTAGAATTGGAAAGAGGCAACCTGTATTATGCAGTTATAAATCAGGATTTAAGTGTGAAAGCTCCCTAAAGATTAGGCGAATGACTATAAGTGAGGTGAATTAAAAACCCTGCTTGCCAGCTTATATTTACAAAACTAATTAAATTCACACTATTAAATCAAACATATCAGATAAAAAGTACTTAGCATTTTTATAGCTTTGCCATGCATTAACGCCTGTGCAGGCATTGGTGAGCATTGAGAGGTTTTGCTCTCTGCAGGTTTGAGTGTTGCAGGCTGTCTAGAGATAATTAAGACACCGGTGTCCCTTCAAGTTTCTACACTAATGACACAACATGCCACACCATATGGCCCTATCGCCTGGGTCCACCATGGATCACTGTTTCTTCAGCCCTTTATAACAGGGCAAAGCATGTGCATGACACACACGCACACCCACACAACTTTAACGGGGCTTCCCATAGATGTAATGCATTTGATTTTGCACGAGCTGTATTTTCTATTCCTACACACATTTGAATATTTTATTTGGAATGACTAATACTAATTAAATGTAACACAGCATCCAGATGATTACAAAGAACCTATTATGTTTTGCAGCACAAGCAATGTGTAAATAAATACACTGTGTCTTAACAAATCCAAGCAAAATTAATTCTGTCAGAATTTCATCAAAATATCTCCAATTATCTTTAATTGTATTTTGTAACTAGATGGCAAATAGATTAAATATGATACGTGTATGTTTTCCATCTCACCTTATTTATATTACTACATTACCTTGTTAAGCAATGATAACCCAAATATTGACAGAACGGATCAATTTTATTACTTGCAAACTAAATTAGCACACACAGAAATAAAGCAGCGTTTACATGACTCCTGTGCAATCTGTCGGACAATGTGATGGGTGGGTGGTGAATCCGTGTATCATTCGTTCAATCGTTTTTTTTTTTCAAATTCAAACAAAATATTAAAAAAACACTTGTTTTTCCAAATAAGTTTTTCCATTATTTGTTTCCTGAAAGGAAAGGAAAACATGAATAATGACTCTTTATCCGATGTTCTGATCTTGTGTTCAGATCAAAAAAAGAAAAAACAAATAACAAGATTAGACTGATTTTGATTTAGATTTTTTAATTTATCCAAATTGCCATGACTGAAGAAAACAGATGTTTTTAGGTTTTTCATTTGCGCACAAAAAACGAAAAAACGAGATTCTGGCATTATTTTTGTTTTTTGATTTTAGGGAAGGAAAACTGATAAAGGACTTTAAAATTCATTATACACATGTAGGCGTGCTAAAACAGCCATTTTCCTCTGATTGGTCAACCAAATCTGAGCTCGTGACGATGCCCTCAAAATAAGTCCTTTGCGGCTTTGTTTGAATTATTATTTAATAATATAAGTTTACATATGATATCATTTAAACCACACACAGTTAGCAGGCTTCATTGCATATGCATAAATTAAATAAAAACGTAAGTTAGCAGTATATCAGACATTTGTCATTAAAATAAGGTCATAGTTCTCTGCCAAACGTCTTGCTGCTGTGCACCTGTTGCTGAGCAAAGATAGCAATTTCCGAGCAGAAGCTGGTTTGTATGATTGTTTTTCCGAGCAAGGCCTATATAATAATAATAATAATATATATATATATATTTTTTTTTTTATCTGAACACAAGATCAGAAAATCAGATAAAGAGTCATTAATCATGTTTTCCTTTCCTTTCAGGAAGCAAATAATGGAAAAACAAGTTTTTTTTTTTTTTAAATTTTTGCTTTGAATTTGAAAAAAACGATTGAACGAATGATACATGGATTGTGGTGCGTCTTCTTTGCTCAGTACCATGTCTCGATGGTGGTGATATTTTTAACAGTACGGGCAGTGCATGGATGACCACGCAATTTTCGCCAACAAGTAATCTGGTCAGTTTTTAGTTGGAAAATCATGAAAAAAAAACGTGAAGCACTGTAGCCTTTTAGTTCTCGTAAACCTTTGATCAAACTCCTATCTTCATTTGAAAACACCATTTTTATTTAAGCCTTCTGCAGCTAAAAAATAAATACATCGTTACGTCCTCACCAAGGAAAGTAAATAAAAGAATTATTGTAATACACAGATTGCGCTGATATTCCTGTACTGTAAAAAAATGACCAAGATTTCAGTAAAAAAAATAAATAAATAAAAATAAAAAAATAGTAAAAATGCTACAGTGAAAATCCGTAACCTGGTAAACCTGGAGATTCATGTTACATCTAATATTGATAAACAATGTTTATTTCATGACTAATTTTATGTGTGTTACCATGCTAGTGTTTAGTAGCTGTGTAAATGACACTGAGCTAAGCTATTTTCTCATAAGTGCATACAGTATGGATGTGTTAACAGTCTCTATGTAACAAAAGATGTTGATGTTTTTAACACAAAATACAGACATATTACCTCTATAAATTGATGAAATACGGTAGTTTACTGTAAAAACAAGAATTTTTTACAGTTTGTACTGTGTTTTTAACGGTGAAATACTGGCAACCACAGCTGCCATTTTTTTACCGTAAATTTTACGGATTTACTTTTTACAGTGTGTATGAAATTTAGTTATACTTACTCCCCTAGTATGATAAGCAGTCTTATTTTTGTATGATATAATTTAGCTTGTTTTGTTTTTTAAGACACTGTGTACAACTAATAATTATCTTTTAAAACTGTATTTTCTGTAAACAAACTATTTTTCTATTCCAACACATACACACGCATTCTTGCTCCTACACATATTTTTCTATTCCTATGGGGCTTGCCATAGATGTAATTTCTATTCCTATACTCAAACCCTAACCCCAACCTCATAGAAAACGATTGCATTTTTGCATTTTGGAAAATAAAAAAATAAAAAAACCACGAGGTCAACATTTACTGGAATTGCTCCACATTGTGTGGTGATATTTAATCTAAACAATATTAAAAATACAAAATACACACGCATACAACCATACATATGCACATTTTTTTTTTTTACTTTAATGAGGACATCACAAATATAATTGTTTAGAATATCAGGTTATATTATTAACGATATTATAAACGTATACGGCCTAACAAGACTAATGAACCCAACCCTCATAGAAACAAGTTCAAATCATTAGAACTAATAAAAACAGGTTCTGGCTTATTTATAAGCCTTTCAATTAGTGAGGGCAGTGAAATGTTTTCAATAGTGGGTCACTTTTTGTTAATTACTTAAGTAAGTTTGAGCACTAAACTGTATACTAAACCTGTACATATACTGTAAATACACACACACGCACTCGCTGTTACATGACATATGCATAACAAGGTTTATTACATTATTTTTGTAAGTGAACCTGCATTGATTTAGCTCTATTATGCACTGTGCTGTGAAATGAACTATAAAATATGACAGAGCAATAAAAAGAACAGTGAAAGTTACAGAAGCTCATTCAATACATTTTAACAGGCATAATTAAGTGTAAGAATAGCTGAAGGAAATTAATTAGCTAAATTAATCAAGGCAACTAATGTGTTTCATGTTCTTTTGGCTTCTCTATCCCATTTTATGATCAAATATTCATGACAACATAAGCTTTTTTTGATACTTAAATACTTAAAACCAACTTTCAACTTTATTTATTTTTTAGTTAACCCTGTAAAGCCCACTGTTGTAGAATCACAAGATCACTTTTAAAAATGATAAAAAAATGCAAGAACATTTTTCTTTTTTGTGTTTGTTTTTTTTTTCTCAAAACCACATATACATGTGAAACGTGCAGCAGACACTGACGAGGTGAGGATTCAAACGTAGGTTTATTAAGAATAGTCAGGCAAGCAACAGTCAACAGTGGCAAACAGATGTATGCAGGCAAATCCAAAGTCATGGCCATAAAACAGGCAGATGGTCAAAAGGCAGGCAGCAGACAGAAATAAGCAAACAAACAAGGCTAATACTTTCAAACACGGAAGGCAAGGCAAGGAAAACGTGTCGTAATGTTCACTAACAGTATAACAAGCCTTAGCAATAATGTGTGTGTGTGCTGTTTTTATAGCCAATGTAATCAGTCTTTGAGCAGCATCAGTCGTGAGTGTTTCCAATCAGATAGGATCTAGGCCAGGTATGTGTGTGGTGCATGTCTGGATCTTGTAGTTCTTTTGCTGGCAGATTTGTAGTTCTTGTCAATGTGCATGTTCTCCAGCGATCTATGGTGGTTAGATCGCTAGTGATCATGACAACAGGATTAATGAGTCCTGTTGTGTGTCCTCGTGATGTAATTAGAAAAAAAGTGTTTGTAGATCTCATTACCCTGCCATGAACTTACTCTACCTCCTATCTTTGCATTGAGCTGATCTCATTTTTTTTTTGCAAGTCTGTATTTGTCAAGATTTAGGTAAAATTCATCTACATTTTTTGTGTTTATTACAATGTCTAGAACACATATTTAGTTATTTTGAAGTAAAGTTGATGTTTGAAATAAGTAATGTGAGTTCAAACAACTTGGAAAGGTAACATGAAGTCAGCTATTACAGTGCATAAAGCCACACTACAACATTTGAACATGCAGAGATCTAGAAATACAGCGTTTTTGTATTATCAGTGTTTTGCCATGCAAGGTCAGTGACAGTAGCTATTTATGACATAACAGTAACTATTTATAAATATATTGTCATTGTACATAAATGTGTAACATCAAAAATATCACCATGGTCATTTTCTTTTATTTTCTAGTTCAAAGATATTGGTAACCAACAGTACATTACAGTAGTTGTGCATGTATATAATGTAGCACTCCTCTGTCGGTGTGTGCAAAGAGTTAAATGCAGTGCAATCACTCCAAGCAAGCATTGTCAGGATTTGATGTATTGGCAGACATGGCCAAGCGACCCCTCTCTGTCTAATGTACTGTTCAAATGCATCAGCCTTTCGCCCAGCAAGAATTAATAATGGAGCAATTAAAACCAATGGGGATTTGAGTCCTTCTCTGACAATTACATCTGTTAAAGTTTGAGAGCATTAATGCCTAAAAATATTAATTAAAGTGATTGATTCGAATGTTAAAATTCTATTAAATACGAGTGGAGCGCTCGAGTATGGGAGCTGATTAGAGACTGATTGTTGTAGCCGAGATGCTGATTCTGGTTTATGCATATTTAAAATGCAGGTACAATACTACCATTTATGCCCTATTTAACATAATAGACAACATAATATATTATTAAAACGACTGCTATAGCAATACACACAGTGCATTTTTGAGAATCCACAGTCTAAAGTCCCATGATTATTTTTGAGAATAAAAAAGAAATCACAAAGCATGTTTTTTGCAAACATTTATTTTTCATTAAAATTCCAGATTGTCACACAAAGCCTGCATCGTCGAGCAGAGAAAAGCACAGTAAATGTCTCATGTGCTTTTCCTCTGAAGCAGCAAATGTGTAGAATCTCTTATCTTCAAGACTGTGCTGGACTTTTTATCTTAACGCTTGGATTGCGTTTAAAAGGGAAACATTGACATAAAAAGAAGCCAGGCTCAGACTTATTCAGCTGTAAGAAGAGTTTTGAACATTAAGCCACTGGTCAGGCAATAAGACAGAGAATAGAGAGGCTTTAGAGCAGCTTTGAAAGAGCACAATACAGTAACAGGGACGGGGACTCTTTATTTCAATGAAATTGTTGGAAGGTGAGCAGGCTTCCTGTCGTATTGTTTCATTTTTAATTGATGCCTTGAATGGGGTCAATTAAAAAATCTGGAGTGTAATTTCATGCATTCACAGCACTAGAATGTTTCCTTCTTTAAGCATTTGTCAGGCGAGGCATTGAAGCCATCCCATCCCCAATTTACAACTGATGGCTCCGCACATGGTAATTTCTTCAAACACCCATTTCATTCTCATTTGCCGAGAGACAATCAGAATGTCATTACAGTGTCCACACTGGGCAGTCACAGGAGTAAATGAGCAACAAGAAAGGCATCGGTGGTTGAACAAGGAGCTCAGACACAGTGCCGCAGGGAGGGAGGGAGTGACAGAGAGGAGAGATAAGAGCAGGAGAGCGAGGGACCGATGGAGGTCTGGGTTGAGTGACGACTAAGACGCCACTCGTCTCTCAGGTATCCAGACCTGATCAGGTAGCCTATTACTGTCATCCCGGTTAACCATCTAATGTCAATGTCATTTACAACAGGGTCAGTGACACACACCCTGCCCTTTCCTCTTTTTCTTTTCTTTTCTTTTTTTTTTTTTTGGTGAAGCTGTATTAACGGTCGATATAAGAGCAAAAACAAAAACTATAAGACCATAAGAGCAGGAAAAGGCTTACAGCTGAACCAAGTGGGGGGTTTACATTAAGTATAATAACACACAAGTGAATTAATAACTTAAAAGAGAAAAAAAAAAACTGGATCCAGCTTTCGTGTTTTAATCTTATTAATCTTTTATAATTTCATATTTTTAGAATTAAGCAAATTAACAAAACTCTCATTTATTAAAGAAAAAGGAAACAGCAAATTAGAACTAAAACCAATGGAGACCTAATAAGATTAATTAAAATTTCAATGCTTAATATTTTGACAGAATACATATAAAAGGCTATTCAGTCCAATTTTACCATATAATATTAATACATTTACTGTTTTGGGAGGATAAAAACAAGTCATTTTATAATTTAACTAATTATATCAGATTACTAAAATCAAAACTTGACATTGTCAGAATTACCTGTGTGACAGCTTACATTATTTAAAATTGTTTATTCAATATTAACTAACTTAATTAGGGTTTAATAGTACATCTTATTTTGTTGAATGAATGTCTTTTCAGCATTTTTTAACATACCATGATGGTTTTTTTGTAGTTGCATT
>CAIGQQ010038942.1:7214187-7228480 GCA_903798035.1 Danio albolineatus
TAATAATAATAATAATAATAATAATAATAATAATAATAATAATAATATATAAAATGTTTATATTGTATAACATTTATTTTATTATTATTATTATTATTATTATTATTATTATTATTATTATTATTATTATTATTGATATAACAACAATAATAATAACAACAACAACAACGTTAATAATAATAATAATAATAATAATAATAATAATAATAATAATAAAAATCATCATCATCATCATCATCATCATCATATATTATGAAATATTTATAATACGTAATATTTATATTTTTTAAGATATTATTATTATTATTATTATTATTATTATTGATATAACATCATTATTATTATTATTATTATTATTATTATTATTAATAGCAATAATTATCATCATCATCATCATCATCAACAACATCATCATTATCATCATCATAATGTGTGTGTGTGTGTGTGTGTGTGTTAAATGAATAGACTGAACTGAAATGACTATACAGGTCCTGTCTGATTAGTAGATTGTAATTCGTCTCTCTGAGAGCAGGAATTCAATGAGGAAGAGAAGAGTCCATCTGTCACAAATAATGAACACTCTCCGTACACATTAAACCAGGAAATGACTATATAATGGCACCCGGTGGACAGAGGCACTATTTATGACAAACGTCCATCTTGTCAATTAGCCAGCACAGACACACACGTGCACACACTCGCACGCAAATGGCATCTTCATGCCAGGTATCTTTTAGATGGGCGCAGAGTAGAGGAGCGGGGCTAAATTGGCTGATTTTAGCTCTGAGGAAAGCTATTATAGTTTGGCATTTAAAAATGGTCTTTTCTAAATGCTATTTTTGAATGTACTTTTCATTTCAGCTTTTAGGATTTTCTAAGTAGTCTTTGTTTCAAAAACACACACGTTTACATTTATTTCTAAGTATTTTAATATCATTTTTGGAAACAATGTATCATTAATAGAGAACACATCTAAAATAAGCCCAAAGCCTGCAGTGTAATCTGACCATTGCTGCATTTCCAGCACAGCTGACAGAAAAGACAGAGCCACCTCAACTCAGCAGTGTTAAAGACAGCTTCAGATTGGCAAAATCCGCTGGGTGAGCTTCTCCCACGCTGACAAAAGGTCAAACTATTTCAGCATTCTTCATTAACTCCTACCACATATGTTTTATTTTAGTCTTTCATTATTTTTTCTTTAATTGTTTCACTTATCTTTTGTATGACTATTATACTAGCTGTGACACTAACTGTAGGGAAAAACAGCAATATAGTTAATGTGTTTAAAAGAAATATGCTGAAGTACTAACTTAAGGTTTAAATGCATGTTAGTAGCAATTCTATTAAAGATTAATTTGATTCTAAAGTGGTCATAATATGCTTTTACACTTTATTGGTGTTTACAAATTGCTTTAAAAAAACAACAACAATTGCTTACTGAAATTGCTTGCTTTTCTATTATGTAGTATGTGCAGTACTGTATGGAAGCTGAGTATTTTGTCAGAATTCAATTCAATTCACCTTTATTTCTATAGCACTTTTATTAGGTAGATTTTGTCAAATAGCTTCACATAGAAGATTATAGTAAATTGAAACAGTTTTAGTTCAGTTTTCAGAGTTGAAGTTCAGTTTAGTTCAGTTCAGTGTGGTTCAATATTCACTACTGAGAGTCCAAACACTAAAGAGCAAATCTATTGATGCACGGCTCTACAGGTCCCTAACCATACAAGCCAGTGGCGACAGTGGTGAGGAAAAAAACTTTCTCCAATTGGCGAAAGTGAATAATTTAAAAAACCTAGAGAGAAACCAAGCTCAGTTGAGCACGACCATTTCTCCTATGGCCAAACGTCTTGTGCAGAGCTGCAGTATAGGCGTAGGAGGCTGGAGAAGCCATATGCTGATATCCTAAATCATCCCCTTTACCTTTATTCACTGTTTCCAACATTAGACCAGTAATACATTCTATTTGAACGAGTGAATGAAAATGAGTAAGTGAATTCAAGTGGAGTTCAGTTTTTTTTTTTTTTTTTTTTTTTTTGTTAGTTAGTTTTGTTAGTTTTGTTAGGGTGTTTTGTTAGTTTTGTTAAATCCCTCAGACAGATTATATTTTAAACTTTGAGATCAGACACAGTCATAGTTATTTAACACACAGTGAGCTGTCTATTAGTATATACCAAGTATTTTGATTTCTATCATCTATACAAACTTAACTTAAAATAATATTCAATTTTGAAACTTAAGGTCGCTGGTTCGAGCCCCAGCTGGGTCAGTTGACGGTTCTGTGTGGAGTTTGCATGTTCTCCCCGTGTTTGTGTGGGTTTCCTCTGGGTGCTCCGGTTTCCCTCTACTGTCCAAAGACGTGTGGTATTGGTGAGTTGGGTAAGCTAAATTGTCCGTGGTGTATGTGTGGGTTTCCCAGTGATGAGTTGCAGCTGGAAGGGCATCCGCTGCATAAAACATGTGCTGGATAAGTTGGACTAAGCTAAAAATAAAATGAATGAATGAATTTTAAAAACTTACCCTTTATAAGATTCTGCTGTGGAAGCCATCTTGTGTTTAGGGGCATGAATTTATTCGCTGCTGCATTTTAGGTATTTCTCTGCTTTTGAGTGTACATGGGTTGTGTACTAGCCATTGCTGTGCATTGTGGGATTGATTGAATGCACTTCAGAACAGACACTTTGGGCCCTATCATACACCCGGCGCAATATTCAAATTTTCACACCAGCACAACCCTAATTTTCACGTCTTGCGCCATGTTTTTTAAAAATAGCAAATCCATGTGTGCCACTTTGTGGACTCTGTGGGTGTTCCTGTCTAAAAAAGGAGGTGTGTTAAGGCACATTGTTGCGCCACTGACCAACTGAAAGCTGGTCTAAAGTCTAGCACAGGGCATGTTAGTTATGTGCCTATGCAGGTCCAAAATGTGATAAATACACACAGGAAGTATATTTATATAAACTACCCTGTTTGGGTGTACACTTTCAGTACTTTAGTCCACAAATAAATGGCAGTTGAAAAATTACAATATTTCTGATAGAAACTGTAGAATTTGTCATTAGTAACTTTTCCACTATTAGTCGGGGTAGTTGAAGCTCAGGGCAATCGCTTGTTTGAAGTCAGACTTTAATGTATTGTTAACTTGAGACTCACTCTAACTGGATTGCTTCAGTTGGTCTGTTGTTAACTGGAGAATTGCTTTGACTGAATCATTTGAATCAGTTAGATGTCCTTCATGAAATAGTCAATTCACTTAGTTTAAATTAACGGCTTTACTCCACATTTATGCTGCGGGGTGTAGTGGGATGAAAACATTGACTGTATACTATTTTATATATATATATATTACTTTTTTTTTTTACTACAAAACATTATTGTCATTTCTGTTGGGATTTGTAAATAATCTTCTAACTACACATTCAAGCTGTAGAATATCCTTGAGCCCTTGGCTCCCTCCCATTTAAAGGGCGAGAGGAGAGTTTAAGCTCAGGTAAGTTTCGAGAACTCCGCACCGCTTGTGAACGTGCTGAGATATATCCGACTAGAGTTGCCTTAAGATGCTATTTAAAAGTAGTCTTTACTTATGTTGTATGTTTTTTGGATGGTGGGAAGAAACCTGAGAACCCGGGGAAAACCCACGCAAACACGGGGAGAACATGTAAACTCCACACAGAAACGTCTCGGCTCGGGGAGAGGCCGAACCAGTGGCTTTCTTGCTGTGAAGCAACAGTGCTAACCACTGGGCCACTTGCCGCCCTATATGAGAAGGGGAGGAGTTGTGGTGCAAGGGGGATTCTTCAAGACGAAGATGACTGGAGTAGAAAGCTCTGGTATTTCATAGTGTGTAAGGATTCGTCTGATTGGTGCAATATGCAGAGCTGATGTGGTACCAGCTGCGTTCAATCATAAGCATGTGATCCTCTCGAAATTAGTTTATAAATAAACCCCACTTTGCATTAAAGGAGTGATCCAGAGTGTATTTTTAAGGCTTGATTGTGTTTATAGGGTGCAAAGCATTGTGCTCATGCTTCATTTGTGAAAAATTTTTTTTTTTTTCATATGTCTTACTATGATTATATACAGCAGGGGTGCTCAGCCCTGTTCCTGGAGATCTACCTTCCTGTAGAGTTCAGCTCCAACCTTGATCAAACACACCTGAAACAATTAATTAGGACCTGAACAGCACTTGATAATTACAGGCAGGTGTGTTTGATATGGGTTGCAACTGAAATCTGAAAGGTTGGTCACCCCTGATATACAGCTTCTCAGCTAACTTGAAAATGACAGCTAATATAATGCACTGAGATTCGCAGATCGGCTCCATCTCACCAAGAAGCGTCCTGCTATAACATCACAGCACATATGGCCACCCCCCTTTACTGAGCGGGGTGTTTGCTTGTAACCTAAAGGGTATATGACATCATTAACCAGGATATATTTTTTCGTAATCCCCAAATTTCATTCACTCTAGGCTTTGCTAAGCTAACTCTGTAATAGCCAATGCTTTCCTTTGTATTGACCTTTTAGTGTCTTACATTCAGAGATGTTATTTTGTGTTTACACAACAAACTACATTACACATCAACTAAAGTTTCAAATATGGCATTGTAGTGGACCACCCGTTTAATTCAATTACATATACACTATACAATACTTTTATATAAATGTACACATAACATTGATTAACAAACTACTGTTAAGTATGTGGAAAAAGTAGAAAACAATCATGTTTGTAAAAGGGCATAAAAGTGTAACCCACGTTTAATTAGGTGGCCTTTTTTCATTATTATTTTATTTGCTAGAAAATCCTCAACCATATGCTAAAATGTTTAAAATGAAAAACGATAATGTCTCAAAACGTGATATGAAAGTTCATGTGAAGTTCATGAGCTTTTTCTTTGAGGGACATTTTTTTTTTTCTATATACAGTACATACACTTTTACAATTTTAAATCCATTGTAAGTGCACATTAGACACAGTTAAGTGCACTTCTGTTTCACAAGGGCAGGCTGAAGAAAAGAGTAAAAGGCAGAAATATATTAGAGGAAAGGAAGGATATGAGAAACTGGTCTCCAGGAATAAGCAGGACGGCCCGCTGCAGTTGTTGTTCTCTAAGTAGCAGCTAATGAGATCAGACAGAAATCTTTGCGATGCTGAGTGGCAGTGCTTCTATTAAAACTCTCTGCTTTGCTCCATCCAAGCCTCTCGTCTCTGTCCTTCATCCATCACACACGCCTTGCAGGAATGGACTGAAAGTAAGAACAAGGTTTTTCAAATGAAGTGTACAAAGATGAGCCGTAGCGTTGTGGTTCTTCTGTAGTGCATTATGGGTATTTTTTGTGAATAAGAACAGCTCTTGAGGGATGCTGGTATTGTTGAGAACAAAACTGTGTGTGTGTGTGTGTGTGTGTGTGTGTATGCGTGTGCGTGTGCGTGTTTGTGTGTGTGTGTGTGTGTGTGTGTGTGTGTGTGTGTGTGTGTGTTGAGAGAGAGAGAGATGATGAGATCTTTGAGATTTTTCAAGTTTGTTCATTCATTCATTAATTCCCTCAATATTTTTTCTTTATTGTGGTTGTTATTATTTTGATTTGTTTTCCAGAAGGAAAACCGTACTTAAATCACATACATTTAATCACACTTGTTTTTTCATTAAAGTTTATGAGGATAATCCATTGTTTAAGTTTGTTAGTTTGTTAGTGCTTTTCATATATTAAAAAAAATGTTGAAGCATTTGTGTTACTAATGCATTGCTACAGTATGTTTCAGATATTATAGTGGCGTTTCAGAGAACAATGTTGGATGCATAAGTGCTGTCCACTCTGGGGTGATTTTATTTAATTATTTATTTATGTTAACTAATATATATATATATATATATATATATATATATATATATATATATATATACAGATTTTTTTCCTAAATATTTGCATAAATCTTTTAATCTATGTCAGTCCTGATCGAAACTTGTACATTGCTTAGAAAATTACAAGATTTTATCTCTTTAACTGCCAAGTTTACAAATGATGTCACTGATTTGGGAAAAACACACAAAATTATGTATTTTCAATATTCAGTATTTTCGATCATTCATTGATTTTCTTTTCGGCTTAGTCCCTTTATTAATCCGGGGTCACCACAGCGGAATGAACCGCCAACTTATCCAGCATTTGTTTTATGCAGCGGATGCCCTTCCAGCTGCAACCCATCTCTGGGAAACATCCATACACACTAATTCGCACTCATACACTACGGACAATTTAGCCTACCCAATTCACCTATACCGCATGTCTTTGGATTTGTGGTTGAAACCGGAGCACCCGGAGGAAACCCACGCAACCACGGGGAGAACATGCAAACTGCACACAGAAATGCCAACTGACCCAGCCGAGGCTCGAACCAGCGACCTTCTTGCTATGAGGTGAACGTGCTACTCACTACGCCACCGTGACGACCTAGTATTTTTTTTTAATCAATATTTTTAAAAATATTATTATTATTTTTTTATTTTTTTATTTTACATTTTATCAAAGTCTTGGACATGTGCCACAAATGACATTGCCTTTGATGCATTCTTTTTGATTGATTTACTGTTGGTGGCTGCTTTTGTTCCATTGACTTGTTGCTGGTTTTCCCTGTTGGGAAGAGGTAAAATTTGTAATTCTTACTGATGATCTTCAGTTGGCACCATTAAACCTTCAGATAGGCCTGTATTTAAAAAAAAAAAAAGGCTTTGTTTCTGGATTTTATATGGAGTATAACAGTAAATTAAAGTGTGTATGTGTGTGAGAGTGTGAGACTGACCTTTGCGTACTTACCTTGATGTGTCTGAGAAATTCAATATGCATTTCAGCTCTCAGAACTACATAAAGTAAATAAAAATAAAGACATAAAATGTGGTTATAATGGAAGTCAATGGGGCAAAAACAGCCACCAACAGTAAATCAGGCAAAAAAAATCTAAAATTGCATCAAAACCAATGTTGTTACTAATCTTTCACATGTCCAAGACTGATAAAAGGAAAAAAAAAAAAAAGAGAAAAAGGTCCACAATTACTGTATTTTCACCAAATTAGTGACATCATTTGTGAACTTGGCAATTAAAGAGTTAAAATCCTGTAACTTTTAAAAACATTTAGTAGTTTTAATTAGGACTGGGGTAGATTAACAGATTTCTGCAAATAACAATAATAATAATAATAAAATAAATAATAACAATATTACAGCAGTTTAATTTAATGGGTGTTTTCATCCCTAACACACTAAAAGGGTTGTAAATTCAAACAGTGCACAAGGGTTTAATGTAATTAACTGAAATGATTTGTTCAAGGCTTGAAATATTCCTCAATGAATCATAACTACATACATGTGTTGTTGTTGTTGTTGTTGTTGATGCAGTAATTCTATGAAAATGTCAAGAACGCTTTACATTTATCTTGACTAAATCTCTACTCTCTGTTGAATATATGTTGTAAACTATGATATAAAGGATGTTATGATGAGAGTGCCAATAATGCCATGCTTTGTAAATGGGTCTGCTGCTTGGAAATCAATTGAATTGGCTGTTGCGCTAATTTAAATGTATCTTCAAAAGAGCCCATGTGCTCTCCATTCATATTCACAAAATCAGTGTATTGAAAAAAGGCAAAAACGTGTGTATTTGCACAGTATGTGGATCAGAGCAGGTGCATGTTTGAGTGGCGATCATTGAGCTTTATTTTCTCCGGTTTTAGACGCTAAGCAGAAGGACGTAAGAGACAGATGTCTGCGGTCCCACTGTGTCTCTCTGGTAAGAGAGCAGTGATCATGGGTGTGCGATTCATCCTAGAGGGGGTCCTTCAAAAACACGCTGTACCCGTATTCAGAATGCCAGCGAGGGCTTTTCAGAGGAAATGCCAGCTTTTTCTAAGACTCGCATTTCCACTGTGAAGAACCCTTTGGACTCCCCGCTTCAAATGATGTTTGACACGGCGAACTGATTTCATACCTCACTCAATTTCAAAGCACTTAGTGAAATGACATGTGTTTGAAGATGACGGCAACGTTCTCTGTATAGCACATGTAACAATGCAAAAACTCGAAGCTGAAGTCAGAAAGCAAACGATAAAGCATTGAAGAACATTTGGCCAGATAAAAGACGGCAGGCCTGTGGAGATGAGAGCTCCTACTGCACAAGTGTTTTTGTAAACAGTTTAATATTTCATGAGATCCAACCAAAACCTTTCCTCCCATTGATTTGGTTCCTGAATCAAACCTTTTCTTGATACATCTGCCACATAACTTTCTTTTCATCAGAAAGTTTTCAACAAGAAAAGGGAAACATCTGTGGGATTTTTTGCAAACAGTGGAACAGGTGTTTGTGGCATTTGTTAATGACATGGTTCCAGCATTTACAAAGTATTTTCTCTAGACTGCAATGCTGAAAGTTAAAGCTGAAAGTTAACAATATCAGAATGAAGTCAGAAGTTTCCTTTTAATGAGTTTGTTCATACTTGTTGTTCAGTTATTTGGTTCTTTGTTTTTGGTCAGGGCAAAAAGGAAAATTATACTTTTTTGTTTGCTTGGCATCCACAGTGTTCATTGTAAGACCAAACCTAAAGATGAGGTAAAAAAATAAAGAAAATTAAAATGAAAAGAAGCATACTGAAAACATACTGAAATTTAAAACTATAAGGTGTGCTGGACTAAAATACAGACTTTTAGTGCATGTACAGAGGATGGTATTTATTTTTTGTTTTGTTTTCAGTTGAGGAATCACAAAGAGTATTGTTTGATGCATACTTATTCTTAATTATTAAATTAGCATTCAAAAGCTGCAGTATGTTTCCATGCAACCAAACAATAAAATAAAATAAAATAAAATAAAATAAAAAAATAAAATAAAATAAAATAAAATAAAATAAAATAAAATAAAATAAAATAAAATAAAATTAAATTAAATTAAATTAAATTAAATTAAATTAAATTAAATTAAATTAAATTAAATTAAATAAATAAATAAATATAATATAATATAATATAATATAATATAATATGATATAATATAATATAATATAGAATAATATAATATAATATGGGGTCGGCGTAATGGCGCAGTAGGTAGTGCTGTCACCTCACAGCAAGAAGGTCGCTGATTTGAGCCTCGGCTGGGCCAGTTGGCATTTCTGTGTGGAGTATGCATGTTCTCCCTGTGTTCGTGTAAGTTTCCTCAACGCTATCTCACAGCAATTCGTAACTTTTTATTTAGTGGCTAATTTGTATGAATTCGTACGATGTAATTTGTACAATTCAGTACGATTTGCTCATCAACCAATGACGGTTGTGTTTCAGGGTGGGGTTAGGTGCCACGCCTCCTTTTTTAAATCGTACATTTTCATACGACTGAACTCGTACGAATTTGTACGAATTAGCCACTAAACTGCCAAAACGTAAAATACTTCCTCGGGGTGCTCCGGTTTCCCCCACAGGCCAAAGACATGCGCTACAGGTGAATTGGGTAGGCTAAATTGTCCGTGGTGAACGAGTGTGTATGGATGTTTCCCAGAGATGGGTTGCAGCCGGAAGGGCATCTGCTGCATAAAACATGTGCTGGATAAGTTGGTGGTTCATTCTGCTGTGGCGACCCCAGATTAATAAAAGGACTAAGCCGAAAAGACAATGAATAATATAATATAATATAATATAATATAATATAATATAATATAATATAATATAATATAATATAATATAATATAATATAATATAATATAACAAATCTGAGTCTGAGTATTTTCACAATCTGATTAAAAATATATTTCCATTTCACATGCAGTGATGTTTTCATGGGTCTCACTAATGTGCAAATGTGTGTTTTTTTCAAAAAAGTCTTAAACGCTAAACACTGAGAAAGACTCAATATTTGATAGATATTTGCTAATGAAGCTTCACCGACATATGCTCTCTTGGCGAAACTGACTCATAGTATCTTAAATTATACTGGAGGCGTTCTCCTTTTTGAAGCCTCTGACGTAGTGGCCATGTTTTGTTTTATTCATAATGTGTAATGCACATGTAGAGTGGTTTACATAAGCTGAGATCTTTTCATTTGCAACACTGAGTGCATGTAAGCTTTTCTTAAGCAACCATGCTGTTAGGGTGACTACCTCTTGTTCATATATACCGGTACTGTAGCCAGATCTGTAACTAATCTAATAAAAAAACGTATGGTAATGGTAAAAAAAATAGTACACCCAAATTTATGTTATAGACAAATTTTAAATAAAATAAAGGGAGGACAAATCAAGAAAAACTAAAATAAATAAAATTTAGTTGAAATTTTGTAGTTTGTATTTTTTTTCTTCAACATTCCAATTTAAATGTTATTTTCATTCATTCATTTTCTTTTTGGCTTAGTCCCTTTATTAATCTGGGGTCGCCACAGTGGAATGAACCGCCAACTTATCCAGCAAATGTTTTACGCAGCGGATGCCCTTCCAGCTGCAACCCATCTTTAGGAAACATCCATACACACTCATTCACACTTACACACTACGGACAGTTTAGCTCACCCAATTCACCTATACCACATGTCTTTGGACTTGTGGGGGAAACCGGAGCGCCTGGAGAAAACCCACGCAAACACAGGGAGAACATGCAAACTCCCCACAGAAATGACAACTGACCCAGCCGAGGCTCGCACCTGCGACCTTCTTGCTGTGAGGCTGTCGTGCTACCCACTATGCCACTGTGGCGCCCTATATGTTATTTTAAAATTTCAAAAAATTTCTAAAAATATTTTGTGGCTAAAATATAATAATAATAATAATAATAATAATAATAATAATAATAATAATAAGAAGAAGAAGAAGAAGAAGAAGAAGAAGAAAAATACATTTTATTTATATTGCGCTTTTCTCAGACTCAAAGCGCTAAGAAGAGCATCAGAACACAGTGGAACATGAAATACACAAAAATGAATAAAAAATAAAAAATAATAAAAAATACAGATTAAAAGAAGGCCTCATACATGCTTTTTCTGCAGAGTATTTTGTTAAAAATCTGCAGATTTATGCAGAATTATATTGTGAGTATCATAACTAAAACCTTAGTATATGAAATAAAAATTAATACCCTTTTAACTTTTATTTAATGTTTACAATGTGAATCCAATTAGATACACTTTATTTGGTAAACAAAGCAAGCCTCTCATGTAAAATATATAGGCTACTAAAAAAACAGAAAATATTGCTTTACAAACTGCATTGTAAATAAATCATATGATTATTTTCATATTAGTCAATAATATTACTGAAAAAAATAGAAAAACTGAATAGATATACATTTTCACACATTTACACTAGTAAATAAACAGAACCAATGATGGACTAAAAATCTGCAGAAATCTGCGGAGTTCTGTGTGCGCAGATTCCGTGTGAGCCTAGTTATAAGCAATAATAAAAAGATGAGTTTTAAGAAGTTTCTTAAAACAGTCCAGGGAACTTGTCGTTCCTGATGTATGTGGGAAGAGCGTTCCACAATTTAGGTGCATGATAGGAGAATGCCCTTCCTCCCATGGTGCTTACAACGAGGCTGAAACAAGGTGAGCCCAGAAGTGGAAGGTAGATTACGAGAGGAAGAGGATGTGTTTATAAGATCACAGATATAATCAGGAGCAGAGCCATGAACAGCTTTTTAAGTTAAAATCAAGGTTTTAAAATCGATACGTGACTTAACAGGCAACCAGTGTAATAACTATATATGTTTAATAAATTAGTTTTGTTTAAATGCATTAAAATATATTGCCTATATTGACTGAGAAATCAATGAATATAAAATTTGGGTGTGCT
Organism: Danio albolineatus; assembly: GCA_903798035.1. Lineage (NCBI taxonomy): Eukaryota > Metazoa > Chordata > Actinopteri > Cypriniformes > Danionidae > Danio > Danio albolineatus. Next base: position 7,226,013 of record CAIGQQ010038942.1, read on the forward strand.
CATTTGTGCTGAGAACTCTATATTATAATTTGAAATCACCCAAGTGTCCTGTGTGAATGGTCATTAACATTTGATATATTTATCACTGACATTAAGCTATCAGCAATCCTGTATTTTTGCCACATGGTGCCGTTCTTGAAAATGAGTGTCAAAAAAGCCACTTTTCACAGTCCTGCCAACATTTGGAAAAAGTAGTTAGCTACGCTACAAAATAATACAACAAATGATACTAACACATTTAAATTGACCGTTTGAACAAACTCAGTTTTGTTACAGCCTGCTCGTTTGTGTTTGATGCAATGGCACAAAAGAAATGATGCAATATTTTGTCACAACACACCGCCATCAAGTGACACATTTTGAGATAATAGCATAGTTACTTTTAGCTGTTTACTTCTCAGCACTTTTTGATCATGCAGCACAAAAAAATGACGTGCTTTCCATCATTTGCAGTTTTCAGCAACAACTTTGAAAATGTCTGTGCAGAAATGATGTTTGCAGGTGTTAATGGTCTTACAAACTCTCTTAGTAATCCTTCATGAAAGTGGAGCCAGTGTTTTGGCCTGATTGAAGATGGACAGATAGCATTCTGTGTGGCTTGATGAAAGAACAACACAAAGAGAGAAGCTTCACTGTTACATCGACAAAATGTCAGAGCTCAACACACAGCTTCAGGACAAACGAAGTAGATTAGAGCTCTGCCAATTAAAAAAGAGGGATCTCACGTGATTCTGCCTAGAAAGTGTAATTTTCTTTCTTTCTTTCTTTCTTTCTTTCTTTCTTTCTTTCTTTCTTTCCTTCCTTCCTTCCTTCCTTCCTTCCTTCCTTCCTTCCCTCCCTCCCTCCCTCCTTTCCTTCCTTCCTTCCTTCCTTCCTTCCTTCCTTCCTTCCTTCCTTCCTTCCTTTCTTTCTCCCTCCCTCCCTTCCTTCCTTCCTTCCTTCCTTCCTTTTGCATTTTATTCTTAACATCAGCCTGTTAAGAAAAGATACAAAATGTAAAAATTGATAATACGTTTAATTTTATTTTTTGTGTTGCCCTCAAAATTTTGAAATGTAATTTTGAAATATCTTCTTAATTTTTTTATGCATATTCCTTTTGTAAAAATGCGAACTTCATAATTACTAATTAATTAATCTACTTCATTTGTAAAACTAAATAACTTTATTTTATGTGGTAATATCCTGCTTAGCCACTTCCTGGTAGTGTTCCTGGTTCTGTGTGCAATGTCAGATGTGCTCTTTCGGGCAATCCAGATCAACCACTTAAACTCATCATAGAGGCAGTGCCTCTTTTTTTTTTTTCAGTTTTTTTTTTTTTTTTACATTAGACATGTTAAAGATGCAATGTTTTATAAGTTTGTTTACTATTGTATTCCTTACTGTTTGTTCTAGTCATTTTAAGTGCAATTTCAGTCAAAACACTATTGTTGTATTATTTTATTACAGTTCTCACGACAAATGCTAATAAGAAGAGTGACAGTAAATGATAAACCTTTTTATGAATCTGGGCTCTATTTAATGATCTACGTGCAAAGTCTAAAGCACATGCCATGAGTCTGAGTACTTTTGCTATTTAAAGGACAGAAAAATATGGTTTGTGCCTCGGCGCATGGCCTAACGTGGTTGTGCTTATTCTCTTAATGAGTTATGGGTGTGTTTTGAGTATAACATGCAATAAACCAATCAGAGTATCATCTCCCTTTCCTTTTAAGAGTCAGTTGCGTTGTGCCATGGCACATTTGCTATTTACATGGCAGACTTTGTAAGTGGAAAAACTGAATGCTTCACTAGCGAGAAAACAGTAAAACAAACCATCTAAGCTAGGATAAAGAATGAGCCTTCTTCAGTTGGCCTCTTTACTTTCTCTTTACTTTACTTTTACTCTACTCCTTTACTTCCATGGATAAGGAAACTGTATTGTACGCACTCCACTGAAGACATCCATTAGCCTGCATATTTAATTTCATTTGTTAAGCGCAAAGATTTGTTTCAAAACTATTTCTAAATTCAGTTCTAATTTCCAGCCAATTAATAAATAAACAATAATAACAGTGTAGTCAAAAAGTTTTAGAATTAGGGTTGCGCTGATCTGAAAATAGCAACAAATTGTGCCAAACACGTCTTGGACCTTATTGCGCCAGTGATATGACCCTCAGTCTTCATTGGCTATGCTTTTACTTGGTGTTTAGTTACAACACACTGCACGAGAACACTACATTCAGTTATGCTTTTATTTATGGAGTGGATAAACATTTTCTTTTCTTTCTTTTTTTTCTTTCTTTCTTTCTTTTCTTTCTTTCTTTTCTTTCTTTCTTTCTTTCTTTCTTTCTTTCTTTCTTTCTTTCTTTCTTTCTTTCTTTCTTTCTTTCTTTCTTTCTTTCTTTCTTTCTTTCTTTCTTTCTTCCTTCCTTCCTTCCTTCCTTCCTTCCTTCCTTCCTTCCTTCCTTCCTTCCTTCCTTCCTTCCTTT
>CAIGQQ010038942.1:7228580-7252324 GCA_903798035.1 Danio albolineatus
TTTCTTTCTTTCTTTCTTTCTTTCTTTCTTTCTTTCTTTCTTTCTATGTAACCAAAAATATTGAAGAATAATGATAACCAAAGTGCACTCTCAGAAATAAAGGTACAAAATCTGTCACTTTGGAAGTATCTTTTCAAAAGGTAATTTTTTGTTCATAGCAGATTCTTAAAGGCACATATTAATACCTTAAAGGAACAAATGTGTACCTCACATTACATTAAAAGTACAAAAGTGCATTCTAAAGGTACTAATGTTCACCTGTATGGTAGAGAACTGTATCTTTTGAAAAGGTACTACCACCCCATTGACAGACTTTGTACCTTTTATTTCTGAAAGTGTGTGACATTTCTCAAATTATCTTATTTTGTTGTAACTTAGGGCTTTAGGAGTAAAAAATCAATCAATCAATCTATCTATCAATCAACCAATCAACCAATCAACCAACCAACCAACCAACCAACCAACCAAGCAATATTAATTTTATTAGATAACGTTTAAGCTTTTTTAATGTTGTATAAAAGGCTGTTTTATATATTAATTTTATGATGCTCTGTAGCTCACTTCTGAGCATTTACAGTCAACAATTTTGTCTGTATTAAGTATGTGTGCTAGGAATCTTTTTTTTTTAACAGTAATACGATGTATAACACAAGTAATGTGATCGTAGGATTAAAGCATCTACATAGTGCAATGCCTTTATTAAAACCAAATCTCTGAATTGCCTTTAAACCTTTGAATGTATCTGTTTATTCATTCCCCAGATGAACCTCAATTTAATTTCCAAACAGGGGTCTCAGAAAACAGCATGGCATGTGCTTAAATTGAGAGAGTTTCATTTGAACAAAGTATGCTCTCGCTTTTTCTATTGCTTTTGCTTCAATTGGATCAGAAGATTATCTGTCTGGGCGAATATCCTTTGTTTCTGTACATTAGTGTGTATTAGTCTATCACTGTAGCCATGCACTATTGCAACACAAAGCAGTGCAAATCGCTCAGACAGGATGATGTGTGTTTTAGAAATTTTTTACAGTATGCAGAAGGTATCCGGTTTTCTTTGTGATCGTTGCAGAAGACTGTATAATCATGATATTGACGAACTGCTAAAAAGGGTAAATTCACTGGCATTATAAAAACACAAGGAGCTCTACCTTTAAAAAAAAAAAATATTAGTTTATTGTACATAACGGTTCATAGAAAACATGTTTCAAACTCATTACAAAATGAATATATACTCTAGCACACTGTACATTATGTACAGTAACACTTTACAATGTCACAGTAGTAAATGCTTAATGTATTAACTTACACCAGACATAGCTACATTTGTTGAATAAGTCGTTTGCGAATAAAAACATCTACAGTGTTATACTTTATTTGGTCTGTTAAATGAAAGCTTGGTGATTTCAGCGAGTTATTAAACATTATCTGAGAGAATACAGGTTTTACAAGTGATTTTCATTGTACAGTATGTTTATTTTACCTAGCCAAAGTTAACAAATAGAGATTTATTGTAAAGTGTTAATACATATCTTGGGCATGTCATAGCCCAGATTAGCATGTGAAATTGTTTGTATTTTAAAACAGATGGCCTAAAAATGTTTAAGCATTTGTTGCTGTAATGAATACTTTGATTATAACAGTTGTCTACATTTATATATTCAATATTTTAAAATACCCACAATCAAGTTATCATTCCTGTTCGCAAAGACAATATACATTCATTCTTTCAGTTTCCTTTGGCAGTCTCTATTTCAGAGGTCGCCACAACAAACAGCCAACTATTCCAGCTTTTTTTTTATGCAGCGGATGCCCATTACTGGGAAACACCCATACACTCTCACATTCACCCACGCACTCATACACTACGGCCAATTATGCTTACCCAATTCACCTATACCACATGTCTTTGGACTGTGGGGGGAACTGCAGCACCCAGAGGAAACCCATGCGAACATGCAAACTCCACAGAGAAATGACAACTGGCTCAACCAGCGATCTTCTTGCTGTGAGGCAAAAATACTAACCACTGAGCCAGTATGACAATCGTATTATTGAAAATAGCGATACTAAATCCCAATAAATTGGGATTAAAATCAAGACAATAAAATTCAAATCTTTTTTCCATATATGAACACTTAACTAATATGACAAGCATTTACAGGTAGGTGGCAAAACTACAAAAACAGATTACTTTTCCTCCAGATTATTTTTCTATATTTTATATGAAGTACTGTAAAACTTATAGTAACACACTGCAAAAAATTTTATATTTTTTTAACTTAAATTTGTCTTTTCTTACGTAGAGCAAAATAATCTGCCATTGTGGTATCAAAATAATCTGATGTAAAAAACAAATATTTGCTTTAAAGGACAATATTTTTGTTTGTCTTTTTTAGATAGAATTTTTAGATAGTTGGACTAGAAACGAGAAAATAAATCTAAGTAAGAAAAGCATTTTTTGCTGTGCATGTCAGTAATGCTGTGAAAAGCCTCGTCTCAAGTTTTGGGGGTTGTTCATGGTCTCCTGAAAACAATTTGTTTTTAGTCATTTCTTTTAAATTTCTCTTAATTCTAGTAAATTCTTTTAAAATATTGCATTGATGTACTGTAAAGAGTATAATGGAATGCCATTTTAGTAATTCATAAAGCACACAAAGCATCCCAGGCTGTAGAAAAAGGGTGGATTAGAGTTTTACAAACATTTTAACTTTTTGGACAGAGTTATACAAACCTCTTAACTCTTTTTGGAATCGGGCTTGCATTTCACAGTGGTTGCTGCTTGAATCTGCTCTTGCAGGAGGTGAGAAAATCCAGCTTGTGTACATAAGCGGTTACGTGTCTGGCATGCGTGTGTGCGCCGGTGCGCTGTTTGGACTGAATAAACCTATTGAACGGGGACCCCTGTGATTTCATGTCACCCATAGCAAGCAGGGAAACATCCCGTGGGTCTTCGCTCTCAAGTCTGAATTCTCGACAGCACTGAGACCTGTCAAATAAACCTCATTCTGACTGCATAGTGGTGCTTTGTTAAGCCGTCTCATTTCCCCGTTTCCCTCATTTCTCTGCATACCAATGGCTTCCCGAAGGGTTAAGGATCCAATCTTCAGACTGCCGGGATGCTGTTCGTTCTGTATATGTGCGTAAGATGCGCTATCCAGGGTGTGCTGGGAAGCTGGGAATGCTTCTTGCTGATTAAAATGATGATTTAGTAGATGGTGGTGAACTTATTCCCTGAATATACCTCAGATGAAGTCTTTTAATTGAACTGCTGTCTCTTACACTTTTGGTTGTTTTTGAATTTTTGAATTTTGGTTGTGTTTCGAAATAGAGAGCGTGTCAATTAAACAAAACAACAAGACAAAACCTCATTAGCTGCAGGTACATACATAGCTATGTTTTGTTTTCTTTGTACTAGATAAGGTCTTCAGTTCTATGTCTACTGCTTTGATGTATGTGCATGTTGCTATTGCATGAATTGTATCGATCAGTGGTGCTGCACAATTTGGAGAAAACAAAATCAAATTGTGATTTATCTGATCAAAATTGTGATTTGAAATGTGATTCACTATCATTTCTTAAAAGAGCTACAGGTTTGATGTGGCGGTTTTAACAGCTCCAAAGAAACATCAAGCCTAATTACAGTACAAAGTATGCTACACTACACTTCTGTTTAAAGTTACTGTTTAAAGTAGTCCATTTTCATGACAAATTAAGAAAATTTGTATTTTAAATTAATTATATCTAAAATATTATATATATATAGATTTATAAAACATTTAAAACCTTTACATTTAGATTGTGCTACGTTTCATATTGATTTCATGACATTCACAGTGCATTGACGCTGCTTTCCTTACACAGTTTCAGATTTTACTCCACAGCACAAGAATTCTTGTATTAAAATGTCTAATTTATAATACATTTATATTTATTATATATTATTTGTCCAATTTTGTTCTTTAAAACAAGCAGTCAGATATATGAACTGTACTTTTAATTTGACCTGCTCAATGAAAACACTCTTTTTCAATGTATCAACCAAAAGACATGGACATGCACAGAACAACACGAGCATTTATAGCAAATAAAGACATGTAAATATTATCGTGCTTGTTTTTGAGCATTGTTGAGTGAGTTCTTAAACACCTGTGATTGGTCATTGTGTTTACAGTACATGCTCAACATAAAGGGCTGTGATTAGCACTAATGGTTAGCATGGCTTTGGTGTGATTCATTGATGTGTGATGCGGATACAGATAAATGGCTGTGAGTACAGTCTATATTGTGCAGTTAATAATAATACATTTTTATTTACATAGCGCCTTTCCAGAGCTCAAGGACACTTTACAATGAATGTAACAAAAAGAGATTGAAGGAACACCATTGTGGTGCACCATTGTGGAAAGAGACACCATTAGGTTCACAAACATACAAGAAGTCAAATATAACAAAACTGGAAATACAAAACAAGACCTAATGGTCCGTTTTCACTGAGTGGTACAGTATGGTACGATACGGTTCGGTACGGGTCACCTTTATCAGGCTTGCGTTTCCATTGCTAAAGGGTACTCTTTTGGTGGGCGTGATGTACATCAGAAAGTTTCAGTCGACTGACTGTCGACTGACAGACTGTTTGCCAATATCATATTAGTCTTAAGTACTTATTGAATAGTACTGTGTCTCTTCTTTGAATTGCTCCTTTGAGTGTTTTGTTTATTAATACTTTTAAGAAAAGGTTACAGCTTTCCGATTCTGTCCAAAAATAAATAAATAATTAAATAAAAGAACGAGCACCTGGAAGGGTCAATCTCAAATTCTCAATTCTCAAATGCAACCACTACTGCTTAGTATCTCACTACATCCTGTGATATCACTGTAAATAAAACGGGAACAACTTTGTTTTCATAACCTTTTGCACACAGCAGTGTGATCAGTCTTGGCTGGTACCTGGAGCGTATGATCACACTGTTGCAATTAGGATGTTCAGTACATCATTGATCAGCTGCCAAATTCAAATCTGCTCTCCCGTAATGACTGGCGCCGAGCCAGAGTGAGAGAAACACAAGCGTGGCACTCGTCAAAGATCAAAACTTACCAAACTTATCTCCTCTGCAGTGCCTGAGGCTGCGGCGTGTCATGTCATAAGCCTGTCATGTGTCAACGTGGAAATTAAAAGTGATGCATTCCAAATAACTCTCAAACAGGTGTCAGTTAAAAGGGTTCAATTGAAAAGGTTTTAAAGGACTAAATTGACTATGGCTGAACATGAGCTTTTCCTCACATTAAAAAGCACACCTTTGAGACTCATTCTAAGCCAAACGTTGTGTAGCACAGTTGCGGTTGATAGGCAGTGCTTTGACTGGCTGTGCACACGTTTTTTTGTTTTTTTTTTTTCAGGGTGAAGCGCTCACAAATGTTATTTATTTATTTATTTATTTTTTATGCCCTTGGTTAGACAACCAAGAAAAAAATGTGAAACTACTTATGATCAGGAAGTGAGATTTCTGGAAAATATAATTTCTGTTCCACGTCAAATGTCTCTGGAACTTACACACTTAATTTTCTACTGAGCAATGTAATTCTCTGTAGCAGAATTTGGATAATTTGCAAATTATTTGACAGAAGCAGTCAAGAGTCTTGTCGAGGTGATCTACTACATTCAGACATTAATTACTTCATGTGTTTTGTATTTCTAATCTGCTCATGTTAATGTTTTCGAAAACCATTACCAGCTTTGAGTGTTTCTTAATATACATGTCAAGTCAAGTTGAGCTTTATTATCATTCCACTACATGTGTGTACATGCAGTCGAATGAAATGTCATGTCTCTCTGGACCATGTTGCTAAATAAATAATCAATCATAAATATGAACACAACACTGGATGTGTAAGAGTAATTTCAAACCTATACAGAACTAACAGAGCGGAGTGGTAATTATACTAACCATACATATAATATACATATAATATAAATAAACATAACCTAAGACAGACTACAGTACACGAATATGTCTTTACATAAGAAGGAACAATATTGTGTAAAAATAATGAAATCAGGTTCACAGAAAGGACATCCACTTTGAACATGCATCAAATCAATGAAGGAATTGTGTACACAGAACTGACATGAGATCAACATTAGGTGGCTGTATGTGTTTGTATACCTGAACAAACTGAGTCTGAGATTGCATGTATGAATATAGAGGGGCTTCAGTGAAGGTCAGCCTCTCTCTGGAGTGTTCGAGCGTTGTTACTGATGTATTTCCATGCATTAACAAGGCCACTATGTGTGTTGTTCATATTATTACAACAACACGAGAGGTCTTCCGTCAGGGACGAAACACCTGACAGCAGCACTGGGCTTTTAAAGCTAAGCGTATCTTTACATACTATGAATAAGTAAAAGTGTCTCTGTTTATCTTTACTCATTATGGTCTCATGAAGTCTGCAAAATGCACTATGATTGCCTCCGAATGTAATGGCTGTCTTCAGGTGAGAGTTATTGTCTAGCAGAAGAAAGGAAATGGTTGTTTTTAAAGACTGTTTTATCTCTTGTGCATCCTTATGACACTTTGTCTTGTTTGTGAAACATTACATCTGTTAACAGACTTGTTAACTGATCTATTAACTGTTGACATTTTTATTCTTTTCCTTTTTGAGCACTGCACTTGCATTGGTCGGATTAATTAGCAATTAATTACATGGGAGTATTGGCGTGGATATCAGGGTTTGATTTATATGTGTATATACTCATTCATTCATTTTCTTGTCGGCTTAGTCCCTTTATTAATCCGGGGTCACCACAGCGGAATTAACCGGCAACTTATCCAGCATTTGTTTTTTTACGTAGCGGATGCCCTTCCAGCCGCAACACATCTCTGGGAAACATCCATACATTCTTATTCACACTCATACACTACGGACAATTTAGCTTACCCAATTCACCTGTACCGCATATCTTTGGACTGAGGGGGAAACCGGAGCACCCGGAGGAAACCCACGCGAACACAGGGATAACATGCAAACTCCACACAGAAATGCCAACTGACCCAGCCGAGGCTCAAACCAGCGACCTTCTTGCTGTGAGGCGACAGCACTACCTACTGCGTGTCGCCCACATGTGTATATGCTGAGTGTGCAAATTGCAGTTTTGAAATGACATTACTCAAATAATAATGTAATACTTTAAATGTATTCAAACAAACAAACATGACAGTTTTTTTTTTTTGTTAAAATTTTGGTATTTGTGGAGAAAGTTTTAATTGTTTTATTTCGGCTAGAATAAAAGCAGTTTTTAATTTTTTAAAGACCATTTTAAGGTCAAAATTGTTAGTTAATAGTCTAATAAAATTAATAGTCTAGACTCTAGAGAACAAACCATCTTTATACACTAACCTGCCTAGTTAACCTAATTAACCTAGTTAAGTCTTTAAATGTCTCTTTAACCTGTATAAAAGTGTCTTGAAAAATAGCTAGTAAAAAATTATTTACTGTCATCATGGCAAAGATAAAATGAATCATAAAAAATATTATGTTGAAAAATGTGTTGAAAAAATATTCTCTCCATCTATAAACTCTAGATGATGGATAATAAAGCCCAGAGTGTCTTCTTTCCAAAGATACAAGAACTTTGAATGTAGACCAAATTATTCAGCAACTGCTAATGTTTTAGTTTGGGAATGTCTGTTTTGAGAAAATGCCTCTGACGGTGAGGGAAAGAAGGACACTGTTATACTGTAGTCTCATAAAACTTTTTACAGAAATCTTATTTTGCATGCTATCTTCATCAAATTCAAAATATAAACTCATGAGACACTTGGCTTTCAAGTCATATTTTTTCGAGGACATTACATTAATGTTTTCCTGTGCTTGCATAAGGAAAAACAAATATTGAACACAATATAGGTGTAAATCCCCAAAATTGAGTGCTGGCTGACAGAAATTGGGGAAAAAATAAACAGTGGGGCTAATATTTTCTGACTTTAACTGTATACATAAACTTCTTTTTTTTAATAAAGGTTAGATCTGTCTCACAGTTGAAACAATAATATGAGTAATAAATGATGTCAAGGTATTTATAAAATATGTTAACGTTAATTTGAAATGTTTTGACACACATAATGAAACAATACATAAAAAAATTAAAAGATCATTTTTGGCTCAAATTTAAAGTAAAATGGTTTAATTTCTATTATATATGCATTGATATTCAGTGACATTTTAGGCACTATTGAATCATGTATGAATGAATTAAATTACCCATTAACTAATTCAGTTTCTTTTCTGACAATTTAGAAAAGTAATTTAAATATAATTGTAATGTTGTAATTCATAATTAACAGGTTTTTTTTTGTTTGTTTTTTGACCTAGAAAAACATATTATTGACTTAGAAGGATTCAGTCAAAAACAAATTGGGTGTATGTTGGTGGTTTGGAAGCAGGCTGGCTGGAGTGTGTGTAGAATTGTTCTGTTTTCAAGAGAACGAAGTGGATCTGACACACAGACTCATTACAGTGGAGGTTGGCAGTGTTGCGAACAGTGTCATCAATTATGAAGAACTTGTGTGGTGTGTAAGTGTGGGCCTTATGAATAAAGCAGTGTGTTTTTTTGTTTATCCCACTGGATTAGATGTGCTGACTGAGGTCAGGCTCTCTCTGGGGCTTTGGGTCACCAGAGTATAAACATCAGAGAGGAGAAACAGCAGACCACTGGGAGACAGGTGCTTTTCTCATGATACACTCATCTGCTCCTGAATCTGTATGTGTGTATAGGTGTGTGTGCTGGAGATGTTTATGTACCTATAACGAAAGGCCTTGCTGTACAATCCAGCTTAAAATGATAGTTGTGTTTTAAAGCGTTGAAGCTGATTTAGACTGGATTTTAAATGGTTCAAGCTTGTCATTATCTGGTGCAAGCTGATCTTGGATCAGCAATAAATCCAGTAAGCAGGTGGTCAAATGGTTAAGCTTGCTTAGAGCTTTTTGTTAGTTTTATTTTTTGAAGTTGAAAAAAAAAATGTTGGCGGTTCATTCCTCTGTGGTGACCCCAGATTAATAAAGGGACTAAGCCGAAAAGAAAATGAATGAATGAATAATATATATATATTCTTTTCGGCTTAGTCCCTTTATTAATCTGGGGTCGCCACAGCGGAATGAACCGCCAACTTATCCAGCATATGTTTTACACAGTGGATGCCCTTCCAGCTGCAACCCATCACTCAGAAACACCCATACGCTCTCATTCACACACATGCACTACGGACAATTTAACCTACCCAATTCATCTGGAACGCATGTCTTTGGTCTGTGGGGGAAACTGGAGTACCCGGAGGAAACCCACGCAAACACGGGGAGAACATGCAAACTTCACACAGAAATGCCAACTGACCCAGGTGAGGCTCGAACCAGTGACCTTCTTACTGGGAAGCAACAACACTACCCACTGTACCACTCATAGTAATTACTTTGATTTAAACCCAATTATAGTTTTCTCTGTTGCTTTCGGAGAGAGCTGAGCTTAATCTTTGAAGTTTAATACACAGTTTTCTAATTATAAAGTTTTATTTTTCATTATTGTGTTTATTTTGTACTTTTTTATCACAAGGTGCTCTTTAGTTCTGTTGATGATTGTGACAAAACACTGCTGCCTGTTCAAAATAAACAGAAAAAGCAAGTACTGGGGTTTTGTTGCTAATTCCTGTTGTAACGTACTTTGACCCGAAAACTGAAATACGTATCGAACTGTGACTCCAGTGTACGGTTACACCCCTAATATTTATATAAAAGCAATGTAATGTGTCATGTTACAATTACCTTCTTCAACTGAAAGACACAAGGGATTGTGTTTTAAACTTATCTGGATTAGTTTAATAGTCATTTTTTCCACTCCAGCTATACAGTACTCTTGAACTTTCTTACATATTCGTTCACAAGATTATTATTTTTTTTTTAATTAATCAAAAGATTGAGCAACCAGTGTGTTTTTTGTTCTCTCAGGGCCGTTTAAAGCCTGAACCGCATTCAAACGGAAATTCTTCACATCTTCATCCACAATCATCACAGAAAAAGTGAAAGCAAGGTACAAATTCCTCGTCGGTTTAACTTCTGCCTCCTCTGCTCAGAAAACACCTATTTCATTTCCTTTCCTTTTTTTGTTTCTTTTTTCTTTTTTTTCTTTTCATGTCATCTTGAGTTCAGGGCTCATGCATTTATACAGCCATGGCCTGACCTTTCTGGTTCACCGTGTCCCATTTACTTATCATTCACACGCATATCCTGATGCAAGAGCGCAAGCGTTTGTACACTTGTTTCATTTGTGCGTAAATGTGTGCTTTGCTGAATGATGATGAAACATGTCACCCATATTGAATTGGATTTTCATTAAAGTTATATGTAACATTAAAGCGGACAAGTTTGATTATAAACATTTCATTTGATGCAGAAACCGAACTGGAACGTCTTGCCTTTTGAGTATTTTACATTTGAAATAATCGTTTTAAGTTTAAGTCCTTTATGGCATTAATTTGCTCTTTCTTTCTTTTCTTTCTTTCTTTCTTTCTTTCTTTCTTTCTTTCTTTCTTTCTTTTTTCTTTCTTTCTTTCTTTCTTTCTTTTCTTTCTTTCCTTTTCTTGTCTGTCTGTCTGTCTTTCTTTCTTTCTTTCTTTCTTTCTTTCTTTCTTTTTTTCTGTCTGTCTGTCTGTCTGTCTTTCTGTCTGTCTGTCTGTCTTTCTGTCTTTCTTTCTCTTTCTTTCTTTCTTTCTTTCTTTCTTTCTTTCTTTCTTTCTTTCTTTCTTTCTTTCTTTCTTTCTTTCTTTCTTTCTTTCTTTCTTTCTTTCTTACACTTCAATCAATCAATCAATCAATCAACCAACCGATCACCCGTCGCCCATTTTAAAATCTATACCACATTCAAACAAAAATTATTTTACAATAAGCACAGAAAATGTGAAAGAATTGTCTAACTTCAACCCGGCTTTAACTTCTCCGGGCTGCTCAGCTCACAAAACTCGCATTCCTTTTTTTCCATTTTTTTTTTCTTCCCATTTCTTGTCATGTTGAGTTCATGGCTCATGCATTTAACAGCCATGGCCTGACCTTTCTTGTTCGCCGTGCCCCATTTACTATTGTTATCCTTCACTCGCTCACTCTGATGCAAGAGCACATGCGTGCTTTAGGATCCTATCTTACAACAGAGCCCTAATCTACTGCATAGGCAAGAGGAAGTCCCTCAGGCAGGGGCCGCTATTCCCCGCTGCAGGTATAATGAGCTCCAATCTGTCTGTTTGAGCCTCTGCAAGAGGGGTAGTTTCTCAGGGGCCCTCGGAGAGATGGTCTATGCGATGTAGACTCTGCTAAGGGCTATGCTATGCTAGCACTTCTGTAATTGTCTGAAGTCGAGGGGTGAGAGCTGGCGGTCTAATTGTTTCACTGTTTAACTGACTGACTCCATCAATATCTATTAGGACTGTGGATTGCAGGTGCAGGGCTGCTTAATTCACTTCTGGTTGGGGTTTTTATCAAGCCTGGTGTTATAACATTATCATTCAGCTGAGTGTGTCTGTTTTTTATTTTTTTTATTCTAACACGTCCCCAGCGTCTTCACTCTTCCGCTCTCCTCCGTTTCTTTCTGATGAGCTGCTTTTTAGTCTTTTTATCATCTCTCTCTCCATCCGAGGTGAGCTAAGTGCGCTCTCAAGTTATGCTGGGATATATGACACCCTCAGCTTTAACTGATGTCAGGAGATTTAATCGCACCATTAGTGTATGCCTACAAGTTTGAGTTGTAAAAAAAAGTTTGGGTGGAGGATGCACATTTAAAATAAATGTTCCATGAGGATCGCGCAGCCTGAAGGCTTCGGGAATATTTGAGATTTTGCACATAAAAGTTTATTAGTTTATTAGGAAACCTGCTATGTAGTGGTTCTAAGCAGTCTATGGCAAATGCTATAGTCTGTGTGTGTGCGTGTGTGTGTATGTATATATACATATAGGCGCGGTGGTGCAGTGGGTGACACTGTCACCTCTCAGCAAGAAGGTCACTGGTTCGAGACTCAGCTGGGTCAGTTGGTATTTCTATGCAGAGTTTGCATGTTCTGCCTGTATTCGCGTGTCTATTTAATGGGTGATCCAGGGTGCACTTTTAAAGCTTGTTTGTGTTTATGGGGTGCAAAGCAATGCGTGCTCATGCCTCATTTGTGAAAAAGCACGTTATTTTTTTTCATATATCTTAATTTTATATATAGCTACTCAGCTAAGATGAAAACAACTGACGTATTTCCTAGGTCCTTCAAAAGCCCGCCCTCAAGTGGCTCTGATTGGTCAGCTAACATTATGTGCTGAATTGTGCGAGGTTCGCGAATTGGCTCCACATCACCAGGAAGCATCATGCCATAACATTACAGCACATCTGGCCTTTCGCTGCACGGGGTGTACACTTGTAACCTGAAGGGTTTATGACATCATTAACCAGGATGTATTTTTTTGTAGTCCCCAAACTTCATTCGCTGTAGGCTTTGCTAAGCTAACTCTGTAATAACCAATGTCTCGCTTTGCATTGAGCTTTAGGCCTCTTGATTCAGAAATGTTGTTTATGTTCACACAGCTACATTACACATCAACTAAAGTTTAAAATATGACATTGTAGTGGACCATCCCTTTAAGATGGATGGATAGATAGATAGATAGATAGATAGATAGATAGATAGATAGATAGATAGATAGATAGATAGATAGATAGATAGATAGATAGATAGATAGATAGATAGATAGATAGATAGATTGATTGATTGATTGATTGATTGATTGATTGATTGATTAGTGAACCCATTGTCTATTATGCTGTTTTATTAAACTCACAAACCAAGCAAATTTTACCCAAAAAAATGTAATTTTGGCCTGGTCTTGTTCTATACCCACTGGCTTGGGGCCTTTTAAATAGATTCAAATTTTGAGCTGACTACTTGTTTGGGTTTGAGATTTATTCTCCCCCAATTGCCTCTTTTAGTGCTTTAAAGGCTGATCGGGTGATTGGATTATCTTTAGAGGAGCAGAAACGAACCTGGATTGCCATAGCAATCAGTAAGTTCTCCTGGTCTCATGTTATTTCACACCTTGTTTAAATTGCCATTTTAAGGGATTTGTCTTAATGGTGCTCTTCCTCAAACAGAAGGTTATTCATTTACCTGCAGTGAGTATAAAGAGGATATGCAGAACGACAGATATTATAATATGGTCTGGGATGTGAGTTTGTCCGTTTGTGTGTGTGTTCTTATGTCAACTAATTTTCTTTCTTTTCTTTCTTTCTTTCTTTCTTTCTTTCTTTCTTTCTTTCTTTCTTTCGTTCTTTCTTTCTTTCTTTCTTTCTTTCTTTCTTTCTTTCTTTTCTCATTTCCAAATGTATTAGTTGTTTAAATAGAAACTTTCTTTAATGATTTACTGTGTGAGCAGCACAGTGGTGCAGTTGGTAGCACAATCACCTAACAGCAAGCAGGTCGCTGGTTTGAGTCCCAGCTGGGTGTGTTGGCCTTTCTGTGTCCTCCCCGTGCGTGTGAGTTTCCTCTGGGTGCTCTGGTTTCCCCCACAGTCCAAAGACAGGTGCTATACTGTAGGTGGATTGAATAAGCTAAATTGGCTGGAAGGGCATTGCTGCATAAAGCGTATGCTAGATAAGTTGGCGGTTCATTCTGCTGTGGCGACCCCAGATTAATATAGGGACTTAGCTGAAAAAAAAAAAAGAGTGAATGAATGAATTTACTGTGTAGTATTTTACTGTGTAGTATACAATATTGGTAAGATTTGCACATTTGTTTCTCAGTTTATAATTAAATATTTTATTTTATTATTAAAAAGTTTAATTTATTTCATAATATTTTTTTAAATAAAAAAAAAATACTAACTTTTACTGTAGCTTATTACTTGTTAGCAGAAGTTGACAGCTTAAGCTTTAGTTGTATTGTCACCTCACTGGCTTTGATCACTGCAGTGTATGACCGGAAAAGCCTGCTAAAGTAAAAAAACCTTTAGGTAAAAAAAAATATATATAAATAAAAAAAAGAAGAAATACAGAAGTTGATACAGTAAAGTCAATATTTCTGTTCCAATTTCCCCCTACATTTTCTCACTTTCTTTCTTTCTGTTTTTTTTTTTGTCTTTGATGGTGTACTTCCCCCATTCCGATCATCTTGTTTCAGACCCCACTTGTCCCCTCCTTCTCTTCATAGATGACAAACCCCTACAGCGGCCTATGCTGTATTTGGGGAGAAGCTTTTGAAAGCTTGGTGACCTAATAGAAGTGTTTATAAAGAGGCATGCTGTGGGTTTTTTATACTCTTGACTGTTCTCTTGTTGGTTCCAGGGGGGAAGATGTTGCAGCAAAAGCTCTTAGCCTGCTTTTTTTTTTCTTACTCTCCCGCAGCCTGAGGTAGAAGAGAGAGAGTGGGTGTCTATGTGTCTTGACTGTGACTCACTAGAGTGCTTTCATTCCCAATAGTTTGACTCTCTTGTGAACGCCATCAAGCACGCTGGGTCAGGAAATGGACTGCAGATTGTAAAATATAAGCACTTGGTGCAGAACTTATACATTTTAGACTTGTCTTGGTTTAAACTGCATGTGTTCTTGGTTACAAAAATGTCTCTCTTAATTATTACAAATTGCAACAAAATTCAAGAAAGTGTTGCAAAAAAGTAGAAGTATGAGATTTATTTCTGTAAATTTACTTTTTGTAAATTTAAGATCAACAGCAAGAGTGTTGAATAAGCACAATTGTAAGTGGCATTGCTTAAGTATGAATGTTCTTTCACTTAACATTTTAGACACCAAAGTTTTGAAAATGGTCTGAGCTGACTGAATGATTCAGCTATTTGTAAAAATAAATTGAGTAAATGAGTTCATGGGTTGATTTGCTACTACATACATTATTATGTATTATTATGTATTATCACTGGAATTTCTAAAGAGAAAATTGGTCAAAAATATAAGACAAAAAAGGTAATGCTGTGCCACACTGCCAAGCAATGTTCAGTGTGCTGGTTTATTTCCCCCTTGAAAAATATTCATTGCACTGAGTCAAGCTGCTTTCACAGCGCATGCAGAAAGCGATGGACTATGAAACCTATTAATTTCATTGCAGCATACGGTTTGTTGCTGCGTCGACCAAAGCCACAAGAGCATATGTGCAATGGTCAAAGTTTAAAATAGTTCAATATTCCACTCTGTGGATGTTTCATCAATGAACAAAATACTTATCTGTGCATGAACTGCACATGCTCATGGGAAAACAAAGTCAGCTCAAATAACATGCTGACAAGAAATTTCTATATAGTAATTATTTATTTGGCTTGCAATAACGCTACTGCACTGTCATGGTAATGCTGGTAAAATGAAACCTTTCAACTCACTCACTGTCAATAAAATGTGGTTATTTTATCAGTTTGTGTATTTGGAAGTCATTATAATCCAAGTTATTGAGTTAAATTTTTAAATTCTTTTAATTTTTTTTTCTAATATCATTGTCTATCCCAATGTTTCTCATCCTTGTTCCTGGAGGACCACCAGCACCGCACATTTTCCATGGCTGCATCTGAAATTGCCTACTTCTTGAGTAGGTACTACATTTGAATTTGAATTTACTACACAACCATTTGAAAAGTATATTCTTTATAGTATGAATTGAGTTGTATGATTGGAACTCTGATATACTACATCTGCCATTTTCTCTACCATTTATGAATTCTCCTGTGTGGCATCCTCCATGGGACAGCATAGCGTCCATCCGATATGCACTTCAGAATCTTGTCGGAAGTAGTAGGTCATCCGGTACTTCTCGCATACTGTTTTTCAAGTACTATGAATTCATTTTTAGTGTACTATATAGTGTGAAAGTATGAGATTTTGGACGCCTTTACGCATTTATGTCTTCTTACCAAACATACCTGATTCAGATCATCAGCTCATTAGCAGAGACTGAAAAAACTAGTGGTTGAGAATGTGGAGAAACAATGATCTAATGTTTAAGTCTGATTTATATCACTGTATCAAGCGCATGTGTATGCTCTGTGGCTGAAGTTGATGCTGATGCGCATCTCTCAAAAAATATAACTACACATCGCAACGACACGTAGCACAAGCTCTGTGATTGGTCAGCTTGGTAGCTGTGACAATTGTAGGTGGTGCTGAGAGCTGTGAGCCCAATGGAGTGAGTATCTACTAGAGTCGATTCCCGTGAAGGAGCTCCAGATGGAAACATTTGTTTTGTGTTTACCTTATGATTAAAGTTGTTGCACATCCGCCTGTTCCTGCCTTTGAATGACTGAGTCTTAGATGCTTGTATATTAAGGTAGCGTTTAGAAAAAAACGAAACACCTGCGAAGAAACTTGACACAAAAGAACATAAAAACCTACTGCCAGTTAGCGTTATTGCTGAGCCACACAAACAGCATGCAGAAGTATAAATGCATGGCTACGCACAAGGCAGGCTCCGTGGGTCACATCAATCGATAGGTGGAGAAGTATAAACCAGCCTTTATCCTTACCCAGGTCATGGGTGAGAACCCCATACTTCCGTCTCCACAGACACTGCCTCCAGCTCCTCCAGTGTCTTACAAAATTACATAATTTAATACAAGAATAAATAATTATTACAAATAATTTTCAGTTTTTTGACAAGAGCTTCTATGTTTGTGCATCCCTAGACATTTGGTCATCGTGATCTCAACAGATTCTGGTCTGGTATTGATGCAAATGGTCTTGACTACAATTCTAATACTCAGACAGGCTGTCAGATTCAGAACTCATCAGGTGCTCCTCCATTGGCTGAAGGTTACCAGCAACGTCTCTTGCGTTGAAAATGAGCCAAGGCAAATGTAGGCCCGTTACTCAGAGCTCCAGTCAAGCATGAATATCATATCAGTCATTCCACGAGTGAAGTGCAGCCCTCCGCTCAACAAACATCCATGACATGGCCTTTTATTGCGGGTTAAAACTCTGTATGCTAATTTGCACAATGCCCCAAAAGTCACAGCACTTTAAAAAAAACAGGAGTTGACTGACAAGGCAAAATGATCCGAATCAGCTTTTTTAATTAAACGGAGTCAAAAGGCTGCTTAACATCGGCTTTCTGGGGTGAGAAGAGATATTGACAAGCTCGCCATAAATGTCATACTTGCAGACGTGTTTTGATGTTGTATGAATTATGAATGTTTTCAGGTTAAGTAATTCCTCTGAGGGCAGAGAGAAAGAGAGCAAGAGTGGTATAAATGACAAAAAAATAAAAATATGTGCATTAGCATACTGTAAACTGTGTGAATTTCTCTTCCACTCTGTGGCCTGTCTTTTATTTACAGCTTGTGCCCTGTGGCGGTTCTCACTCTCCATCAACCCAATTAGAGGAAGCGTGGGTAGTCTGACCCCTGCTACCACCGGGTCGCCGGAGAAGCAATGGAGATGCTTGCTTTGTGTAGCTGTGAGCCAGACTTGTTAGTATTGCAGACATTAAAGAACCTCCTCTAGTCAATCTTCAGCGCAGTAGCTCTCTCTACCTTTGGGACCGAGCTCTATGAATGCAGATACATGAGCAACAGAGAGGTTTTGATAGCTGTTTCTAAAGCTAATGGACTGTTAGGACACCGGGCTGATGTGATATCACAGACTGCATCACTAGACTGTCAGAGTTAGTTTGATTCTGTTTGTATATGTAAGATTCATGAGCAGGTCGGCCTAGTGCCCCTATGGAATAACAGATGAAGGCCTACATGTGAGATACATTTGCATTTAATCTCAAGATCTTGCAGCAAGAAGAGGGAGAAAACAAGTGTCACGTAGGTTGTGTGGTTTATTCAAATGGTCCTTCATTATTGTGACAACATGAAATCAAAATCAGCCTCCTTGCTAACAATAATAAATGTCTCTGGTCTTGTTGAGCACTATTCATCAGTGTGCATTATTCTGAAGAGAGAGAAAAAAAAGAAGTGTGTTTTGTCGTAGATGTGGCCTGCTGGGTAATGCATATGCTCCCCTGTGTTGCGCTGTGGTTTATATGTGGGCAACTGGATTTTGAATCAATCTCTGGTGTTTTTCTCACATTAACTTGTTCTTTTCTGCTCTGGCTTTTATAAACACTCCGAAAAAACAAACATAATAAAATAATGACTTATTCCAAATTGCTTTGTTGCTGATGTAAGAAAAGAAAAGGGGTTGGTGAAGAAAAAAATACCCAAAAGAGTGCTTCAGAAAATACTCTTAAAACTTTTTCATTATCTTCAGTTGAATATGTTCAGTCATACTTACTGAGGTTAAGCTGTGAATTGATTGTATTGTATATTTAAAATTGAAAGACAAACATTAGTATACTTGATTTACTTTAAGCAAAACCAAAGAACGAACTGTCGTTATGAACAAAGTCAAAGTCCTTTTGGGAGTTTAATGGTGTCTTCGGATACAGTACAAATATTAATTAAACCATTAATCGTTGTTCAAAAAGCATTTGCATGTTTTGTAACGCGGGGAGTGACACTGACAACGGAGGTGAGGATCCAAACGCAGGTTTATTAGTGAGGTCAGGTTAGCAGTGGTCAACACAGGTGCAAACAGATGTATACAGGCAATCCAGAATCGTAGGCAGAAGGTCAACAAGGCAGGTAGCAGACAGGGATAAACAGACAAGCAAGGCGAGGATCAAAACACGGTAAGGCAAGATAAAGGAAACACGTTGTAATGTCACTTACAGTACACAAGACTCAGCAATGACTTTGTGTGTTTATGCAGCTTATATAGTGCAGTAAACAGTTAAGAAGCAGCTTCAGCTGTGACAGTCTAATCAATGGTGACTTGGAGCAGGTGAGTGTGTGTGTGTTGCATGACTGGATCTGTAGTCCATTACATGGCGGATTTGTAGTTCTTGTGAAATGTGTGTGTTTACCAGCGATCTCTGATAGTAGACCGTGGGAGATCATGACATGTTTAAGAAAAAACTTAAACTCAAAAACGTAAAAAATATAAATAATTGTATGACAAAGAAATTTGTGCCCAAACTTTTATAACGATGCTGCGTGCTGAGCTAACACACTTGTTGTATCTTGTGAAGAACTTGTGAAGGGCTGATTAAATGTGTAAAGCACTCAGTCACACGTACAGATGATGACAAAGAGACATACTTCCGATGCCTGTATTGAACTTTAATTGTGACTACGGTTAGAAAAATCAGGGATAAACGCTTGAGCATTCTGTTTTAAAATCAATTAGATGTCTTTGGTCCAAGTTGTGTTCATATTTAATTAAAAAGGGAATAGAGACCGATCATCTCATCAGTTTCAGCTCAGTTATGTGGTGCACACTAAGTTTAAGATTACAATGTTCACTCTTACTCAAACAAGCAGCACTAACAGAGCACTGCCACTGGATTGTTTTAGTTGGACCAAACTGGCCAAGTGTAGATGTGTAAATGCCTTTTCTGCCTTCTTTGCCCTGCAATTAATTGTGGATTAATTTCTTCTGTTGTGTTCATTAAGGTCAGGCACAAGTAACATTCTACCATACAGTGGAAATCAGAATTATAATTCATATTAACGGAACAGTATGCAGTTTTTGCAGGTAGATAGCGCACATTCACAACAACAATAGGATGTTTTGATAACGCCTTGACTGCGTGTTGGTAAAAAAACTCCTTTTAATGTAGCAAATATTTCAATTTGGCAACCTGCGCTTGTGTGGAATCGTCATAAGAAAATATGTGTTTTAAACCAGGAGTTCAATACCTAGTTCAACCACTGAGTATCAATCTTACATACTGCAAATTTATGTGTTCAAAACGTATTAAGCAGAGTAAGGCTGAAATCTGTTGAAACAAAACGAGTCCACTGAAGCAATGGCTTATGAGAGATGAACACAATGGTGCACAAAAGCTGCGGAGCTTTTATTATGCCACAATCATTTCACGATCACATGGGGAAGAAGCAACCCTGTTTTGTCATACTAAATTCATTTTAGGGTTCTGTTTTAATGCTACTCTGTGCAGTCTAATAAAACAAAACAAATAAAAGCATCTTTGGTGTTTCTATATTTTGTATAAATAATAAAACGAGGGTGTAACTTCGTTAGCATGGCGACACAGCACACAGTCCTTGTCAATAGGATAGTTTATTTCTCTGTATTTGAATATTCTTCAAAACTTTTGAATACTGTAAGTCAAGGTTTTTATTATTATAGTTAACAAAAATGAAAAAAAAATAAAATAAAATTGTTAATTGAAATAAATTAAAAACCATTGTGTTGTACAAAACTAACTGAAGCTAAGTAAAATTATAGCGAAAACGTCCTTAATTTTCTTTGTAAATGTATTTGATACATAAGCATACTGTATGTACTTTTAACAGTAAATACTTACTTCGCACTGCCAGGTGTTTGACCGATATGGCAACTCTGTAATCCTGATGCCATTGGCCAGATCAAGCAGTTTTTTCTTCAGTCAGTACTCGCTGTTGCTCTCGCAACAAAAACAACAAGTGGGCATGACAGAAGCACGATGACAGCATCATATACAGAGACTTAAAATTATTAATTTAACACATTTGTGCCCAATAATGCGTGATTAGTTAGTTAATGCGATCACAAACTAATCGTTCTTTTTGACCTGATCTAAGTGAAGCAGTTGAACTAGTTCATCAAATCGAACTGAATCATTTGAAATGATTTGCGTCTCCAGTAAGCACTCTTATCCAAAAAATACTTACTTTTTAACATGCCTGATACCTCCTCTGACTCAAAATAAACCAATATATACAAAGTTTTTTAGTTATGAGAGATGATTTTTACTGAATGAAATTATGATTACTGACTACATACTTTTGGTATGTTGACTCCAGACATGGGTCACGAAAGATCCAGTTCAGGTTAAAGATCTGAACTTCCCAACACTAACGTGTATCTAACCTCTGAATTAACCTTGCACGCATATTTAACTCAGGCCTACTATCTTGTGGGCTGTTGTATTTTAATTTGAGGATTGGTAGATGGTAGTGGTGGATGATAGTGGTCATGTGACCTCTGAATGCATTTCAAAAAATGTATCTTAGGTTGATTTTTTTTTTTATTGTACAAATTTATTCTGATCATTTTGAATCTTGGACCTAACAAATGTCCTAATTTAAAAGTATAATGTCCCAAATATCTAAATTTCAAAATATAAAAACTAATAAATCCATACAGTAAAATCAACAGTGTAAAACTGCAATGTCAATAACTCCAAAAATGTTTAATTAACAATATACAGTGTTAATGACAGCATGTTGATAGTATGGTTGCAAGGTGCAATATGATATGATTTTCCTTTAACACAACAAATGCAAAAGGTCACGGTACAGTATGTTAGACATACACCACATAACAGTGTAAAAATGAATGCTACACTGATAGAGTACTTTTTTGATGACACTTGTATAGTAATAACAACACTAGTGGGTGTTAAATGCCCCTAAGTGTAAAACTTTAATAACTATAGTAAGTGTAACATTCTACACTGTCAGTGTATTTATTCAGCACATTAGGGTGCCAATGTTACACTGCAAATGTAACACTACACATGGTGTACTTTTAACCCTTGATAGATTGGGACCTTATATGATCTTCAGTAGTGTCAAAATCATCACTTTCAGTAGTAAATTGACTACTTATTTTTTGTGTACCTCTAAAAACACATTAAAATGAACTGAATTTGAAAACAAAAAGTCTAAATGAAATAAAAACAAAAACCAATGCAAAATACATAACACTTTTGTTGTGTTTTAGATATTTTAATTTAAAAAATCATGCATTTTGTTCCAAATAAGTTCTACAGTATATAAAACCTATTTCAATACTTAAGCAAAGAGCGAAAAAGAAGTTCACTTTGAGTATGTCAGGGCCATAATAAGCAACAAAATGCCAGGATGACGCAAACATGTTGCAATGGGATGTGCTGAATAATAAGTCAGCGGTCGCTGTCATTTTGTTACATGCATGTCTCACAGTGTGTTTGCCATCCAGACATCTACACCTTCATGAGCCTTTCTTTGCTTTTTGTGCGGTTCTAAAGTGAATAAATACTACTTCTGTACCACATTAAGGTTATGATTAAGAGACATGGCGCATTCCTGCAGCCAAAAGGATGTTCCCAACCATAAACAAGAAGTTGTTAGACAGTCTGTTTGACTGTGTGCCCTGAGGCCCATGTCTCATCAAAACAGCATCACTTACTGTAGTAATACATGTTGCACCTCATGCGGACAAGCAGCTAAATATGCTTCTGTATAACGTTTCCCTCATTCCTAGAATCCCTTCCGTCAGTAGAGGATGCTGCTGTGGATGTTTGTTTATTTGTGTGTGGAGGTTTCTAGTTGAGTGGTGCGACGGCGCAGAGCTTGCGGTCTGCTCTCCAGGCATGCTGTCACTCAGAGGGAAACAGAACCCGTGACCCATAAAGCCCACAGGTTCTGAGAAGAGTGTAACTAATGGATGCCTCTTAGAGAAAAGATCCCTGCGGAGCTCCACTCACTACCGCCACAGGGCAGAGAACGAGACAGAGGGAAAGGATGGAGTACGCTATAAACATAGGTGCTGTGAAATGGTAAGAGGGGTCAGGAGGTATAGAAAAAGGAAGGAGTGAACGGAACTCAAAGGCAAGTGGGGAGAAGTTTGAGAAAGTCAAGGAGAAAGAGACAAAATGGGAGATCTTGAGGGAGATGGATTCCCAGAGGTGTTGGTCTTGACTGAGTGTTGTTCTGAGTGGGTTAAGCAATTGTGAACAGTGCTGTGTATATATGGCTGTCTTAGCAGAATTGAGCTTTTACTACACAATGGAAAGTCTTTCTTATTGATTGTGACTATTTTTCTGCACTATATTTCCGTGTAATAGGGGTACAAAGTTATCCTTTTTTTAGGTAAGGTAATTTTACAGGTGATTGATTGATTTTCCATCCAGGCAAATATTTGTAGGCAACATATCATGTCATTTTAAGCCTCATTCACACTACAAGCGATTCGCAGCAAAACAACAAGCAACTGCTCATTTCAATGGAGAGTGAGCGAATTCAGCGCTAGCAACAGCGATGGTTGGTGACCAGGTAGGCGTTTTGAGAGACGCGACAAAGATGAGAATCCTTCAACTTTATGCAAATGAAAAGCGACTTTCTTGAGCGACAGCTGATAGTAGCACCAGTAGAGCTCACGTGATCCTCTCGTAACTCAATCAGAGGCTGGTTGTATTCTCTGTGCTGTAGAACTACACAGACCTGCGTTTGCAGCATGTCGCCACCTAAATCGACAGGCAGTTTCAAAGTCACTGCTAGTGTAAATGAGACATTATACAGTAATCATAAACAGTCTATGACCAGATTTTAATAGTTTTTTTTTATTCATATTTGTGACACTAGACCTCAAAGCTAGTCTTATGTTGCACATTATATTTTTACATTTGATTGAAAAAACAAAACAAAAACACTAGAATATTAAGTAAAATGTTTTACAATGAGATATTTTGTAAATGTCCTATCATTTGATTAGTAATGTGCAGTGCAATAATGTTTAGACCGCTTTTAATGTCCATGATTTTCTCAATATTTAGTTTTTTTGGTGTATCTCTGCTAAAGATTGGTTTAACAAACCATACTGTACTGGTCAAACCTTTAGCACAAACTGACCATTCTTTAAACCCCACAGCCCTTTCTGAATATTGTTGTTTACCATGTTCAACAATGTTTTTTTTTTTTTTTTTTTT
>CAIGQQ010038942.1:7293066-7314678 GCA_903798035.1 Danio albolineatus
AACAACAACAACAACAACAACAACAACAACAACAACAACAACAACAATAATAATGTTAAAAGCAATGAAAATAACGTAGAAAATTCCAGATGGCACATAGAGGTTTTTGCATCTGAACTTTTCAAATATTGTTAAATAGCAAATTTTGTTAATAGAGTGCTAGCAGGACTTTGAACTGGATTGCAGCTTAATACAAGTTACAGTTAATCGCTTTTAGGAAAAAAAGAAAGAAGGATCAGTTGTTTTAGGTTGTATTAGTTAATGTTAGTGATTGTATTTACTAACATGAACTAAGAATGGACAACACTTGTTCATTATTAATCACTGTTCAATATTTACTAGTGCATTTTTTTAATCCAAATTGTGCTTGTTAAAATTTATTAATGGACAGTAAGTTAAGAACTATTAATGAACAACTTCATTTACTAACAACCTTTTCATTTACTAACATTAACAAAGATTAATAAAGTAAATTAGTAAATGCACTATATTATGTATTTTTAGTTCAAATTAGTAAAGACAATAACTAATATTAAGTAATGTAACCTTATTGCAACTGTCGAGGATAATTTCAACAGCAGCAGCAACAACAACAACAACAACAACAACAACAACAACAATATTAATAATAACAATAAAAATAATAATACTACACACTTCAGATCCGAAAAGCATCAGATTTCTACTTTTAAATTGTATCTCGCCATAACCTTGATTTGCGCTTTATTGCAAAGAAAACGATGTATGAGCTGGAAGCATTTCTTTTGTTTCTTTTTTTTTTTTGTGGTAATCAACAAATGCTGTTAACTGAGCTTAACGTGTGCTGAAATAAGAATATTTCTTTAAATGGGTCACAGGGTAAAAAGATTCAATGCCAAGCCATTGAAATTCCCAGAAGAAAACCGACCGAGGCAGAAGAAAATGCACTAAAGAGGAGGAATTTCTTCATATGATCACTTCTCCTGACCTCAGTAGAATAGCAGCAGTCTTCCCTGAGCTGCGATGTGGCACAGAGACTGGTGTGGAGCAGTAGATATGGCCGATGTTGGCGTCCAGTCTGAGGCTCTGTAATCAATGCAGACAGAGCCTTCCCGCAGTATTAAAGAAACTTATTCAGCCTAAAGGCTTCCGACTCGCTGAGCTGAAAAAGAGCAAGGCACTTACACCTCTCAGCTTAAATATACAGAGCGCTTGCTGCACTCAAACACATGCATACAACCTTCAGTCTGACAGCTCCATCGACCGCCCCATCCATCATTCGCAACAGACGTGTATGTATACGTTTACTCATATGTGCGGTTACACATGCTTACACGCATGTAAGTTGCGCTGACTTGTGATTACATTCATAACATGTCTTAAAGTCAAATTAGTAGTGTCTAAAGATGCATTTCTCATCCATGTCTCTTCATCTTTTAAATAACCAGATCAGTTTTACTGTGAACATTCCCTTTCTGTAATTGGTGAGCAAGAGACCAAAACCGAGAATAAAAGAGACTAATGCGACTGTAGGTGGAATGATACTCTTCATTTCCTGTTTCTACCAATACTATTAAACGTCTTGTTGATGCCAGAGGTCGGAGGGGAATGGCCAGACTGGTTCTAGCTGACAGAAAGGCAACAGTTACCTCTTGTTACAACTGAGGTATGCAGAAGAGCATCTCTGAATGCACAACACGTCGAACCTTGAGGCGGATGGGCTACAGCAGCAGAAGACTACCCCAGGTGCCTCTCCTGTCAGCTAAGAACAGGAAACTGAGGCTACAATTTGCATAGGCTCACCAAAGTTGCACAATAGAAGATTGGAAAAACATTGCCTGGTCTGATGAGTCTCGATTTCTGCTGCGACATTCGGAGGGTAGGGTCAGAATTTGGTGTCAACAACATGAAAGCATAGATCCATCCTGCCTTGAATCAACGGTACTCAAATAGCCTCCACAGTCACTAGATATCAACCCAATAGAGCATCTTTGAAATGGGAATGGGAGATTCAAATCATGGATGTGCAACTGACTAATCTGCATCAACTGTGTGATGCTATTATGTCAATACGGACCAAAATCTCTGAGGAATATTTCTGGTACCTTGTTGAATCTATGGCACGAAGGGTTAAGGCAGTTCTGAAGGCAAAAAGGGGTCCAACCCAATACTAATAAGGTGTACCTAATAAAGTGGTCTTCACTTTTCAAAACTTTTCATTTTGAAAGCTGTCGGCTTTCAAAAACCTCTCAATGGTGAAGCACTGTAAGAAATGTTTTGTTCCACATGATTTTATTTGAGACAATATGAAGAAATGAAGTTACATTTTAATTTAATTTTTTTAATCAAATTTAATTTAATTTTCATTAATGTATTAATGTATTTTTTTTATAAGTAACAAGCAACAAAACATACGTTTGTGAGTATTTAAACTGCACAATGGGGTATTTAAGAATTTGCACAGACATAAAAAATCCAAGTTTCAGACCATGCATTTTTTTTAAATCCACTATCTTCTTTATAAATGATGGTTCTAGAAGTACTTTTTTCAATGAGTCAAGCTAATTAACTAAGAGATTTTTCATTATCAACTATTTTTGGAGCAAAAATGATACTGCATGTTTTGTACCTCTGCACTTAAGGGCTTTAGAGAGAGAAAGAAGTAAGATTGCAAATTGCAATATTCATAATAATTATTTTTTTTTTAAAAAACAATGGTGAGATATGAGTTCTTCAGTTATGTCTATTTATACAAATATTTACTAGTACAGTACTAGTATTAGTACAGCACAGTCTAAAGTAAAGTAGACTAAAGTTGTGGTTCTCCCAGGTTCATTTGTGGAATTGTTTGAAAAGAATCATGGATAGTGTACTTTTGCGAACCACAAATTTGGCCATTAAACTGGGTTATAATAATGTGACCTATTGGTTACAACAAAAGCATATAACAGCTCTGATTTCAATCATATATATCAATATTCAAGATTATTTTCACAATATTATAATACAGTCATTTAGCAGCAGTATGATTAGTTAAGTCTTTGTGAATATTTATTTTGGTTTACAAGTTCATGTTCAGATTTCATAAATATGTCTTACGTACATACAGTATATGCAACATATATTTAAAAATATTGCAAAAGAAAAAAAAAGTCTGTTTACATATATTCCCCCACCACTAGAATGATGTTCACATACTAGAAACACGTTCACATGTATGTTCAAGTAAATTAGCCATGATTTTTTTTTATTTAGGTTCGTACTGTACATGAACATATATTATAATCGTTTAAGAGTAATGAGTGTTACTTAGTGTAGTAAAATCAAACGTGAAGAAGGCAATTGTGCATTCCAGTGAACATAGCGACTTGATCATAACAGCATGTAATAAATTTGTGGCACCACTCCCTGACAGCATGGTGTGAAAGTCACGCAAGCAAACTGCTCTAGCTCTGGTCATGTGGAGACTTAAAAAAAAAAAAGTCCACAAGCACACAAGATTTAGTTGAGATCAGAACTGAAAGTGAGCAGTATCTATGACTGCGGAGGAAGAGCATGACAAGGTCAGACAAACTAAGGGGTGAATAATTCTTTGAGTTTCATCACACTACGTTTACATCAGACCCATCCCACTATCTCACTTCTCTTTCATCTCTCGTGCTCTTTCCTCTGGCCCAGGGTGTGAAGAAGTGAATGTGAATGAGCTAAAGGAGCTACAAGATGGGCAGCGAAGGGACCCGTGGGTTGAACACAGCCATTTGTCATTCGGTGAAAGCTTAAGAAAAGACTAGTTAACCTTTCCTGGGAAAGCCCCCAGGGAGCCTACCGATGATGAAAAAACCCTAGGAAAAAGTATCAAGCGAGAAAAATATTCTGGGGGAAAATAGATGGCCGATGCTTCGAGACCCATGTACCTTGCAAAATGCTGTGCTAGGCACTTTTGACATCTGGGTCGCCTCTGCTCGTAAGCAAGGACAGAAAGAAGGATGGTGGATGTTGCCCTATATGTAGATATGAGAAGATTACATAAACCTGTTTGCTGCCTGTAATTGTGTCTTTATTAGTGCCACTTCAATGCATTTGCATATACCAATATTACTGGACATGTACACATGTAAACCAATTAATCTGCTTTGCATGGTGCTGTATGACTCGGTTAAACTCACT
The DNA here is from genome assembly GCA_903798035.1 of Danio albolineatus. Taxonomy (NCBI): domain Eukaryota; kingdom Metazoa; phylum Chordata; class Actinopteri; order Cypriniformes; family Danionidae; genus Danio; species Danio albolineatus. The sequence goes on from CAIGQQ010038942.1 coordinate 7,297,213, forward strand.
TTACTTTGGCTCAGTTTGCTTTGTCATTGCAGTTAGACACCACTTCCGAGTGGAATTTTTAGAAACGTCAGTAGAAAACTCACTGTAAAAGTGGGAAACTCTGAAGTAAAAATTCACTAATTCAAATAATCCATTTAGAATTAGTCTCCAGTAAGCAGCTCATTACTTCAAATCATCCATTCACAGTTAGTCTCCATTAAACAACTCAGTGATTCAAATCAACCATTCAGATTTAGTCTCCAGTAGGGGTTCACAAGTCACACTAAAGCCCCTTTCACACATATAAACTTTTCCGGAAAATTACCCTTTTTGAAAATACTGGTAAATTTGTTCCGGCAATTTTCCATAAAGAGAAGCGGTAATTTGCCGGAATGCTGCTCTGTGTGAACACAGAATCCCAAAATAAGCGCGTTCATGTTTAGAACGCGCTGATGTGAGACATCTACAGTCAATCAGAACATTCAGACGCATTCACATCTGCACTATTTATAAGCATTTGAATATTTTTTCACATTTAGGTGCTAGATGTTAGTCTGATAATGTTTCAGTGTTTCTTCTCTGTGCCAACTGTGGAAATTATTATCTATAAAATGCTTATGATGAACCATTGTTTGTTTACCTTCAACCTCTGCTTCAGTTGCTTGACGCGTAACATCTTATGTAACCTTGCGTCTTGACATGCGAAAGTGTTTCTCCATAAGTTTTCATCGATGTTATTCAAATACTTATCCATCCACAGAACTTGTAATGTAGTCAAATGTGTAAACATTTAGCTGCGATTCACGGTTCTGCCTTTGGATGTCTCTGGGACAAAGCAGCTACATGAATGCTAAAGTTTTAAATAAAAGTGAAACCATCAACAAAAGCCTGACCCTTCTATGTTTACAATTAAAAATACAAATACAAACTGCAGGCCTGAGTGCGTTGCCATTCTATGTTTAGAGTTTACGTAGGGAAATGCATGATGTACTAAAATAAAGGGTGTCACGGTGGCTCTGTGGGTAGCACGATCGCCTCACAGCAAGAAGGTCGCTGGTTTAAACCTTGCTGGGTCAGTTGGCATTTTCTGTGTGGAGGTTGCATGTTATCCCCATGTTTGAGTGGGTTTCTTCCGGGTAGTCTGGTTTCAAAGACATGTGGTATAAGTGAGCCATAGTGTATGTGTGTGAATTAGTGTGTATGGGTGTTTCCCAGTGATCGGTTGCATTTGGAAGGGCATTCGCTGCGTAAAACATATGCTGGATAAGTTGGCGGTTCATGCTGATGTGGCAACCCCAGTTTAATAATGGACTGCAATTTGGGATAATCCAGCACAGCTTTTTGATAAAGAGGAGGACTCTCCTTCCTCTCTATGCAGTATTGAATGCACAAAATATGCTTGAATTGACCCCGAAATGCTTTGCGTTTTTTCAGAATGGATTGATTAATACACATCAAACTCAGTGTGCAAGGTTTATATACTTGATCAATTGAATGAATACCAAAAAAAACAAAAAAAATGCATATGAAATTTCACACTTCAGTCAGCAAAGACCTTTACACATGAATATGGATCACCAAATGAAACAGTCCTCAAATTTTTGAAATTAATTTGTTATATATTTGTGTGAATATATGAATATGAAAACACATCCGGATGTGAACATATTTTCCTGCAAATAAACTGCAAATTGTGGGATGTGGCAAAATATTTGGATCTTGTGATTTATTGATCACATCAATCATCAGCGACTAGTTAAAGTCGACATAAAAGTCGACTTCCATTAATCTAAAGTCGTTCAGCCCATTGTCTCTAGTGAACAACTCAGAGTGAGATTCCAGTAAAAGAATCACTGATTCTAACTGACCCGAATGAGGTTCAGCATGTGAATGCGGTTGTACATGTTTTCACTTGACTTATCATGACTTTTGTGACATCAACTACCTTGCAAAATGTACATTCATCAGTAAACACTTTTGCTTCTATTACTTTAAAGTAAACTAAAAATCAAGCACTTTTGTACTTAAGTGATAATGAAAAAGAAGACTGTATACTTCTACAGTAGTAATTTTGTATTAGTTATCTGTACTTTCACTCAAGTGCCAATTTATTTTCATTTATTTATTTTTACTTTGTCCATCACTGCATTTTAATGATGTGTAAAATTAATGGTAAATGATCTCCATGGAACCAACAATGCCAAGTTGTTTTAAAATACATATATGGCCATCCAACATGGTTAAACATGTCTATGGCTGGCTCTTTAAGCGCTGGTATACTAATCTGTGGGTCATCTTTAGGAAATCAGTTAGTAACAGTGGCTAGCTCCAGTCATCATTTGCCAAACCTGCCCCCAAGCTTGTCACTCAAGGCGGCATCTCCATGGCAACAGTGCAAGTCGACCAATCATGTGAACACAGCAGCAGGAAGCTAGTCCTTAACAATTACGAGAATGACACAACCATTGAGTCTAAACAACATGTACATATGACTGGAAAGGGACCATCTTTTGTTGTAAAGCACAAAGCTAGTGAGAAATATCGATGGAGACAAACAGGTGATAACAATTAACAATCTTTCATAATAAGGTTTTTCAAATTTCATACACAAAAGTTGTACAGCTCTATTTGTTTCCACATAACCAAACGACTCCCTGGCAAATGACTGACAGACAAATAACTCAAGTGACCCATAACATATGGAAGAAAGTGACTTCAGAAGGAGTGACGGACAGAAATTCTTCACTTGCCATTCTGGTTCACTAAAGTCGGACACACTATATAATCTCTGCTGTCCTTTATGATTGTTGCTTGTCAGATTGTATAATGTGACCCCAATGAGACTGCAGGTAAAAGTCACGGCAGGGTATGCAGGGTTTTTTAAAGCATGTCAGCCTTCACAGTATCCTTAACTTAACTGAGATTTCAATCACGACCAGCAGCATTAACTGGATGGATGTTTTAAATCACCAATCCAATTCTTGTTTTAAATTATCAATCCAAGTTTCTGACATCTTTATTTACGGATAAAAAGAAAAAGAAATTCAATCCACAACACTTAGCTAGTGCTGCCAATGTTGTGTCAGATAAAGTCCCCCTTCAAAAGAGTGTGATTAAAAACTAATTTATACTGTTTGAAAAAAAGAAGACTACAACATTTATTAATTAACAAGCTTTGATACAATCCTAATACAAAAAAGAAAGAAAAAAAATATTGAATTTCCTCTCTTGAAATGGTTAATTAAAAAAACATTCTTTCATCATTTACTCAACACAGTATTCCAAAGCCATCATAAATTTGTTAAACTGAGATACTTCTGCCCCTTTACCAAAAGTCAATTCACATCAATGCTTATGCTTCAAACATTTGTAAATAGATTTAATACATTTAAATTGACATTACATGTAGCTTCCCCCTCTACCTAGGTCATCTAAAGCAGGGGTTCCCAAACCTTTTAAGGCCGCGACCTCTTAAACAACAATTCTAGTGACTTGCAACCACAACTACCCTCAGAGGTGGTAACAAATGAGCATATTATAACACAAAAAGTGTTATCACAAAAACAACCATATATTAATATATATAAATATAAATATACATTTATATAAATGTATTTTTTAAAGTCAAAAATTGAACAAATTAAGTTTTAATTTATTCATTTGTTTAGTTTAATTATAACTGCCTTTTTGTTTGTATGTTGTTTTTTATGTAACTATTAAACACTATTTTATCTTCTGTAGATCATTGATAAAATATGGTAATTCTAAAAGTTTAATGAAATATACTTTAGAAGATTTTTGGTAATCACCAGGCAACCCCCCTCATTGTCTCGTGACCCCCTAGGGAACATCTTTGGGACTCACTGATCTAAAGAGACACAATCATATTATTTTATGAACACGTAGCGTTAAGTTTGAATTCATACACAAGCTATTCTGTGAATGATGATTATGCCATTTACAGTCATTCACAGTCGTGTTTGGTTGATGCATGAGAACCATAAGTAAATGTTAATTCTTGGATGTTACAACAACACTTTTAAGCATCTGGTCGAACCAATGAAGTTTAATCTTGCACATCGACCAAGTATGGTTGAGCTTATGTTTACATTCGATTATCAATGTTTATACACTATATGAATTTAAGCCTAAATTAAATCATCCTATAATGTAATCGAGTCTTTTGGGTAAACAGACCGAGGAAGAACTTCCTCAACAGACCATGAAAGTTAATATGTTCTAATGTTCTCTAAAATGTCAATTTTGTGGATTTAATGTACTTTTCTCTTACAGTAAATTGTCACTCTTTCTTCCTTTTTCTCCAATTTTTGGAAGATCCCCTGACAGTCCACAGACCTCTAAAAACTCTCACACCAAGAAATCCAACACTGGCAATTTCTTCCTTGACAAAATGAAACTTTTACAATCTGACGGCAGAAAGTCAGTGTGCACTTGGCTTACAAGCACACACACACATACTATCTCACATATTCTAACAGGCTATTGCTCATAAAGCCTGGAACGAGGTAGATGACGTCTTGCAGATTAAGACATAGATTAATGGATGGCCTTCTGTGACATTAGAGGAGGCAGAATTATGAGACGGTAATTGAGGATCCTTCAGCAAGAGCAGAAGGACTAGATGATATGAGACCAGAGGGATGGAGCAGCTGGATGAAGCTTCTACCCTTAACAAGGAGAGAGAGAGAAAGAGTCACAGGGGGAATCAACCTCTCTATGCAACTATCTTTGGCTGCAGCTTTCAGCTCTTCCCAGTCTCTTTGAATCCATCTCTCTTCTTCACTCTCTTTGTCTTTGTCTCATGGACACAGGTTATAGCACTCTGCTTTACACCTGCCAGTCTTTAGGGAGATGGAGTGAGGGTGGGGGTTATACAAGAAAGAAACACGCAGTTTCAGTGATGAAGGCTCAATAAGAAAGAAAGGGCAAGAGCGAATATGTGAGGGAAATATATGATCTAGCTGGAGGTGGAGGACACAGGGTCAGTCACAATGGCCTTTCACTCTGGTTTCACAACAGCTCTGGGGTTCAAAGGCAAGTCAAGTCTGTTTGAATTAGGTCGTTTACTTATGCTCTTAAAATATTGGAGTGGCAATGTCTGCAACAGTGTAAGTCGAATGTATTTGGAATTTTTTTTTTGACATTTCCAATCATTCTGGCAATTTTTACATGAAGAAATGTATGGATGAATGATTGATTGATTATTTGATTGAGGTAATGATTGATTGAATAAATGAATGAACAAACAAAATGATAAAAAATGAAATATATTAGAGCTTAGATTCGCTGCCTGAGCTGGAGCCCAGACTTGACCTGACTTGATCCACGGGCCGGGTCGGGCCAATATTTCCTGCCACTATCTTAATTAGCCTAATTGCATGGAGAGCTATACACAAATCTATAATGAAAGCATTCAATTACTTTCGTACTTTTGTGCTCATTTAAGACTAAATTATTTGTGTTGCGAACATGAAAGCATGTTTACATATTATTTCAAGAGTTCACACTTAGCTGATAATTAATTATAAAGCTTGCTTGGCATGCTGTCCAGGGAGACAACCCTGAGCTCATAAGATCCTCGAGCCCGGGGCTCCCTCCCATTTGCAAGGCGAGTGGAGAGTTTGAGCTCAGGTAGATCTCGAAAACTCCCATGCTGGTAGCTAATGAACAGATAGTGATTGCTATGAAGAGATAAATACTTACTAGGAGCATGTTTATGGTGCTGATTTGGATTAGTCGATTAACTTAAGTTGCATGTTTTTGGACGGTGGGCAGAAACCGGGGAACCCGGGGGAAACCCACGTGAGCATGGGGAAAATGTTTAAACTCCACACAGAAACGTCAGCTGGCTTGGTAAGGACTAGAACCAGTGACTTTCTTGCTGTGAGGCAATAGTGCTTACCACGGGGCCACCGTGCCACCCATCTAGGAAATGAGGAGGAGTAGGGGTGAAAGGGGGGGATTCTTCAAAATGAAGATAGCTGTGATATAGAACTTTGGGTATTTATAGTAGCTTAGGAATCATCTGATTGGTGAATCCTAAACAGACGCTGATCTGAAAACAGAGTCTTTATATGGAGCATGTCTGTCAGTCACCTGTGCGCAGTGCATATGGTCAGCAGAAGCAGAGTGCAGGTGTTTGCCTTTCACACCGGTTGCTCTTGCAGCACGCAGCTGATCACTGGCTGCTGCACAGATCAATCTATCCCTATTCTATCTAATTACCTGTCTATCTTTCTATAGAAATACACTTTTTATTCTTTTCATTTGCACCAAGGCCCGCAGCAACTTCCTGCGCGTATGGTGTGAAACAGGCGTTCATGAATTGACTGATTCAGAGATTGTATGCGAATGCAGCTGTTTTTTCGTATTCATTTCAACGTGGTTTCAAGCCAAAGTAAAGCAAAAGCACAATTCTCTTGAACATGAGACTATATCACATTTAAGATTGATTTTTTTTACATTACTTTTGCTTTTCATAAAAAGATATGGGGCAATGCTTAAACGGGATGACAGGGTAAAATGATGAAGTGGTAAAAAAGGGAGAATCCCAGCGAAAATGAGAGGGTTGACAGGTATGCAGAAAGGATGATAGTCAGCCTTCAAAGTCCTCTTTTGTCACTTCTTCAAGCATACCACTGACAGTGAGGTAAGATAAATCTAAACTAATTTCTGTAGTTCAAACTACTCAGAATTGTAGCTGAGAACGTCTGTTATGGACGTCACGGTGGCACAGTGAGTAGCAGCTCACAGCAAGAAGGTCCCTAGTTCGAGCCCCGGCTGGATCAGTTAGTGTTTCTGTGTGGAGTTTGCATGTTCTCCCAGTGTTTGTGTGGGTTTCCTCTAGGTGCTCCGGCTTTCCAAAAACATGCGCTATAGATGAATTGGGTAAGCTAAATCAGCCGTAGTGTATGTGTGTGAATGGATGTTTTCCAGTGATGGGTTGCAGCTGAGTACTCCGCTGCGTAAAACATATGCTGGATAAGTTGGTGGTTCATTCTCCTGTGGTGACCACAGATTAATAAAGGGACTAAGCTGAAAAGAAAATGAATGAATGAATGAATAAATGAATAAATGAACAAATAAAATAATAAAATAATAAATGAATGTCTGTAATAACAGCCCAAGTATTTAAAAATAGTTAGGTTTAAAGCAGACTGGGGCTCATAATTACAGTTAATGTGTCGGACCAGGTCAAGCTCGGACACAAGGTGCACAGACTCAGGTAAGGTTGACATATTTTTTGGGGCTCGATCTAAGCTCTGTAGCCTACAACAAAAATCATCCAATTATATACTTAAATAAGCCAAAGTGAACATACAAGTACACCATCACAAAATGTAATTCCAATCATGTTACTAGGATAGATTGGGGTACATTTATGGAATAATTAGAGCACTTTCGGTTAGGGTCTGGTCATGTTTAGTGCTGCTCTGTGAATACAAAAGTCAAAAGGGTCAGAATTTTATTCATTTTTTTATTAATTTATTTTTTATGTGGTCACGTAAATTTACTGAATTGACACTAAAATAGATCTTCTTTACTTGATCTCAGTGTTACTGATAGTTGTCAAGGGACCTTTTTGCAGGTAAAATGCCAGCAAAATGTTAATACTCTGACTGCACCTTTATTGCTACACCACATATGGTAATATAATATAACATGATAGAAAACAGAACACACACACAAACACACACACCTTTTAATGATTAGTCAAATCTCAACTACTTTTGGAAGAAAATCTTGTCTTGAGATTAAATTCACACCTCCTCCTTTGCTCTTTCATTAACCCCTATCCCTCGTTTCCTTACCGCTGAGCTTAAGTAAAATGAAAGTCACACACACATAAGCAAACAGCATTTCAGCAGCCTGTCACCCACAAGCCCTTCCAGTGAGTGATTAATCACCTCATGCTAATGAGTTATTTACTAATTAGGGTCTGACGTGCAAAGAGACGAGGAGAACAGGACCGCCACGATGACACGGGTGGCTGAGGCACTTAGAGAAGACTGAACCCAACTGTTCACCTGTGATTAAAAAAAAGAGACATGTGTGTGTGCGCACATGTCTGAGCATCCTTCAGAAACAGTGCCAAAACTCCAGCATAACACAATAATGCATTAGCCAGACAGGACGCCTACATCCAAGCCACACTTAGATCAGGACTTGTGACTAAACAAAGATGCGCCCCATAGAGCGTTCAGTAGTGAATGTCACCCGCACGTTAATGTCTCACTCCGTCAGCCCTCTGAGACGTTAAAGGGAAGTCTGCCCATTACAGAAACGCGTCTGTCAATCACAGCTGACCACGCCCCTAGCCAACAGAGAGATCAGTCACAGGCTTTCAGCTACCTGACAGAAGAGCTCCTTCGCTTTCAATCAAAGCGTTTAAGCAGAGAAGGACTCTCATTCCTATGCCCACAATGGCCCTCGCATAGGTGCAAGGCAACAGGTCTGAATCAATCTCCTGCCTTCTATCTCTCCCACACACTCTGCACAAAAGCAGTTGAAGCCACTGTGTGTGCGGCGACAAAGCAGCCACATTCATCTACGAGGCCTTTCAGCGCTCAGCTTTTGATCCGTTGTTCCTATAGAGGGGTCCGTATCCTGCGCAGGCCTTTATATAATGCTCAATTTTGCCATTAGATGGAGAGATTGACCTCTGAATGTGGTTGTTTTTATCTAGTGGGTGTGAAAGTGAGGCCGCTGAGTGTGTGGGCTGATGGAAAACACACACACACACACAGATTTATAAGTCTTTTTCATTTATGTTGTGCTCATCTATATTGTCAACGTTGGGCGATGCTATTTTTCTTTTTTGACAGTGTAAATATGACCCTAGACCATACAATCAGACAAACATATCAGTTTATTTTGGAAATTGAGATGTATGCATTATCAGAAAGATAAAAAATTGTATATTTACATTTATGTAAACTTTGTTAGGACAGAACAATATTTTTCAGAGATACAACTGCTTGAAAAACCTGGTAAGAAAATCATATTTAAAATTGTCCAAATTAAGTTCTCAACAATGCTCAAAAATATGTAATGTGAGTTTTGATCTATTTGCAATTGGAAAACTACAACATTGTTACTATTTAGATTATTTTTGTCATTGAAAGAATTTTAGAATAACACTTTATTTTGATGGTCCATTTGAGTATTAGTAGACTGTGTACTTAATATCTGTTGATACTGACATTGAAACTTTGCAAGTACATGTCAACTTAAACTAACCCTAACCCTTCCATGATATCACAGTTTTGATGGTCGCTTTTGCACATGTAGTTGAATAAAAGTTACATTCCAACGACATGCCAACCAATTCTCATTAAAGTATTGGAAGATCATCTGCTTAAAATCTGCTGATACTGCTCCACTAACAGACATTCTCCTGAGTTTGAGAAACTTTGCAAGTAAATGCCAACTTACACTAACCCTAACCCTAACCTAACAGTCTATTCATTCATTCATTCATTTTCTTTTCGGCTTAGTCCCTTTATTAATCCGGGGTCGCCACAGCGGAATGAACCGCCAACTTATCCGGCATTTGTTTTACGCAGCGGATGCCCTTCCAGCTGCAACCCATCTCTGGGAAACACATTCATACATTCTCATTCACACACATACACTATGGACAATTTAGCTTACCCAATTCACCTGTACCGCATGTCTTTGGACTGTGGGGGAAACCGGAGCACCCGGAGGAAACCCACGCAACCACGGGGAGAACATGCAAACTCCACACAGAAATGCCAACTGGCCCAACCGGGACCTGCCCCAACCGGGGATCGAACCAGCGACCTTCTTGCTGTGAGGCGAACGTGCTACTCACGCGCCACCGTGGCGCCCCTAACAGTCTACTAATACTCAAATTAGTTACCATGTAGTTGCAATGTAACTTAAAATCAACAAAAAGGACCATCAAAATAAAGTGATACCATTCCCACAAAAATACCTCCTCAACAAACTGGTTTTGTGGCCCAGACAGGGTCAAATACGTTGGCAATGCTACTGATCACTGTTTATATCTGTTTATATATTTATGCGTTTTACAAGTATGACGATTCAGAAAAGATTACTACATTTGGAAAATATTTCAGTAACAAAAAGGCTGAATTCAAACTCATATTCCCCAAAGGACATGTTCATCCACAGGATCATCTGTATAAACCACAGTGTGTGCATCCACATTCTTATTTATCTGTGTTGGCATCACTGTCGAACACTGGCAGCCTGAGGTGTGTCAGGTGAGTGATTCTGGCACTGTGTATGAGTTAGACATCCAGAGGTCCTGTGGGTTCAGGGCCCGCAGGTGTCTGTCTCTGCCCATCAAAGAGATCTTCCCTCGGCCTGAGGCATGGCGAAAGAACAGCTGAACCTCATGGAGAGGTGCCACTCTCCAAATCTCTAGGGTCTGTAGACCCAACCCTGGGCACCTGGGACCTGTCAACTCCTACTCTTCTTCAGACCACACGCACCCAAATATACTGTGAGATGCATACCGCTAGATGTTTTTTTTGTGCATTAACATTATTTACATACTCCATATAGTTTGAATATTATAGATGTGCTGGAATGTGCCGGTAAAACTGATCAGATTATAATAGACAAAGTATTGGACTGTAGGGACTCTCTAATTTAATTTCACCAAGTAGGACATGTTCCTTGATCAACATCTATGGTGATACTGGAACAACACTTCAATCAGAATTAAGGGATACATTTATCGCTTATGCTTTCGTTAAGTTTAGGTTTACGGTTTATACACGTATTTTCCAGCTACTATTCCCCTCAGATTTTGGGAATAATTTACTGTTATGGTTGGGTTTAGAGGTAGGGAATAGGTATAGATTACATTTTCAAACAAAAATTATGTTCCAGGATCAATACAGATGTTAATCCAGAATCGTTTCGTACTTGGCAAAATCATGACGTGTGTAGGGACCCACCGGAGATCAGATTGCCATGAATAAAATAACCCAGCAATCTCATTGTGAACTTATGTCTTAGTTTAGACTTACAGCATGTGTAAGTTCTATTAACAGGTCTGCAGAAGGTCAATAGACATGAATAGAGGCTCTTGAATGAATGTGACTTGAAATAAATATACTAGGGCTGTCAATTTATTTTAAAAAATTAACTAATTAATCACACTTTTGTTTGTGAATAATCATGATTAATCATGAAAAGCCGTATTTATTACAGAAATAAAAACACAGGCATGTAAGTGCCATTTGAATTTTAAAACAATCAATGCCAATAACAAACAAAAATTATTTCAATGTTGGATTCTATGTGAACTACAAAAAAAATCCAAAATACAGGCATTGCAAATATGGAAATTGAAATTTTTTTTAAAAAAATAATAATAATAATAATAGTATTGAAGTAATAATAAGTAAGTATTGAATACAAACAATTGTATTCATTGTAAAGTTGTTTTGCGAGTTGAGAACATTAAATATAAAGTAGAAACAATTTTGGTTAATCCTCCTTAACATTTAGCCTGTTGCTAAGACAGTCCAGTCTATTGACATTATCGGGTGACAACACACACGCATGCACGCACACACACACACACGCACACACACACACGCACGCACGCACTCACGCACGCACGCACGCACGCACGCACGCACGCACACACACACACACACACACACACAGAGAGAAAGAGAGAGAGAGAGAGAGCGTGCAGTACAGTGCACTCCCTTCAAATCATCAACAAGCACAACTACGGTTCTTAAAGTATGGCTGTATTTCTCAAGCAAGGATTCTGATACAGCAACGTTTTAAATCAATTTAAACAACTTTAAAGATTTATTTTTCATTTGATACAGTTGTAGTTTCATTTTTGTATGTTGAAATTAATATGTGCTTAACTATTTGCCAATACTTAATAAATGATTAATTATGTTATTAATGATTATATATTATAAAGTGTTATTACTGTGGAGGTGTTGGCTGTAAAGACCTCTGACATAGCTGAAGTTATCTTATGGAAGTGTAATACGGACAAGGCCTCCCTGAAACTACTTATAATTTATTTATTCTAATAATTTAGCATCTTAGAACTTTAGTCAACCAACCAGAATCATGAATCTTCATGAGTCTTCAGGCATTATTTATAATAAATTCTGGATTACATAATTACATAACACTGAAGCATTTTCAGAAACAAAAAAAATAAATAAATAAACAAAAAACGACACTTTCTCTGTGCCACCACCTGCTGTGCATCTGTGCACTTCCTCCACGCACGCACACATCATCTGATGGAGTACAAGAATAAACATACTCAACCTTTTTAGATAACTTGTACTTTCATTGCTCAATTCATACGTACGCGCATACCTGACAACATGCATATTTTCATCTCAAAGCCAAGTGCCTATGAGCTATGAAGTGTGATGTGAAGGTTTCCTTTCAGTGCAAAGATTCCAGCTCTTTCCACCTCACATGTTAATTCCATAGACCACGTTTGGTTGGCAAGTGTGGCATTCATCCTGCCTTCTGAAAGAAGTCAGAGAAAAGCTTTCAAAAGCAAAATAACTTTTAGAAATTACTTTGAATATGAGCTCAATAAACATGGTGAAAACCATGAAAAACATGAATATTTATTAGGGCTGTAACGATACGCGATATGAAACCGAAATCGCGACACTAAGATCCACGATCCTGTGTCGCGATTTGATAAGGAAGAATCGCGACACACCCGTGACTAACTTTTCAATCATGTAACGCCTTCCTGCAAAAGTTGAGCTAGTTGAAGAAGAACGTGAGGAAACATGGCAACTAACCCAGAGATTGCGGACCCTCCCTCTTCATATAAGTCAGCAGTATGGCAACATTTCAGCTACCCAGTGGAGATAAAGGATAGCAATTGCATGATCCACAAGACCCACACAATATGCCGTAAGTGCTTTAGTGACAGGCAACACAACCAACATACAGATGATACGTAAAGTACACACATAATATGTAAAGAGGCTGTGATAGATTGGAAGATCAGCATATCAAAAGTTCCCGTGACAACAGACAACGAAACATTGCCAATGCTGTCAAAGCGGCCTTTTTTTACCGCATAAGATGCTTTGCTCACACTGTTAATCTGGCTGCACAGAGAGGGATGGGCGTTCACCAGATGTCCCGACTTTAATATGGGCTTCTCTGGAACTATGAATATTTAACTTTAATTTTATTTAGGCTATTTTATTTACCAAACCAACACAATCTCACGGCAACTTGTGTTTTGGCGCTGAAGCATATAGCGCGCTTGTTTTGAAGCGCATCACCGCAAAGGTTATTCATTATTCTTTTTTATCTAGTAAATAACTGACCAACCAAAACCACATCACAATTCAGATAAAAATTATACCTAAAGAAATTCGTTTCAAAAATATATTTTTTTCCAAGAAAAATGTATGAATTATATTTTTGTTTGTGCCTGTCCAACTGTGCGGTGAAAATTTGTTCCGCTCCGGGGAAAATAAGAATTTAATAGTTCACAGCAGAAAGGGCACGGTCCGTGCGGGCTTTCTCCATCTTCTCAATTGTGTTGGGCGCAGCTAGGTTCAGTTTGGAGGCATTTTGACGCCAGTGTCCATTCCGTGTCAATGAAATGGAAAGTTAGCGACATGTAAAGTGTCATTTTTGTACTCGACCACATCTGTTGTAAGTGAAAAATACTCGACTGTGGTGGAATTGGGCTGTTGCAGCTCACCACGGATACGTTTGTAGGCTCGTAGAATAGCTGTTTTGGAGAAATATGTACGTCCGGACAATTCATTATAGCTGTCGGGTGTGATTACGAGGTGTCCGAAAGAAAAAAAAAAAGTATTGAAAGACACTATTTTTTTCGCAGAGATTCTTGGTTACTGCATCAGTGCATTTGTTCCACCTCACATTGTCCCTCCTATATTTTGTGCATCACTAATTGATGGCTGCACCTGTTCGTCTGACTTCTGCGTCTATTTTTTTTTTTTACTGCATTGCCCATTTTGGCAGCCTCATTCTTGTGCGCTTTGTATAAATTAGTTGTGTTTCCTCCACATGCTGCCACATTTGTCAGGCAAAGTTTACATCTCTTAAATGTAAGAGAACTTGATTGAAAAAGAATTTTCAACATGCTCGAATCATCTCCACAATGGAGTTTAGTTCTGTTTGTTTTTCAACAGTATTTTGTTACAAAAAAAACAGAAGTGTTATAGCTTTGTCTATTTATTTATTTTATATTTGGCTATTTATATAGTTAATAATTTGCATGGTTAATCTTGTTCTTTGGTGTTCAGTTTATAAAGATTTTTCAAATGAATTGATAAAAAATATTGTTTTTAAAAAAAAATAAAAAATTCCCGCCCCTCACGAAAAAAAATCGTGATACGAATTGAATCGTGGGTCAAAAATCGTGATACGAACCGAATCGTGGGTTTGGTGTATCGTTACAGCCCTAATATTTATATTACATATAGATATATTTGAACAGACTTAAAGGTGCAGAAGGTGATTGTCTTCAAAAACATTTTTGTTGTGCTGAAAGTCTCTTTACGTTCCAATAATAATGATTAAAATAAATTATCTAAATGTATGTTTATGTATTTTTATGTATTATTATTTTGGGTAAGGCATCAGACTAAAAAAAAAAGTTTATCCAATTAAAATTTGTCAGGTCGACAATTCCTATAATTCTGATAAGTATCCCAAACTGTTAACAAATGTAGATTTGTACATCTGCACACTCGTTTACGCAGATCCTTGCACGCGCACCACATTCATGTGCAAATGAGGGAGAGATTTGAGATTTCAAAAGTCTTTTATTACAATAAAAAATAACACAAAAACATTTTTCAAAACATTTTTCCAAACAATCAGTACAAATTCAAGTAACTACCAACCAAAATAAAGCAAGACAATTATCTTAATCAGAGTGAAAAAAATAGTTCATCATCAATGACCTCGCACAAGATCCCTTTATGGCACCAAAGCAAGCTAAAAGACAGAAGATCAGCCATAGCTTTAAAGTAACGGAAATCAATTAAAATCCTAGACTTCACAGAATTAAAAAAGACCACTTCCAGATTGCCATTCAAATTGTGTTCCAGTTTATCTTTTCTAGTCTTGTAAATAGCAATTTTTGCTTGTCCTAACAAAAAATTCAGAAGTTGACACTTAACTCGATGTCTCCGAGCATACTTAGAACCACAAAAAAAAAAAAATTCCTCAGAAAAGGTTTCCTCAAACAGACAAACAAATAACGAAGGACAGTAAACAGTGATTCTAATCTCCCACACTGTAAGAAAGCATGGAATACAGTTTCCCTCAAAGAACAGAAAGGGCACAAAGAGCAAATGAGGGAGAGAGAGAGAGAGAGAGAGAGAGAGAGAGAGAGAGAGAGAGAGAGTGATAGTAGTAAAAACAAATGCTGAATCAAAACTCTTTAAAATCCTAAATCATTATTGGAGTTACTTTTGCACGCTGGAGGAAAGATGACACCATAGCTGAAGTATTTCTTTTAGACAGGCAACTAGATTTTGTTGTCTTATGAATGGGTTATATGCATGGCAGTGTTGTCCAGCCACTGAAAGAATGATGTGATTACTTTCAATTTCATAAGGCACTGTTTACAGCATAGATAATGTAGATTTTTAATTAGTTTAACAACAAAACATAAGTAAATAGCACTATTCCACCTACCCTGCTTTACTGAGGGGAAGTTGGTTTTCACATTGGTTCATTTTTTAACAATGACAACCTGTGATGCGGTCCCTATATATTGTTTACCATGCTACATTGAATATTCTGTCTGAAATTAGTAAAAAGTGTAATTCCTGCAACCCTACGGTCAACCACTAAGCATACAGTAGTCGCTTTAGGACAAAGCACGTGAGAGTGATACCAGCGATTCTTGTATGCATGGAATATTGCACATTATGACAAGCTTTTCTTGCTACACTGAAAACGTGCTAGATATATAATACAGTTTTCGTTTGGAATTGTAGTATTATAAAGCACTATAAAGTTTTCTAACTGACGAAAGACATGATCTAGTGGGTTGTCTACTATCATCTTTAAAGTGCGTGTTTCTGTTTTTAGGAGGCGTTGCTTTGGACGGCAGGGGAAGAAGTGTGTTTCAAAGATATTATGCTAATGGATAACATTTTGGCAGATCACCTACTGCACCATCAATTGAGTGTTTTTGAATTGAGAATGTTCAAATCAGTTATTTGTATACTCTTTTCCCTATTGCCATAATATAATTGAATGGGTTGTTTTACGTATAAGCACTTGAAAACACATTTTTACCAGTTCTCGCAATTCCACCATGTTAAATATTTCTTTAGCTTAAATGCAAGCAATAGTGGTTATGAAAGCAATGCATATTAATAGAGAACTAAACGTATGCCTGTAATCTATGTGTGGGTGTATGTGCATATGTGTGTATAAGGGACCGTAAAAACAAATGAATAAATGTGTTGTGTTGGCAAAACTCAAGACTCTTCGTCATTAACATAATGTGCTTCAACATGTACCTTAATCTGAGTGATTGAAATAACATCATTAACGCTATCCTGCAAAATTAGCTGTTAGTCACACACAGGTTTATGCACCTCTACTGAAAGTCATGTCAGATCTATTTAAAAAAAATAGCAGATACACATATAGAAGGACATTCACCCACTCATTTATACACACACACACACACACACAAAGGAAACAGTGCATGGTACAAAGCAGGTCTAAAGTGACAACTGCCTTTTGCGGGTTTACGTGTGTCATCATAGATGCTGGAGTGTATCATATCTCTATGCAGACAGGCCTATTATTGCCAGCATATTTACACCTATGTGCCAGCACTGCAGCATGTGATAAACACAGAGTGATGAGTGCTGTGTTGATCAGTCAGTGCTCGGGTGATAATGAAATCTGAAGTATGAGCAAATCCACTAATCAGAAATGCCAGCTATCAGCAGCTCTTCATCATTACGCAAACATACAGAGAAGCAGATACTTGACATTATTCTCTCCTTTAAAAAGCAATCAGAGCAAAACAAAATCCATGTTTGTGTAAACTGTATTGTTAAAAGTGTTTCAATGTATAATTAGCACAAGCAAATATATAAGAATAATATAGAAATGTGCGTTCATATAAAAACATATAAATGAATGATATTTGAATTATGTATATATACACACATTTGTATACATAATTTAATAGCCACAATAACAACGACAACAATAATAGTAATAATAATAATAATAATAATAATAATAATAATAATAATAATAATAATAATAATAATAATAATATTTATTTTAATATTTCAATTTAATAAAAATCAACATGTTGTGCGTAATTACGTTTTTATATGTTTTAGATTTGTATATTGACACTAGTAGTGGTGGTGGTGGTGGCAAAAATAAATAAATAAATAAATAAATAAATAAATAAATAAATAAATA
>CAIGQQ010038942.1:7342471-7364535 GCA_903798035.1 Danio albolineatus
TATTATTATTATTATTATTATTATTATTATTATTATTATTATTATTAATAATAATAATTTGTTATTATTAATTTGTTATTATTAATTTATTATTATTATTATTATTATCTGGTTCATTTTTAAAAATTGCTTGTTGTTTATGTTTACATAATAATAATTATGTAATTAAGTGCTTTAACCTGATTAATAATAATACAGCAATACTGCATAAAATTATGCATAAAATATATAACAATACTGCATAAAATACCCAGTTTCATTCTGTAATACAGTCTATAGCAAACACAGCCTGTTTAATTCTGATTCCCAGTTCAGTCTGTCTGCAGTTTTATCTCTGGAGATCTCAGTTAAGTTTTTTTCTCTCTCTCTCAAAATTGCTAATTTTCTTTGAGAACAAACTTGTTTCAACAAACAATCAGGGTAAATGCTCTTCCAGGGTCAAATGATGGGTAGAAACTGGTCATGTGGAACTAAATTAAACTGTTTTTGCTGGAAGAAACCTTGATTGTCGTTATAATAGTTTAAGTGGGGGGAATAATGACCCTTTAAGAATATAAAAGCACATTTGAAATGTAATTAAATATGCAATGAAAGAAAAAGCTGCAATATCGCACTTCGAATGGGATCCAGCACATAAGTAGCCGACAGATCAGAGATGTGTTCAGCTGTGTAAATAGCACAGAATGTCACATTGGACAGACAGACGCTCGGAAATGAAGGCTCAGAGAGTTTGTGTCTGCCGAAGCTCATCTCTCGCCTCTGGGTCACACAGCACTAAGCCGACACACTAAAGTTAATAGGACTATTTTTACTTCTGTATCAACAGCAAAGAGAGAGCATTTTCGCACAATGCTTCTACAGGAGAAAAACACTGACATTGAAATCCACCTCTTCTCTTTTACAAAGCAAAGAGAGAAAGTTTGAAAAAAAACAGCCTTGTGATGCAATAACAGCCTCCTGTGATGCCATGCCTGTGAGAGTTTCAGGTCATCACTTTCAGCCTGCTACTTTCTACTTACTTTTTGTCCAATGACAAATAAGTTAATTTGTTAGTGGTGCATTGTGCAATGTACACTCAGTCCAGGCCTGGGAATGACATGTGCTCCCATAGGATGAACGGTTAGTTTTCCCTTCAGTGCATGTTTTTGCCTCTGTCTCCTAGCTACACTTTTTTATTATTATTTACAATGTTTTTCTTGGTATCTTTCTAATATCTGTGCGCAAGGGTGTGCAATAGAAAATAATTGAAGTTTATTTATAAACTAATTTCGTGAGAATCACGTGCTTATGATTGCTTTCAGCTGGTCCCGCATTATTCAATTTATGACTCACCAATCAGACGATTCCCAAGCCACTATAAATACCCTAAGTTCCATACAACAACCATCTTCGTTTTCCTCTTCCTTTTCTAGATGGGTGGCCCAGTGGTTAGCACTGTTGCCTCACAGCAAGAACGTCACTGGTTCTAGTCCTTAACAAGCCAGCCAACATTTCTGTGTGGAGTTTACATGTTCTCCCTGTGCTCACGTGGGTTTCCCCTGGGTTCCCCGGTTTTCTCCCACCGTCCAAAAACATGCAACTTAAGTTAATCGATTAATCCAAATCGGCACCACAGACATGCTCCTAGTAAGTAATTATCTGTTAAGACCAGTCACTATCTGTTCATTAGCTACTCGCAGGGGAGTTCTCGAAATCTACCTGAGCTCAAACTCTCCTCTCGCCCTTGCAAAGGGAGGGATCCCCGGGCTCAAGGATACGGGCCCGGGACAGCATGCCAAGCTTTATAATCAATCATCAGCTAAGTGTGAACCCTTTGAAATAAATTTGACTTTGCTTCACTGGAACTTTTCATAATTTAAAGTTTATCAGCTGGTTTTAACGAAATTTCCATGCACATGAATGCTGTGCAGTTGTTTTCAAAGCTACCACGTTGCATGCACAGTATATAGCATAGCATGCGCTGTTTGACATTTGATTGTATGTTTTAAATATATTATACTGTTAACTGCCCTTTTACAGTAACTTACCTGTAAATGCATTTTACAGTAGCAGAGCCCTACCACAATTTCATTTTACAGTAAATCAGCCTTACCACAACATCATTTTATGGTAAATTGCCACATTTTGATTTTACAGTATTACAATTTTACTATAATTTATTCACATTTCACACAGCACAAACAGTAGAAAGCCTTTATTTTTTAGTATTTAATATTGAAGGAACATTTTTGTTTTAATTATATCTCGTTTTTGCCTACAATAGCAATACCTTATTACTTTGACAGTATAATACCATATACAGTATAATACCACAAATTCCTAATATGCGGTACGTTGCTGTAAAAGTTTTTTAATGACCCACAGTGCAGTGCATATTGCAGTAGTGCACTGTAAAGAATGTATGTGTGTATTTTACCGGACGTTTTTGCAGTAAATAGCATAGTCTATTAGTGTATTTTAGTTTGTAAATGTATTTTACTTCAAGCAAGACACTCAGAAGACACAAAATTTTAATTCAAAGTAAAATTTCTGTTGTATATTATATTAAGAATCATTTGATGTAATATTTAAATGCATTTCATTTTTTTAGGGAATTATAGTGCAGTCATTTTGTTAAAGTTTTAATTATTTAAAATAGTATAGTACTTAATTCCATCACTTATTCTTTACCATATTTTAATAATCACTGGTCAGAATAAAAATATGTGCACATTTTAACCAATATATCTGTTATGCTGGATGACAGTTGGATAATATTTCACCCGTATTAAGACTTTATTTAAAAACAAAGAAGTTATTTTAAGTAAACAATAAAGTAGACTCTTGCATTTGATATTTCTATGAATATAAAATCACTATTTTATACATTTAATCTGATAGAGGCATCCAAAATGTGACAGTTCATCTTTGACCCTAGTACATTTCTGACACAGAATCTCTAAATTTGAAATGATTCTCTCACATCAGTTATTCTGACCCTTGCTATAGAGGGTTGGACACAAAGAGACATACGGGTATATAACCTCTCTCTGTGGCCATCCGGATGGTCTTGTGACTCAGAAAGAGTGAGTGCCGTGACATTTAAAGCAAAGAATATTTTTTCTTTCTTCTTGAAATCGGAGGTCATGCCATGTTTCTATTTAGGTGGGTGACTTTTAAAAAGGGTTTAGACTGATTATTCTGAATATTCCAGCTACAAACTAGCACCTTCAGCCGTTTAGACAGGAGCCCACAATTTTGTGTGTGTGTTTGTGTGTGTGTCCTCTATGTAAATTCTGTTATTTTATAGGTCAGGCCTTTCGCGCTAAAGTAGAAAACCAAACCTTTCTGCCTGCACAGCTGCCAGTACTGGAAGATTGATTGCCAAAGTATGCAGTTGTCAGACAGGTATAGGGAGAGGAGGGAGACAAACTGAGGGGGGAAAGGGGGAGAATCCGAAAAATTGCTTCGGCTGAGAAGGAAAGAGAGAGCGAGAGAGGGAGAGATCGGAAAACAAAGCGGAGGGTGGAATCGGTTTTCGGCAGCATAAATGACTGAAGATGGCCCCAGTCTTGTGAAGGCTTATTTCCAATCATGGAGTGAGGCCTCTTCACCAGCTGATGCCTGCTTCAATTTTACTCTCATCTCAGGACGCCGCGAGCTGCTCTCTTCTTTTTCATACAGACTTGTGCACACTCAAATTAGATTCCTGAACAGGTCGCATGATCACAATTGAGCCAAAAAGAAGGAGCGCTTTCACTTGCAAGGCATGGATTTTTTTTTTTTTTTTTTGAGGTGTTTTCTGGTTATGGCTGGGATGGTGTTTGTTTTTTGCAGCGGGGTCTTGTGTCAACTTCTTAAAGTGCTGTTTTGGTCTGTGTGCCTTAAGAGAATTTGATTTGTCTGTTTGTGCAGATATCGGAGATTCAATTTGACTTGTGTGATATGCCGTGCACACATTCACAGGTCTGTGAACTCCTTGAACCAGATGTCTCTGCGGTTATTTCTTCATTTGATGTTGCAGAGTCTATTCTGAATCATTTCACCTCCATTAGTCATGAGCAATGTAATTTTTGACCTCAGAAAATGATTCTTGTGAATTTTTAATTATTGCGCTTGCAATCACACTCTTTTTTTTTTTTTTTTTTTGCTATCTCAATTATCAGCACAAACAGCCTAATGTAGATATACTCTATTTATAATTAAGTTCTCTATTTTAGATCGAGCGCTGTTGCCTCACGGCAAGAAGGTCACTGGTTTGAGCCTCGGCTGGGTCAGTAGGCATTTCTATGTGTAGTTTGCATGTTCTCCCCATGTTGGTGTGGGTTTCCTCCGGGTGCTCCGATTTCCCCCACATTTGAAAGACATGCTGTATAGGTGATTTGGGTAAACTAAATTGTCCGTAGTGTATGGGTGTTCCCTACTGATGGGTTGCAGCTGAAAGGGCATCCACTCTGTAAAACATATGCTGGATAAGTTGGCGGTTCATTCTGCTGTGGTGACCCCTGATTAATATAGGAACTATATAGGAACTGCATGTGGATGGATTTGCTCCTCAGTGTGTAGACTTTCAGCACTGAAATTTAAACCCCACTGAACTGAACTTAAACTGAACCTAAACTCTGAACACTGAATGAACAGTTTAGATTTTAAAACTTTATATTAAGCTGCTTTGACACAATCTACATTGTAAAAGCACTAAATAAATAAACATGAATTGAACTTAATTGAATGAAGTGGCTTGTGTTGAAAAAAGAATCATTGGATAGTTTCTCTTGAAAAAAAAGTTCTTAAAAATGTCCTTTGTGACACATCCTATACTGTATATTCCAAGTGTTCTTGAGATATAAGTTGTTGTTTTTTTAAAGCCAAACCCTAAATTTAATGTATTATTGAATGGAAAAATCCTTGACTCAACTTGCGTGACTTCGATCTCATGAAACTTTCTCAGATAAAGCACACAAGTGCATCTTTTTGATAAATCAAAATTAATAAAACATGAAACGCAATGCCTGAAAATGCTCAAAAAGTATTTGTATAGTTCCTCAATATCTCCAAACTCAAACAGCAGGTTTACAGATGAGTATGATAACATGCTGTTGCGACAAGCACAACAAGTATACTTACCTCAGATAAAAGTAGATTGTATTGTGCCACATTTCAATTGAGTTCTTGATATCTCACCATGCATCTCATGAACATGCAGCAATGCACAAAGATTAACATTCAGTCTTAGTTTTTTTTTTTTAAATAATAAATCAGATTTGGGTTATTTTTCACCAAGAAAAGTTGTAATATCAGACATTTGTCATTCTTTTATACTTTTTTTTATATGCCTTTTTTTGTCAATTGTTTCAGAATTCCATGAAATTCTGTTTTATATCGTGTGGCAAGTAACGCTGGGCAATTAATTTAAAAAAAAATTGCAAACATACGGTTGTAATGCACATCATGTCAGAGAAGCATGGTTTGTGTGATCAGTAGTAATTCCTCCAAAAGCCAGAGCACGCTAACGGGGGTTATGGGAATCGAAGATCTGATACGCCTCGCACAAGACAGTTGGAAGTAACACACACTGAGCGTGCATTCGCATGTTATTTAAAAAGAAACTATTCAGATGGTGCTCTGTGAGAGGGCAGAAATATGAACAATGTCCTGAGTCATAGCTGGGCATTGCAGACAGTCCTCAACTCATGGCGCCGGTGTGTGTACCCTGATATACACCTAAGTTTTGCATGGTGCTGCCTGTCGTGGTGCGGCATATCTGGATTTCGACCCCCTTTACAATGATCTTGCTGCTGACAGTTACAACTCTTTTTGCATCATTGTTGAAACTCACACTCCTAACGATCGAAGATTTATGTTAATTTGGCAAGCTGAACATATTCTGTACTGTACAGGAGACACGGAAGAGATTGATTGACAATGGTCTACAACCAATCAAGATGCAGAACACAATGCACTGTAAAAGATTTTAAAAAAGCATGTAAAATTGCACAGAAAAATTCAGCCTGATCTCATGAGAAAACGAAGTATTTTACGTTTTTGGCAGTTTAGTGGCTAATTCGTACTAATTCGTACGAGTTCAGACGTACGGAAATGTACGATTTAAAAAAGGAGGCGTGGCACCTAACCCCACCCCTAAATACAACCGTCATTGGTCGATGAGCAAGTCGTACTGAATTGTACGAATTACATCGTACGAATTCATACGAATTAGCCACTAAATAAAAAGTTACAAATTGCTGTGAGATAGCGTTGGAAAAATCGAGAAAATGTGAGGCCGCTAAAGGTGAACCCCGTTATAGCGAGCGACCACTGTATTTCGATGTGCAGCATTTACTAAACACAGCTGTAGTTTACTGAGAAGCTACAAACAGCTGTCATTATCACAGAATGATTATCTTGATTTCAACATCATCCAGTTAAATCAATTGTAAACATGAGTTTGCATAGCTTATTGGTGTACTACAACTCTGAAAACACATGCTAGAACCATCTTTGATTAACCGCCTAGCCCTAGTGGCAAGTTCCTTGACTCTGTTCATGCAAAAGCACTTTTCGCTACTTACTTTTTTCAGGTTTTTTTTTTTTTTTTCAGAAAAGGAGGAAAGGAGAATTGTTCCACTTTTATGTCGCTAAATGCAGCTTTTATGGCTGAATAAAAGCATGAAAATTGTCCTAAAAGAAAATTGTTCAAATTCCCGAGCTCAGGCTGAGAAGTGAACAATGAAAAACTCTACTTCTCTCTGCTTCTTGTCTTTCTTTCCCTCTATTCTTCCCCCTCCCTCATTCTTTCGCTCTCTCAGACTTCATCAGTGGTTGCCAAGGTATCTGTGTGGGGCAGATTTAAATTCTCAGCTGCGCTCCGAGGCCAATTTGTTATCCTAACGGGAGCCAATCAGAATACAGGTGCCCGCAGCTCGCTGAAGATTTATGGGCCCTCTCTCGGCTCGTGCCGCACGCAGATCAAATTCAGGATATGGTGCAGCAATCCTAGCAAACATAATTAGAAAACTTTTCGGAGACCTTTGTTTTGGTGTTTAGTCTACCCATCGCCCATGGTTAGATTGCAGGCGAAGAGGAGAATGGGGAGAGAAGCAAAGTTTAACAAAGCCGAATAAAGTGTATAGCTTAGGTCAGGGAGAAACTTGTCTCGGTGAACTGTCTGTTCTCGTGCTGGGTGTTTTTGGGATGTGGGCGTTCCAAAAAAAAGCAGTTAAAAAAGTATTTTACTCCTATTACAGCATGCAAAGAATGGTATTTCATGACTGCGGTCACTTTCCTGTCTTGATAGGCGCTGACGTTGGTTATTTAAAGTGGAGAAGTGATGTATATAATGAGGGTGTCAATCAGAGGCATGTGGGCAGCGAGTGTGAGATCAGACCGTTAAATGAGGGATAGATCTGGAAATGGAAAGTTAAAAATGAATAAATAAACACTGGTGCCTGACACTAACTACATGTTTGGTGATGAGGGGTCTTCTGGGGCTGTCACAACTAATGAGTGGCAGGGGCCGTTTTCAGCAATGCATATTTAACAAGGCTCAATGGCATACATACACATATGAGAACACACACCTGTCTGCCTGAGACATGGTCATTAATCAGCTTGTGCACACGACACACTCCATGACCTCAACAATGACTTCATCAGCTCCTGCAGAGAACTTACAAAAAGTACTTTGGCTTATCACCTTCCTTCTCATTTTGAGCTCTTTCTTTTCTTCTTTCTCCATTTTACCTTTTTAATTGTCTTCTCCTACCTCTTAATTTAGCTTCATTTTGAATAATCTATTTTCTATCTTTTGTCTTGTCCAATCTGATCATATCTTTGTGTCTTTGCCTTGTCTTATCTTGTCTCATTTTATCTGATATTAAGCCCGCTAGTTTTCCGCATTCTTGTCAATGTGCATTCTGTTCACACCAGAAATTATGGTTTGAATTCAGTTTGGAGTTGTGTGACTAGGACCAGAAGATTTGCACTGGTGCCGTGACCCAGATGGGAATAGGGTTGTGTAACAAAGCTACAACTAGTTGAAACAAGATGAGGACCAAAAAAAAGAGAAAATCAGATTATGTATGGGGAGATGAGACAAAATGGACTGAAGGAAAGAGAACACCTATATTTTGCACCTATATTTAGTGTCATCAACTTGTAGCTTGATTGACAAAAATAAATCTACCCTGTTTAAATGAGACCTCTGCCTGGTTTTGTCTCATTCTATCAGGTCATTTGTTTGGCCATTGTCCCATCTTGTCTTGTCTCATTTCATCTCCTCTTCTCTCCTCTGCCTTTCTATCTTCATCTCCATGTCTCGTTTCATCTCTTCTATCTACCCATCTCACCTTTCCTCTGCTTTGCGTTCCACATTTCATCTCTAGTTTCTTGGTTTCACCTCCTCTTCTCTTGTGCTTTCTTCTGTGTGCTCATCTTATCTTGTTTCTTAACTTTTTTTTTTTTTTGGTTGATCTCTTTTCATCTCTCATTCACAAATGGCATCTTATTCCATCATCGCCCCCTTTTCCTTATATTTAAGTTTTTCTCATTCCAGCTCTTTCCATCTTGTCATCATCTAGTCCCAACTCCTTTCCTGTCTCCTGTCTTTAGGTGTTTCTCTTCATCTCATCTTTTCTCATTTATCTTCTTTTCTCACTTTTGGTCCATCTCCCTTTCTTGTCTCCAGTGTACTCGTCTTCTGCTTCATTCAGTTCAACGTCGTTCCTCTCATCTCATCTCATCATATATCATATAATTTGTTAACAAAGGTTCGGCAGCGAAACCACGCCTCACTTTGTCTCCTTAACCAATGACCTACTCCCTAAAAACTTAAGGCAGACCAGCCCTCTAGCATTGTTCTTCTCGTTCTCTTAAACCCACCCTCACTCCCTCTATTTTCTTGCTTCCCATTAAATCCTATAACCCTCTCTTCCCTCCTAGGTTGAATCGGGGTCCCAATCACCCTAGCAACATATTACAGAGACTGTACCCTCACTCTGAGTCTCTGGGCATCATTCTAAGATGCCCGATCAACCTACCTACCTGTTTACTGTTTATCCTCTTAATTCCCTTCACCTTCATCCCACAGTTCCCTTATCATCCCTTTCATTTCAACAATAAAGTCTAGCTCAGAGTATGCTGTGTTCCATACTGGTGAATCTTCATTTTATGTCCTCATCTTATTTTAACTCGTCTCATCATCTTCCCATACTCTTGACTCCTATTTTCATTTATCTCCTCTTGTCTCATTTCTTGTCTCTTCATCTGGCCTCACCTTGTTTAGTCTCTTTCCTCTCCTCCCATTGTTATGTCTTTCTATCCTCCTCTCACTCCCTGCCTCTCAGAAAATAAGTCATGTTCCTCCCTCATATCATTATGTCTCTGGTTTTTCAGTCCCTGTGGACTTTGAAAAGTGCAAAACTGCCACTGTCTCTAGAATGTCCTCTGCTTAACCCCACCCTGTCAGCACTCCTTTTTTGGGCTCAATCTGGCCGCTCTTTATTTCCTGTCCACCCCCTGGTCTGGTCTGGCCTGGTCTCTCACTTTCTCTCTCTCTCTGTTTCCCAATATCTCTCTCTTTCCCTCTCTGTTTCTCATCAACTCCATTGGCTTCAACTCTTCCCCCAGCTTCCCTCACAAACAATGCTCGACATAAATCACTGTCAATTAAGCATGCCATGTAAATCAAGCATTTTAATTTCATTCCACAATTAAGGTACTCCATCCGCATTCGGCTTCCCCTCACCGTCCAGAGATGAAATGAGCTTTCAATAGAGATCCAGCCAATGGCTATGAGTTACACTTCAACTGGAGCACACGCGCTTCCAAAATGACCTTAATTAATTTCCCTCCGTCACCCCTGTCAGCTGGCAAATTAGTGGCTGCAACCTTCTGCGTGGGTAAAAATGATTTGGCATTTAAGTGACTGACTTGACCTTGTGAGTCGCCCGACTTCAGACGATGGCGGAATGACACGGAGGCGGCCTAGAGAAAGCAGAGCTGTATTTTTAGCCGTGCACTTCTGCTGCCTTCCTGTCACTCTGCTGCTCATTGCAGGCCTGATTACTGCCTGCCTGTAACCTGCTAGCTTCCTTTTACAGTTTGTGCACGGTCGCACCTGACAGAAAGACGTGGAGGAAGGCGACGCGGGTTCAGATAAAGGCATGGAGCTGGAGGCGGAGGTGCCGCATGTGGCATCACACTATCAATTGGAGAAGCGAGAAGGAGGGAAAGAACGCTACTGAGAGCGAGTGTGAATACCAAGAAATGCGAGATTCCACTTTTTTCTCCTGTTGACCGAGCCCACCGGTTCATGCACACAATTATTGGAGCCGCACACACTTTTGTGCACTACTGTGTGCGTTATGCATGCATGTGAGTCAGTGAGGCCTAAGGCAGTGTAGATGTCACCCTCAGCTGGGGAAGAAAAATGCTTTGTTATGTAAACTCACAGTGTGGAATCCTCTGTGTGGCCTATATGCATTATACGGCTGCATTATTATCATTTATTACCATTCATTACGTTTATCAACCTGCTCTCGCTCTCACACTCTCTCCCTTAGTGGCTTGTGTGAAGAGCAGGCCTCTATCTTTTTCTTTGTATTTCTTTTGAGATTCATCTTCCCTATAGGCTTGTGATGAGATCTGCAAAGACGGGTATGGCGTCATTCCTTTTATTGTTCTTTAGATATTAAAAATGAACAAATAAATCATGGGATCTAAAAAGAAGTCTTTACTGTAATTGCTGCTGTGAGTATACATTGTAACAACACTATATATTATCAGTATTTATATTACTGCATGGTTTGACTAGTAGAATCCAAGAAGTTTTTATAAGAGAAATCATTGAATGCAAATAAAGATAAAGAAATAATAATAAAAAAAAAACATATTACTTAACCAATTAAAATTTACTCTTTATGAGTGATGAATTATTCACTCAGCTGATTGAAATATGCTCAATTTATTAATGGACACAACAATTCTGTCTTTGATTTATTCATTTAATTATTTATACAGTACATTCACACTGGAAATGCTCTACAAATCCTCTACAGTGATACTTATTTATGTATTTAAGTACTTAATACATTCACCAACTGGCAAAAGTATCTCTAAAATTAAAAGTTTTAATTCAATTCAATGCATCTTTATTTCTATAGTGGGTTTTTTTCAATATAAATTGTGTCGAAGCAGCTTAACATAAAAGTTCTAATAGATTAAAACTGTCAGTACAGTTTACAGAGTTAAAGTTCAGTTTAGTTCATTGTGTGGTTTAATTTTCACATCTGAAAGTCCAAACACTGAAGAGCAAATCCATAGATGCGCAGCTCCACAAGTGCCAAAACCAAGCAAGCCAGTGACAACAGTGGCAAGGAACAAACTTCACCAATTGACGAAAGTGAACGGGGAAAAAAACTCAAGAGAAACCAGGCTCTGTTGGGCAAGACCATTGAAATTAATCCAATCAGGTTCTAGTTTTTCAAACTCTTGTGTCATATAAAATGATCAATATCTTGTAAAACTGTCAGTTTGGTAGAATCTAGTCACGTTCTCCTGTTTATATGAACAACATATAACAGAGCAGATGCAGGTGCACCAAAGGTCAAGGTTTAAAAAGCCAACAATGATGGGTTAGTTAGGCACTGACCCAAGTAGTCCCTTCTGGCCAGATTCCAGGGTGGTTCGGCCTGTCCATTCATGGGTGAGTGTGGGATGATAGAGGGATGTATGGGGATAGGCCGATAAGAGTTGAGGGTAATGGAAGGGCTGGAGCACGACGGAACAAAAATCAGCTCTGGAAATGGAATCCTCCGCTGGAACGTGTCCAGAGATATTGGAAGGCATCTTGTGGAAAGAGGCTATTAAAGATCACAGGAGTGAGCAGCCTGTGGCAGTTTGCCTCGTAGGCTTGTGGTATGAGGGACGGATGTGTCTGGAGGGTAGGGTGTGAGGGTCAATGCAAAGACAAACCTCATGACCACAGAAAACACATGGTCTCTTGGTTTTGACTTACACATTATGCCCTCCTTCCATGTAAGATGTCAGATAAATCTTTGGTGTTTCTAGTATGTGTCTGAAATTTCAACAGATAATGTATTAGGGCTTGTCAATTTTGCCCCTATTTTGTTGCAAAAACCAAACAAAACAAGCTGAAGCTAAATCCAAACAAGCTGCTGCTTTTCAGATAAGGGTGGAGTCTTTACATGCTATTCTGACAGAAACAACAAAAACAAGTCAATCGCACTCAAATTACCCATAGTAGATTAAAGCCTTTTTAAGCCAGTCTGACAATGATGAAAGGAAGATGTTATAACGTATAGTTCTGCACCAGGATGTTTCTAACTGGTTATTATATAAATGTATACTGTAGTTGTCGATTAAAGTTGATTCAACCCATCAACTAGCATCTCATTACTGTGGTCCAATATGCTGACATTTGCAATATCTTCACAAAAACGTAAAAAGTCAGACTATACAGTGCATAAGAAATATGCGTTTATGAATTACTCTGGCAGTGTGCATTTTCAGGGTATATCGAGAGAGGTATAGTCTCTGTAAATGCAGTCAGATGCAATGGTAACATTCTCAAAATATGAAGTGACATGCTATTTTAGAATATAGAAATTACATCACGAAGCATTGTAATTTATATATATTTTAGAAACAGTGTTAAACTGACCATAATAGTTAAAGAGGTGTAAAAACAGGGGCGGTTATACATGATAAAATCCCATTTTTATCTCACAACCGAATTAAAACCAGAATGGCAGTTTTTTATCTTTGCAGAAAAATGCTTACCAAAACAAATATATGCATTATCTTTTTTTTCAGGTTTTCTCATTTTGTAGATGCACCAGGGACTCGATTATAGCACTTAAACATGGGGAAAGTTAGATCTGTTTGACATGTCACCTTTAATAACAAGAATAAGACCTGATAACACAAGAAAACCGCACAATCACAACAGTAACATGATCATGGCTATTCATTTTTCAGCTCTTTACATCTCTTTTAAAACGGCATCCGTGCTGCTGGCACAAGCAGGCTTTGTGTGAGAAGAAAGTTTGCTAATTTGCAGGGCAGGAAACAGCAGCATAGGGCTCAGAGCAGTAATTAACTGCTAAATTATTTAAGTACAATGCTAAATTGTACAAGTTTCATCAATAATCTATTGTAGCATTAAGGCTATGTTAGTAAGTATCACTGCTAATGAGAGCAGCACAAAGAGAGACACCAGAGTACACCAACCTGACAGCAGAGTAACCATTCTGACAGTCACTTTGCGAGTGATGTCATTTCTTAAAGGAGAAATGCATCTTTTTCAGTGTGGATTGAAAAATATATAGTTTAGTATGTAGAGTTATTCTAACCTTTTAGAATATAAGTAATTTAGCATAATAGTATAAAACATGAACACACACTCACTGGCCACTTTATTAGGTACAACTGCTTTTTAATGTCAGTCAGCCAATCACATGGCAGCAACTCAATGCATTTAGGCATGTAGACATGGTCAAGACGATCTGCTGCAGTTCAAACTGAGCATCAGAATGGGGAAAAGGGATGATTTAAGTGACTTTGAACATGGCATGGTTGTTGGTGCCAGACAGGCTGGTCTGAGTTTTTCAGAAACTGCTGATCGACTGGGATTTTTACATACAACCATCTATAGGGTTTACAGAGAATAGTCCGAAAAAGAGAAAATATCCTGTGAGCGGCAGTTCTGTGGGCGCAAATGCCTTGTTGATGCCAAAGGTCAGAGAAGAATGGCCAGACTGGTTGAAGCTGATAGAAAGGCAACAGTAACTTAAATAACCACTCGTTGTAAACGAGATAGAAGAACATCTCTGAACGCACAACACATTGAACCTTGAGGCTTATGGACAGAAGTAGAAGACCACACCGGGTGCCACTCCTGTCAGCCAAGAACGGAAAACTGAGGTTACAATTCGTACAGGCTCACCAAAATTGGATAATAGACGATTGGAAAAATGTTGTCTGGTCTGATGAGTCTCTATTTCTGCTGGGACAATCGGATGGTAGGGTCAGAATTTGGCATCAACAACATGAAAGCATGGATCCATCCTGCCTTGTATCAAGGGTTCAGGCTGGTGGTGGTGGTGTAATGGTGTGAGGGATATTTTCTTGGCACACTTTGGGCCCGTTAGTACCTATTGAACATCGTGTCAATGCCACAGCCTACCTGAGTATTATTGTTGACCATGTGCATCCCTTTATGACTACAGTGTATCTATCTTCTGATGGCTACTTCCAGCAGGATAATACATCATGTCATAAAACGCGAATCATCTCAAACTAATTTCTTGAACATGGCAAGGAGTTTGCTGTACTCAAATGGTCTCCACGGTCACCAGATCTCAGTTCAATAGAGCACCTTTGGGATGTGATGGAATGGAAGAGCCACATCATTGATATGCAGCTGACAAATCTGCAGCAACTGCGTGATGCTACTATGTCAGTATGGACCAAATCTCTGAGAAATATTTCCAGTACCTTGTTGAATCTATACCTACTATAGTAAGGTATACCTAAAAAAGTGGTCAGTGAGTGTAAATTGCTTAATGTTTAATCTAGAGAATGCAGTAGCAATGTTAGAAAAGTTCTATAATCAATATTTTGTTGGATAACCTTGCATTTTAAATCACGACAAATGAAAACATGTGTTATTCTGTCTAATTCTAATTTTCTGGAATAAAAAAAAATGTATAAAAAATTGGAACAAATGACTTGCATCCACTTTCAAGGCACGATTAGTTGCTAATCCAAACAATGGTTGAAACGCTTATGTTTCGCACAGCAATGCCATACAGGAAGCTAGTCAGGGGTAAAAGTGATTCGTGAGGCGTTTGTTAGATCTTTCAGAATTGTACACCATAGTAAAAACCTTCGGTGGAATCCTGCCAGGCTGTTGTTACATGTCTCTGTGGTCTATCAGCCACATTTATGATGTTTTTGGAAGCTTAGCACTGATTATCAAGGAGCATGTTCTGTCTCTCGGTAGTCTCAGCGCTGAGGCTGGATATTAACAAATCACGTCCTGTTTGTCTGCGCCGAGAGCCCGTTTATGAGGCTGTAATGATTAATCTCGCCATGAAGTACACAGCAATATCCTCCTGTCTATATTTTTTCTTTTCATCAGCTCGACGGAAATGACCCTGCAAAAGAGAGCCGAGCCACCGCGTGTGTCTGTACACTTTGTGTTTGTTGTACCTGAAAGGAGTGGAGGCTCTTGAATTATTTAGTAACTTTGTTGTGTAAGTGTCCCTCGGTGGGCCGGGACGGGCCTGCGGTGCCATGTGTTCGTATGCCATATGTCCACTGCTCCACACTGAGGCGCTGCATACACTGTCCTTCACCCCAACAAGCACCTGCGACGCTCAGCGGTCAACGCACATATGTACCTTGGAGATTGAACCTAAGGTGGTTTAATACCAACAACAGACGTGACCTTCCGTGTTTGCCTGAAATACTAAACATTTGGCCTGTGCGATATATCATTCATAATAGTCTCGATGCAGTGTGTGCAATGTCAAGTAGGGATCATGGATAATAAGAGTGAAAGTTCTGCATTTGCGCATTGTTTTAATTCTTGTTGCTAATGTGTGTAAACATTTCAGGTGCTTTAACATCTGAATAATTGTATTAATATCTAGGAGGGATGAACACTTAACTCTTCTAAGGTGTGTATATATTTTACATGGAACTGCACAGTTAAAGTTGTTCCAATTAAATCTTGACTGCATTTTAGTTCCATATCGCTGAATTAATTTGGTTATTTACATTTACAGCAGTCAAAAATCAAAACAAAACAATTAGCTTTGATTGAGAAGTGTAACTAGTCCTACACAGTGGAGGACTCTTGAAATACAACATCTTTGATCGAGTGTACAGTATTTTTCTAATATATTTATGCTCGTCATCAATTGTTTCTTACCTAATTAATACGGGAGACTATGGGGTGTAGATTTTACATTTTACTATTCAATTTCTGTACCTCAATCTCCAGAAAAGCATAAAGCATTGTTTATTGCACTTTCATAATTTTTCTGTTGTACTTTAATTTAATTTCTGTATTGTATGGGTCCACCCATCACTCCAATGATGAAATCCAATGGTGTGGGTGAAGGTTAAATGTGTGTTGGTCTTTTCTTACACTTTGGTATAATTAACTTATTTATTACATTTGATCAATATCTGTTTTTAATTTTGGTCAAGCTCCGCATTTGATCGCTGAGTGATCGTTGCGCTTAGACAATATTTTCAATTGACACTAATTACATTTATGAACTATAAATACATTTAGACACCATACTTTGTTATCCTTTCATTGCGGACCAGTTGACACTTTCAAGTCGTGCATGGACAAATCACAGATCTGTCATCTTGGCTCGTCAGCTTGATTCTTAGGCCCCGTTAGGTGTCCACACTCGCGTATCTCAAAAGATCTCCCTCCACCAGAAACGTATATCACGTGACCATTTGCGCACTCTGGGCATGCGCGCTCAAGTATAAACAGGAAGCATGCGTCTCGCTCGGCATCTGGTTATTGTTAGTCAACAAACGCTGGTTGAACGATGAACGCGATGGTAAAGAAAGCAAGAGAGGTCTTTTTGAGGACAGACGACGAGGTTGAGTTGTTACTTAAAGTAATAAATAAATATATAACATCTATCGCTATCAAAAATACAGTGTTTAAAGTGAAGACTTGTCTGCCGTCTGCTGGTGACATTATAGCCATGTGCGCTTGACGAATAAGGGAAGGATACGCAATGACCCAAAGCCCCAATCACGTAGCGGATCTCAGCAGCCACGCCTCCGTTTTCAAAAGTATGCGCTTCCCTCCATCCACACCGAAACGCTGCAGCAGTGTTTCAGAATGAAAACGCTCTCTCCAGCGTTTCTAAAACGCTCCGTTTTCGCACCTCGAAAACTCCGGCGTAGTATGGATGGATGGCGTAACCGTAGCAAAACTTATGCGTTTTAAAATGAAAACGCACTAGTGTAAACGGGGCCTTAGTCAAAAGGTATTTCAGGTAATTAGGATAGTTAAGTTGGCCACCTACCGCTTGCTCTTGACAGTCTTTTGTCTTTCGTTCATTCATTTGTGGTTCTCCAGTTTGATTCATACTGCCCATGATACTCTAAGGACCAACAAAACATACATCCTTGCAACTTACTAGTCATGATGAATACTAGTCATGAAAATGATTTCAGTAAATTCAAAATAAATCAAACATTTACATTTAGTCATTTACAAGAGGCAATACACACAAAAAGTTCTAATTATACTATATTATGGATCTGTTAGTGTTCTGGATGTTAGGGATCTGTTAGAGAATTAAGTGGTAGAGTAAGGAGAGGTGTATATTGTATATAGAGAAGAGAGTTTTTAACAGGTGGTTGGTCAAACCCACTCACCAATGTAAAGCAAACTTCATAAATGCACAATGTTTGTGTGTGTGTGTGTGTGTGTGTGTGTGTGTGTGTGTGTGTGTGTGTTTTATTTAGATATGGAGGAATTGTAGGAAAGTGTGTTTTGCAATTGTGCAAAACCGGTGCAAGTGTCAGATGAAAGAGTATGCATTCTACAGGTGGTTTGTCAGTCAATCAGAATTGCATAATGTTTTGAGGTTGTCATATATAACAATTTATTTGGATGGTAAAATGTCTCATGCCAGTTACATACAGTAATTTAACAACAAAGAGACCATTCAGAAATTATAAATGTGCGACATCAGTCACTCAAAGATAAATCTAAGAGTTATAGATGAATTGCTGAACCATATAGAAGTACACTGCAGGATGCAAGTCTTAGAGACTTGCAACAAGATATCCTGGCTGCAGGATCTCAAAGATGTGACAAATCAAAACAAACAACAATACCTTTACAGAACGACCACTGGAGAACAAGGTCATGTGAAGACCATCTGACCAGGAGAACATAAACCACAACTGACTTTAGGGAAAAAAAAACAGATCAGCAGAAGAAAATTCTCAAAAAACTAGTAACTACTGTGAAATCGAGACCACTTTACCAATCACACGGAGACATTTAAAATGATACCAAACATAAAAGGGACAAATTATAGATCTGGAAGATAAATCATATAAAGTACATAGACATACAGCATGAACTTTCAGTGACCTGAGCTTCACTAGACGAGGTGAAGGAGAGGAGAGAGATGGGGGTGAGCACAGGATGGGTGATTGGGACAGCTGAAAAAAAAAAAGTCTTTCTCTGAGGTTTTCTTTACAGATTTAGAACTTTTATGGTTTTATCACATGACATCTATTTCTTAGAGTTCTTAGAGAAAGTGTCTAAACATCTTGAATTTCAGCTCCATCATCAGCTGAACAAAGGACATCAGCTGAAAAAAGGGAACTTTATGCAGATGCACTCCCTCACTGAATCACCCCAATTATTCTAAAATAGTAAATTATTTTCAATAGAGTCATATGCTGAAATTGTTTTCATATCAAAATATGTATGTCACAGAAAACAAACTATCGCAATGTCAGTTCCAATCCCGTACAATTTGACTTAAAAAAATGTATTTATATTTCTTTTCTGCAGGCATTTCCTGTTCAAGACGTCTTCAGGGACCACGCCACTCTTTAGCAGCTCCTCGCCGGGTTACCCATTGACGTCCGGGACAGTATATTCACCCCCTCCACGGCTCCTACCCAGAAACACCTTCTCCAGAAGCGCCTTCAAGCTGAAGAAGCCGTCCAAGTACTGCAGCTGGAAATGTGCAGCCCTGTCGGCGATCGCTGCTGCCGCCCTGCTGGCCATACTGCTGTCCTACTTCATCGGTAAATAATGGCAATTTCTCAATTTTGTCAATGTGTTTAATGAGCTTTAAAGTTTTGACTGTGATGTACCATCTTACATATGCAACGTCTTCATGGTTTGAGAGGTTCCTTTAGGCATTATAACCCCATTCTGTCCTCGAGTAGAACATGTTTTTTGTTTTATTCTATAAACTACTGATGACAGTCCTTTAAAATAAATAACAATTAATATTTAGAGTTATTTTTCAGCATGAAGCAACAAAAAGGTGCCATTATATTTTCAGAAATGCTTTTGTTAATTTACAGACAACACAATACCAGTGTTTTTACTTCTGTTAAGAATTTAAAATGGCTGAAGAATTTAAAATCTACTGCTTTTCCTTCTGTCATTCTACTCCATCTGTAAAACATCACTTTTTTCCATTTGGTCTGTATATTTTCAGAGATTTTGAGTACTGACTGTGATGTACCATCTTCCGTCTGTAACGTCTTGTATCAGCACTTTTTCTAATCATTCGAGAGACTCATTTAGGCATTATAATGAACACTTATATCTGCACAAACAGTGATTCAGTGATAGCAATAAGCAGATAATTTAATTCCACATAGAGATTAAGTAGGCTATTCATCATTCGATTGCGTGTGTGTGTGTGTGTACTCTATGTGTGCGCATATTTTATCCAGATGCTGCTCATTATAGAATGTGCCTGAGGAGAAATGTAGAAATGTTACCTAACTCATACCGGGTGATCTGTGACTAGAACTCACCAGTTACATTGTTAAGATCTGAATTATTCAAAGCAATGTTTCGCCTTGTGGTTTATGCATCTAAGCTGCCCAGCTGGCTTTAACGGTTGTGTTTCTTAGAAGGTACTTTGGTTTCTATGGAAGATCATTTCTGACATGTAGTAAAAAATACATGTATAATGTATAATTTGTATAATTTATTATGAAAAAAAAAAGGATTTTAATGCATTAGTTATGCATTGTAATGCACAGTATAATGCACTGTAGTATGATCTTATACATTAATTATAACCACAGTTCATCATATATTATATTTATATATTCATTCTTACACATTTAAAAACTATAATGGGTTTAAGCACATGACAAATAGATGTTATCTTTGCTCTATCTCTCTTAAATTATAAAGTATTATGATGTGGATTATGAATACATTTATAATGTATTAAACTTAAACGCTTCCAGTGTTACCAATGATATTATGAGACATAAAGCCAGATATGTGATGTAATGTTTTATAAATTTGCTTAGTGAGGGAGAAAAGTTGCACTCAAAAATAGAACCAAAAACTTTGTATTTGTCTGTATATCAATTGATCTTTTTGTCAAAATTTCTTTAGTTAGTTAGTTCGTGAGTTAGTTAGTTAGTTTAACTGGAGTTATTTTATTCCCTCTTTTGAGCCAGAGCTGATTGTATTTTTCAATTCAATTCAATTCACCTTTATTTGTATAGCGCTTTTACAATGTACTGTAGATTTTGCCAAAGCAGCTTCACATAGAAGGTTAGAGTAAATTGAAACAGTGTCAGTCCAGTTTTTAGTGTTGGAGTTCAGTTCAGTTCAGTTCAGTTCAGTGTGGTTCCACTTACTGTAGAAAAACCTCTTTTTGGTCAAGCTTGTTTTTCTTTTAAAGCATCACATCAGTGGAATCTGATACCGCAATCTGTTAGAGAATGTGAATCTTTGAAGTAATTATCTGTAATTTTAAGAAATGGCTTGTTATTAATCAACATTGTGGACACTAGGCTTTTTCATGTTGTTGTTGTGGTTGTTTTATGTTGTTATTTGAGTATTGTTTTTAGTTAGAATTTGTACTTTTATTGGTGTGGCCTTTAACATCTGGCAAAAGGACTACCAATGAAAACTAGTCTTTGGACTGATTTGGGTACATTTACATTCTTGGTAAACGTTGATTAATAGACATCGTCTTTTGCTGTGAAAAAATAAATTAAACTTTAACTTAAATAAACTTAAAGCTTATTATGAGCAGATAATAAAAAT
Source organism: Danio albolineatus (assembly GCA_903798035.1). Taxonomy (NCBI): domain Eukaryota; kingdom Metazoa; phylum Chordata; class Actinopteri; order Cypriniformes; family Danionidae; genus Danio; species Danio albolineatus. The sequence goes on from CAIGQQ010038942.1 coordinate 7,363,293, forward strand.
ATACCTTGAGTGAAGGAGTATATATATTTTCATTTATGTTCTGATATAAAAATAAAGTCTCATGGATTTTGGAATGGCATAAGTGTGAGCAAATGATGGCAATTTCCAGTAAACCTTCGAGAAATGATTGCTCAAAGTCAAACCAATCTTTGCAAAGTGGAATGAGTGAAACTCACCACAGATGGTAATCATTTTAAAAAGGTGGTTCACTCAAATATGAAAATTTACTGTTCATTTACCTCCGGTCTCATGACATTTGCTTCAGTAGAATATTATTTTTTGTTTTGTTTTGTTTTTGTCATCAGTATGAATTTAGTTTTCCATTATTATTATTATTATTATTATTATTATTATTATTATTATTATTATTATTATTATTATTATTATTATTATTATTAATGACAGTCAAAATGCCAGAAACTTCTGACATGATTTTTTATTAATAACCAATATCTACAATTTCAGCTAAAATTCTTCTTTATTGTTTTACTCAAGAAAAAGTCAAAACATCATTTACAGCTAAAAGCTTTACAATTATTTATTTATTTATTTATTTATTTATTTATTTATTTATTTGCTTATCGGTCAAGTAAACCACATGTATTCATGAATAATTATGTCAGCCTATTTACAACATCCTCATTTACTCTATGAATATCCATGTCGACTTAAACCCAAAGTCAGCATCAGATAGTGGAGGACACTTTAAATGCAGAGCGCCGCTGTGAGTCTTTAACCCCACACTGTGCTTGTGAAGGACACGCTTGAGGGTGTTATCAATTTCAATGAAGATTCTCTGGTTTCTTGTTTTGTGAGTGTATGCGAACGTCAGTTATTGGGTAATGGAGAAGCGGTGGCCTTCCCCTCACACCTCTAGGAGCATCATAAGGACCCCCAATGGAGAGCCGAAATGAGTCCTCGCACTTCACAGTAGATGACTTTAATAGTGAGGGTGTGAACAGCATGAGAAAATGAGAAAAAAAAGTACGTCTCTCAATGAACATCAGAGAGCGAGACAAGGATAGAGACACAAAGCCACACAAACAGACAAAAGCAGACACAAGAGCTTTCTGTGTCCTCTATTAGAAGCACACCTGTGCTGGAGAGTTTCGCTCTGGAATAAAAGTGCAAAGCGCAAGGGATTTGTCTATTTTTTGGGCTCTATCATACACAGGTCGGCCAATTTTCATGTTTTGCTCTTTTAAATCACTTGCAAGACATTAAATAAATAAATTAATACATT
>CAIGQQ010038942.1:7364635-7399318 GCA_903798035.1 Danio albolineatus
ATATATATATATATATACACACTTTCTTCTAGAGAAAGTAATTTGTTTTATTTCGGCTAGAATAAACGCTGTTTTTAATTTTTTTTACACCATTTTGAGGTCAAAATTATTAGCCCCTTTACGCTATATATATTTTTTCAATAGTCTATAGAACAAACCATCATTATGAAATAACTTGCCTAATTACCCTAACCTGCCTAGTTAACCTAATTAACCTAGTTAAGCCTTTAAATGTCACTTTAAGCTGTATAGAAGTGTCTTGAAAAATATCTAATAATATATTATTTACTGTCATCATGGCAAAGATATTATAAATCAGTTATTAGAAATTAGTTATTAAAACTATTATGTTTATAAATTGAAAAAATCATCTCTATGTTAAACAGAAATTGGGGGAAAAATAAACAGGGGGGGCTAATCATTCAGGGGGGCTAATAATTCTGACTACAACTGTATATACTGTATACATCTACATAGTGCCAACATAAATGAGTAAACTCCTTGCAGATTTCTCTTTACAGATTTCTTACTTTATGGGATGTTGTACAAATTTCTAAATGTATACTAATAGTTACATAAATTATGATATTGTATATACATGACATGGTAATTACGTGGCAATTGGTATTAAGTCAGTGCCAAAGCCAAAACTTGAACTAATTTAACAAAATAACTTAAGATCACAGTGCAAGTATTATCACCCCCCTAATGGATAGTCTAAAAAAAATCTATACAATTTTAAAATAAAAAATAATGGGAACAATAAATATATTGAGTGTACTTGAAATTTTGTAGCTTGTCTTTTATTTATTTTATTTATTTTTTATATTTTACAACGCTTCATTTCAATTTAAATGTATCATCATTATATTCTTAAAATGTTGATCACACTCTTATTTTAATAAATATAACTGTTAAATTAAAAAAAAAAAATTCCAGCAGTGCACCAAAATATGTTGATATGCTGTCTACATTTACTTTTAAATGGATAAAAATTGTAATTTCTTTTAAGTGGGTGTTCTCATTTATCATTTATTCTGTGCACTATACTGTATTTATGCATATACGTTATTAATAATAATAATAATAATAAGAAGAAGAAGAAGAAGAAGAAAGTATACACACACACACACCTACACACACACACACACACACACACACACACATGTGCTGTATATGCAAGGGGATCAGCATAAATCCATTAATTCTGACAACATTTCTACAGCCAGGCTCTCACAAACGAATCAGTCATAAGGACGCTCTCAATAAACATCAGAGAGAAAGCGAGACAAGGATAGAGACACAAAGCCACGCAGACAGACAAAAGCGGGCACAGAGGAAGAGGTTGGCTTTCTGTGGCCTCTATTAGAAGCACACCTGGGCTGGAGAGTTTTGCTCTGGCAGGATGCCTCGGTCCCCTCTGTGTCTCTATTTAAAAGCCCCAAGCAAGGGGCAGATGTGTCACACGGACCCACGCTGGCCCTGTTCTCTCCCGGGACGTCGCTCAACAGATGGGGCAGTCAGCAAGTGCAGGAGTCAGCACAAACGCCCTTGTTCTCCCTGCCTGCGTCGCTGTACGTGTATTCAACTACCCGTCTGCCTTTCCCATGTCCTTCAGTGCTCCACGCTCTTTTGGGCTGTCTGAGAAATTCAGCTTGCTCGTCCAGACCCAGAGAGAACTGCACAGATAGTGAATGATCGAACCCAGGGGAGAGATGATTCAGAAGCATTAGATGGATGTACGGATGGATCATTTAGATGGATCATTCAGTTTTGATGGATGGATGGATGGATGGATGGATGGATGGATGGATGGATGGATGGATGGATGGATGGATGGATGGATGGACGGACGGACGGATGGACGGACGGATGAATGAATGGATGGATGGATGTACGGACAGATGGATGGACGGACAGACGGTCAGATAGATGTGTCAAAATGTGTTTACAGGAACAGACTGGCATGTCGATCTTCAATGGTGGTCACTATGGGTGGTCCATGAGCATGGTATCTGAGGCTGAAGTCTTTAAATATAGATTTAAGAGTCGCTCTCATCCTAGTTTTTATCCTACTTATCTTAAGTCAAATAAAATCATTATAATATCTTAAATTAAGTTACATGAGTTAACCAGAGTACAGTATATGTCATTCATGATGCATACATATGTCGTATTGTATTTGTTATGCAATGGATGCTGAAAATGAAGTTGTGCATCCAAATGCAGGTTTATTCAAGAGCGTTGTCATACAAACAATTGTCAGAACAGGATCAAATGGGCACAGGCTGTGAAATCCATAGCGTAGTCATTAACAGGTGAATGGTAAGGTCCGGCGGCAAGGAACATAAAGAGACAAAGCAAGGGTCAAACAAGGCAAGGCAAGGGAAAGACTCAGCTTTGATGTGTGTGTGCTGTTTATAGAGTCCCTAAATCAGTTCATGAATAGCTTCAGCTGTGTGTGTTGGCAATCAGTGGAAAACAGAAACAGGTGTGTGCAGGGTGCATGCTGGGAGTTGCAGTTCTTTAATGTGGTGTGTGTGTGTTTGTGTGTAGTATAAAGTATTTGGCCCCTTTCAAATGTTATTAGAGCATAATTCTTAGTTCAAAAATGTAACAGAAGGTCAAAGTGAAATTAGTAGTGTTGTCTGTTGTTGGAGCATAGATGTAGAACAAGCTACTGTAATCAAGGTCTTACTGTATACGTGAAACTTTCAGGCAGGTGTGTTGAGGCAAGATGTAGCTAAACTCTCCAATACAGCGGCCCTCCAGGACCAAATTTGGTGACCTGTATATGACTACTAGATGACATAATTTACTTATGGGCAGCAGAATGTTAAAAACGACCATTAAAATGTGACTTTATGTATTGCAAAGCAACAATGCATTGTAACACGCATCAGATAGTATTAACTCCTACAACATCTGTGTATTTTCTGAAAGAAGATGTCAAACTTTTGAAACAGTGGGAGGATTTGTGCAGTAAATGTGTATTTACTTTTCTAAACATAATTCTAGCTATACTGTCAGCCGCATTAAGTGAATGGTGGTCATAACTGCCTGAGACCGGCCCAGCTTAAACTCGCTGACAGTGTTTATGGACGCATTCACATTTGTTTCTGTGTGTGTGTGTGTTTGTGTATTAGTGCATCCCCACAAACAGATAAATATGCCACTGCAGCATTTTCCCCAACACAGACGTAGCTGTTAGTCCACTGAGAGCTACCAATCTCATAGGGAATGGATGGAGCTCACAGGGGAGGGAAAGAACAAGTTATTTTTATTTCCTCATCTTTTACTGGAGGCCTGAAAGAATCATTTTTGCTTCATTCTCTTTTGGGATGGATAACTGTCCCAGGACGCCACCATACCTCCTGAAAGCCCAAATTCAGCATCGGGGCTCACAGATGCTCATACTAACATATTTCAGCTCCCAGTGGCTTATATTCACACACGCACACACATACTGCATATACATACACAAGTGTGCAGAGTAGTTCTCTATGAAGAGGAGGAGATGCAAAGAGCAGCGTCAAGATGAGATGTGACAAAAGAAAAGGCAAGACAGAATGATCTAATGACGTTCAACCAGATGATATAAGATTAAACAAGGCAAGAATACCCAGGATAAGATGAATAAAGGCCACGAAAATAAGCCAAAGACGAGATGAGACCAAACGAGAAGTAGAACGTCAAGATGAGACGAGACAATAAATGGAGATTAGATGTGAAGAAAAGCACTGGGAAGAAAGAAATTAGGCAAATGGATCAAACAAGATGAGAAAGAGAAGATGAAACCAAAGAGATAGTGATGAGATTAAATGAAATGTTAAATGAAGTGTGGATGCAAAATAAAATGGTCTGAACCAAGAGAAAGAAATGAGATCTGTGCAAGATGAGGAGCACTGAAAGATAAGTTTGGAGAGTGATTAGACATTAAATTATAGACATACAGTAATATGCCAAAATTAGAAGGAAAACACTAAGATTACACTCACCGGCCACTTTATTAGGTTCACCTTACTAGTACCAGGTTGGACTCCCTTTTGCCCTCAGAACTGCCTTAATACTTAATACAATACTCAGGTAGGCTGTGGTGTTGATACAATGCTCAATTGGTACAAATGGGCCCAAAGTGTGCCAAGAAAATATCCCCCACACTATTACACCACTACCACCTGCCTGAACCGTTGATACAAGTCATGCTTTCATGTTGTTGACACCAAAATTCTGACCCTACCATCCAAATGTTGCAGCAGAAATCGAGATTCAACAGACCCGGCAACATTTTTTCAATCTTTAATTGTTCAATTTAGGTGAGTCTGTGCAAATTGTAGCCTCAGTTTCCTGGTTGTGTGTGAAAATCCCAGTAGATCAGCAGTTTCTGAAATACTCCAGCCCGTCGAGCACCAACCATGTCACATTCAAAGTCACTTAAATCCCCTTTCTTCCCCATTCTGATGCTCGGTTTCAACTGCAGCATAGCATCTTGATCATGTCGACATGCCTAGATGCGTTGAGTTGTTGCCATTTGATTGACTGGTTAAAAATTCACACTACGAGCAGTTGGGAAGGTGTACCTAATTAAGTGGCCGGTGAGTGTAAATGAGTAAAGCATTGAGATCAGAAAATAAGCTGAAACCAGTAAGGCAAAATAGCTAAAGATGAGAAAAGTAGAGATACTCTTAAACTGAGATAGAACAAAATGAGTTATGTGTTAAAATAAGAGTAGAGAAGAGATGAGAGCTGATGAGATGAGACAAAAATAGACATAATGAGAAACCTGACCAGAGATGTTATATGAAATAATACAAGATTAGGCCAAAGGAGAGGAGGAGAGTCAAGAGAATGAAGAGAGAAGGATTAAAGTGAAGAAAAGGCAATGAGAAATATAAGGCAAACTATGAGGTAAATTCAGAACAGGATGAGGAGAGTTTTAACAAATACTAGACAAAGTTAAAGATGAAAACAAAAGCTTTTAAGAAAAATGAGTAAAGGGACAAGATCTCATAAGAAGGGTGATTAAAGAGAGTCAAAGATACAGCAAGGTGATATCAGAGAAGTGTTGTAAAGAGGTATAAATTAAACACATTTTTAAAAAGAAGAAATCATCAAAGTGAGATGAGATAAAACAAAAGAGATGAGTGGAGAAGAAACTGATAACAGATGTGAGTGATAGACATTATAAAATAATACTAAGAAAAGACCAAACAAAGGTGGAAACATCAACATAAGAAAGAAGGCAGTGTAAGGGAGAAGACACTCATTAAAACCAAATTAGTCAAAAGATTAAAAATGAGATGATATAACACAAGATGAGAACAAAATAAAAGGATATTTATCTTTTTTACAAGATGTTATATAAATGTTACGAATATGTCTCTAAGGTCAGCCTAAAATACCTCAAGGCCCAATTTTACTCTGTAAAAATAATAAACAGTTGCCCCTTAATTTTGTGATTCGTGTTCGAATTTCATTATAGTGCATTAATTTCTGCTCAATCTACATTCATCCATTTTCTTTTCGACTTAGTGCCATTAATAATCTGGGGTCACCACAGCGAAATAAACCGCCAACTTATCCAGCATATGCAGATTCCCATCACTGGGAAACATTCATACACACTCATTCACACACATACACTACGGCCAATTTAGCTTATCCAGTTCACATATACCACAGGTCTTTGGAATTGTGGGGAGGAAACCCACGTGAACACAAGGAGAACATGCAAACTCCACACAGAATGCCAACTGAGCCAGCAGAGGCTCGAACCAGTGACCTTCTTGCTGTGAGACGATCGTGCTACCCACTGTGCCACCGTAGCACCATGCTCCATCTACCTTTAATGTTAAAAATGTAACTTTTAGTTTTACAATGTGATTTTTATTAGTTATCTGAAGCAATATATAGTATAGACACTAACATATAACAACGTAACGTAGCATAGCGTAACGTAACGCAACGTAACGTAACGTAATGTAATGTAATGTAACGTAACATAACATAACTTATATAACATAACATAACATAACATAACCAACCCAGGCTCATTCTGAGAACTTAGTCCTGAGTACGTTTCTGGTGGCTGCAGAATACGTCCCGTGAGGTACACCTTTTGCACTTTTTGTTTTCGCAAATCCACGAGAGGCCGATGCGGATGCTTTTTGAGATCTCAAATATCTCTCGCGACCCACCAGAGGCCGCTGTCGGCTGACTGTTTGGCTGACTGAATGACTGACTGACCATCCAATCAACTGACCCACCCTCCCCCTTCCCTAAACCCAACCAAAATTTTATTGATTGACCCACCCACACACTTCCCTAAACCCAGCCAACAACTTTCAAAAAAGCAATCCAGAATAAAATAAAAGCCATCGTCTCATATTTACCACATTTTCAGACTTTACCACATTCTCACCCTGTTATTTACTGGTTTATTTCATTATTTGGATTCTGTTTTTGTGTTACCTGCTTTCTGAAAGCACTCCTCATTCGAACCCCGTCATCATAGTCAACTCCTCTCTGCGTCTTGAGTCCGCCGACGAACACAGCGAGCTAACGGGACAAACTGGAAGCAGCGGGAAAGTCGTCCACATGAGGCGAGCGATCAGCTGGTAAGCTCGAAAAGAAACGGCATCACACCGCCCCTTAGCATTCGTTTAAAAAAATGAAACGCAGCCATACGTACCTCTGACCACGTAATGTGCGGTTTCCAGAAACTTTTGTGGAACTACGTTTTCACAATGAGCCTGGGTTGCAGATAACATAACATAACAGTGACATAAGACTGTGAACCACTTTCAAATTTACATGGCCAGACTATAAACATTTTAATAGACTGTATATCATAAAATGGTTAAAAATTTGTACAACTTTTCAACATCAAAAGTTGTCAGTGCAGATATCAAAGTAACAATTGATTCAAAACACTCTTAAATGACAAACTATGTGAAACTATTAATGGACAGATATTTGTGCACTATGCTACAACTGATTTTTAGGTTATTCTCAGTACATGTTAACGTCTTGAACTAAGGTTTACCATATGAATGTTAGTTATGTTTGTAAATGCAAACAATTGGTGAAGTAATTATATATGTGTATCAGTATATTAGATCTGTGTAACAGCATTCCTTTAATAAGGGCGACTACTAATGCAACTCAACTCTTCGTCCCCTAAAATACTCTTATCTGTGCATACTGTAAAACTATACTATATAAAAAGGCATTTGAGGCAGTTCAGAAGTAGTGTTTACTAATAGAAAAGACAGAGAATAACTTTTTGTGCTTTGCAGCTCTCAAACAGCAACTTCACAAACTTAAAAAAAAGAAATGAAAGTGTAAGAAGCATTATTTGACTTCTTTAAAGCAATAAAGAACAAAATGTGAAAACGCAATAAACACAATAAGGCCAGACTGTAGGAAAAACATGGAGACGACGTAAATTAAGAAGCATCAAAGTGAGCTGAAATTAGGCAAAGTGTCAAAACAAGCCTGGCTCCGTGCATTGATGACATCACTGTGTGTCGTGAGGCTGCTACAGCAGGGATGGGGTTGCTAGGATACAGGTGAGCGGTCCTGATGCAAAAGAGAAACAGGTCTGTCATCATATGTTGTGGAGAAGACAAACCCTCGGCAGCAGCTCCCTCGCGGTCGCGTCTTTGCTAAACACTGCTTGATTCATGGACCCGGAGTGATCAAACAGAGGAAGAAGGAGATGGAGGGAGAGCGGACAGGGGCAGATGGAATGTGTAACAGAGATAACAAGGTTTAGACTCCATAAGGCTACGTGCTGATTCCACAGGCTGCAGTCTGGATGGCTCACAGCCCGGTGAGGAGCAACACAACGGCATATTAGCAACGGGAAGACCACGTCTCACTTATGTGGCACACTGACGTAGTTGAAAGAGACATATAAAGTAGCACGATAAATATATAAAGTACCATAGACACAGAGATATGCTTACTTTTTGATAGGGAGAGGGTTAAGCATAGAGTTTGAGTTAGGTTTCTCAAGCAACATTTATATTAACCAGACATTACTGTCACCAGTTATGTTTCTAAGGGTTCGTGGGTATACATAAAAAAAAACTGTCAATTTCATTAGTTGTATTTGTTTCCTATTTGCCTTTGTTTGATTAAGTTGTGTATACTGTATATCAACAACTTGTTCAACAATTAGATTTGCTCTCTCTCTCTCTCTCTTTAATTTTTTGTTAGTATTACATGTATTATTATTACTATTATTATTATTATTATTATTATTATTATTATTATTATTATTATTATTATTATTATTATTATTATTATTATTTTATTTTTATTTATTTATATTATTTATTTATTTATTTATTTATTTTTATTTTTATTATTATTAAAATTTTAGAACAATTTAGATGAAATTATTGCTTGTTGCTGAATGAGGGTGGAGTAATACACAAAGGGTAAAAGGTGAAGAGGCTGGTCGAGTGCCGATATATATATGGTTGATATATATATATATTACTATTTTTTTTTATGTTTTATTAGCACACACAAATATACAATTTTGTGGTTTCATTTATTTATTTAAAAAAAAAAATTATTTATTTATTATTATATTGATTTTAAAACCCTCATGCTTGCATGCAAGGCCTTGACTGGTCTAGCTCCACAATATTTATCAGAGCTTTTAATCCTATACACTTCTAGACCTGCTGTACATTTGTCTGATGCTGGTCTTGTAACTGCTCAGTCAAGGTGCCTAAAATCTATGGGAGGCATTTTCTTCATTGGCGTTTTGTGGAACTCTTTACCTTCTGATATTCACAATGCAGAAAAACCTGAGTATTGTCTGAGTATTTTTTAAATCATCTCTTAAAATGACATTTTTTAGGGTACCTTTTATTTGATTTTATTCGATTTTTAGATTTATTGCTATTAGCATTATTTTACGTGTTTTTAATTATTTTAATTATTTTTTTTGCGTTTATTCTTGTATTTATCCTTTACTGCTGCACATTTTACATGTCTGTAAAGTACCTCAAGATGCTACTTTTAAAGGCGGTATATAAAAATAAAATGTATTATGATTATTATTATTATTATAATTATTATTATTAGCATTTATTTTACATCATAATTACATTAATAATTTAATTCTATTATATTAAGAACAATAATAATAATATTATTTTTAGCATTTTTGCTTTTATTTGACAGGACAGGACATGATGACAGGAAGTGAGGTTGAAGAGAGCAAGACAGGGTTGGGGTGTGATCAGCAAAGGTCCACAAGCCAGGAATCGAACCCAGGGTGCCCACAGTGCAGCTGTGCCATGTGTCAGCACAATGCGCACTGAGCTATCAATGCTTACAAAACAATTCATTTAACAATAAAAATTGTAGTGCACTCAAATTGCTTTGGCAAAATATATTATGTAGCATATCATGAAATGAAACCAAATTTCCAGGACCAACAGACTATATAGCTCAAACACCATGCCCTATTTTGAAAACTAGCATGCAGAGAGCTACAAACTTCTAGATCAGTGTGTATTTTTCAGAGCACGTCAGTGTCCTTGAGCAGTAAAGTTGTGCGTGGGTATGCCGATAGTGTGGGGTGCATGTAAGCTCTGTGTCACCTCTGTGTTGTGCGGATACAGAGGCAGCTCATACATCAGTAGAGACAGGCCGTGTGCTGTGTGTCATAGACGGAGACACAAGACAAATTTGCTCTCTCTCTCTCTCTCTCTCGCTCTCGCTCTCTCTCTCTCTCTCTCCCCTCTCTGTATTTTTAGCAGCATCATCACTTCCCTTCATTGCCCACCAATGACTCAAATGCTCATCGCCACTCTAGGCCGTTGACCTTCACGCCAGCCGATGCGTGCACCTCCATCCATAACGCACCGCTGTCTACAGGGTTATTGAGTAATCACAGCCGCTTACTCTAACCCAATGCCGCAGTGTTGGTGTCCATAAACATCACCGCATTACCACAAAAAGACAGCGATTGCCTAAGACAGTTTTAGCTTCCTGATGCAGCTGAGGGCTCTTAAAGAAAATATAACATGGCATTCATTTCCATGTAATGCATACAAATTACATATTTACATTTCCAATGTAATGCATACAAAATGTTAGATTGATCCAATGTAGGACTTTTATTGGACTAATTAGGATTTTTTTTATTGGATTATGATGATTCAACTGTTAACATTTTTATCAGCTGAAAGGTCATTTCTGAGACTAGTATTTTGATGCAATAAAATCTATATTTTTAAGAATAATGTAGTCATGTACAATGCACAATGACATCATGAACATTCATTCATTTATTTTCCTTCGGCTTAGTCTCTTATTTATCAGGGGTCACCACAGCGGAATGAACGCCAACTATTCCGGCATATGTTTTTATGCAGTGGATGCTCTTCCAGCTGCAACCCAGTACTGGGAAACACCTACACACATACACACTTGAATTCACACACAGTCATACACTGTGGCCAATTTAGTTCATCCACTTATAATGCATGTCTTTGGGGCATCGGAGCACCTGGAGGAAACTCGCATGAATACAGGGAGAACATGCAAACTCTCAACCGAAAATGCTAACTGGCCCTGCCGGGACACTAACCAATGACCTTCTTTCTGTGATGCAACAGTGCTAACCACTGAGCCACCGTGCTGCCCATCATAGACATTTTTTAAGTGAACAGGACCAGTTTTGTTTTGATGTCATTTTTAAAGGATAGTTTATACAGAAATGGATGAAAGTTCACAGATTTTTCTGTGAAGAGGCATTTTGAAAATATGTTGTTCTGGTTGTACTTTTTCTATTTAATAATTATAAAGGAATGGTGGAAGCTTTCAAGATTCCAAAACTAAAGTGAAAGCATGAACATTTTGGGTCAGGATTATATTATTGTCTCTTCAGCACAGTTGCTTGCCAAAATAAATAATTAGGATAATTGACACAAGAATGAAAATTTGCTTGTAATGTACTCACAATCAGAATTAAAGTGTTCATCAGAAAAAGAAAAATGTTATTGATTACTCACCCTCATGTCATTCCCATTCCCTGAATCCTCTGTTCATCTTCAGAACAAAATTTAAGATGTTTTAGATGAAATCCAGGAGCTTTCTCATCCTCCATGTACACCAGTGGTCACCAAACTTGTTCCTGGAGGGCCAGTCTCCTACGAATTTTAGCTTCAACCGTAATCAAACACACCTAAACAAGCTAATCAAGCTCTTACTAGGTATACTTGTTACATCCAGGCAGGTGTGTTGAGAGTAAGTTGGAGCTAAACCCTCCAGGGACACCAGCCCTCCAGGACTGAGATTGGTGACCCCTGATGTACACTCTACTGAGATGTTCATCATGTTCAAGTCCAGAAAAGAATCCAAAGACATTGTCAAATCATTCCATGTGACTCCAGTGGTTCAACTGTAATCATATAAAGCCCCAAAACACTTTGGTGTGCCAAAGAATTAGGCTTTGCCATATGATACATTGAGTATTTATGAACTGAAACAATCACCCTGTCCTAGAAACTGAATTATATATACAACATTTTCACCTTAATCCTTTGTTTACACCATTATTACCTTCAATCCACAGCGTTGGCAAATGATCCAACCATTTAAATGGGTAATACTAAATAATGCAACATAGCGTCTGCCCCAGAAGCAACTATTGTCGATTACACCATTATTACTATAGACTGTATACACTGGACCTGACAAAACACCTATTGAAAATCATTTATGTTTTGGGTCAGAACGTCAAAAAAAAAAAAACACTGGCTGCTTGTTTAGAATGCTTAAAATGAGATAAAACAACACAATTCTTATTTAGTTTTATGCTCAATCCACTTAAATGTGTAAAAACGATCAAGCTAACTTAATCAATGTTGTGTTGGGATGACATGAAGAAATTGTGGGGAAGCCAGCAGAGACTTGTTGCTCACATTGCATACAGTACATCAAATGTAGATGGAATTACTGTTTATAATATGTGTTGACATCATGAGTCACATTACATCATGCTGTTCTCAACCTATATAGGCATTATGAAAGCCATACGAGTTTGGAATGCCATGAGGGTGAGAAAATGATGGCAGGATTTTCATTTTGGTTGCTAACAAGATGAGCAGACCTGCTGTGTGTGTGAGTAGGAGTGTGTTAAATGAGCAGCTTAATTCCACATTGTCATTGTGGCTCTGAGGCGACCTCGGCATGTCATCTGCCGGCAGTCATGAGGGACACCGAGACAGTGAGCGAAAGAGGAAGCTGGACTTTGACACTGCACCAACATATGGTACATAGGGAACGAGAAGCATATGGCGTGTATGGTGTATTCCTGGTTCGGGAACAGCAGGAGATGTAGTCTGGAAGCTGGCAAGTCTCAACAGAGTGTTGTAGGTCAAAAAAAGTCACCTCAAGGGCGAAGGGACACAAGTTCACTTCGGTACGACTGGGCAGGAGGGGAAAGAGCTTTCGCTGGCACACATTAGAGAGCAGGATCTCTCTGAAGAGAAGAAAGAGCGTGTGAAGGGCGGCTTTCAACTCCTATCTTCTCCTCTATCTGTTTTTTGTCCTTGCCGGTTTTGATTGATGTGCTTCATCTCTGGCACGGTGGTCAGCCGATCACATGCACACAAAACTCCCGCATTAGTGCTAATGTTAGCAGCGGGTTCTGGTCTGTCAGGACTGTCTCTTGCTGACCCATACTGTCCATCCACAGCTGGCCCTTCCCTCTTTTCATGTCTGTCCCTGTCAAACAAAGGTCCTTTTCAGAAGTACAACTTTCACAGTCTAACCCTCACTGTCATTAGCTGGTTTTCCTCAGTGATGCCAGAGCAACAGGTTTGGAAAGGTTAATAGCTTTGGGACCTCAAGTAGCAAGGCCAAATTCAAGGTATGTTTCAACAGCTTGACCAGTAGCCATGAAGTGTTACAGTACTTTAAAAGGTCCACTTAGCGCAACCCCAGAAACACACAATCCATCAATTCCCAATGTTCTTGTTTGGGATTTTTAATACAATGATAAAACAGCAAAAATATATTTGTAATATGCATACATATTCACATACAATAGATTGAAAGATATATAGAAAGATGGATGGATGGATGGATGGATGGATGGATGGATGGATGGATGGATGGATGGATGGATGGATGGATGGATGGATAGACAGACAGAGAGATAGATAAATAGATGAAATATTATACCAAATAAACACACAAGTTCTTCAGTTGGTCTCTGTTATTTTAGTAATCATACTGTGTTTTTAGCATGGCAAATGTTTGCATAATTATCCATTCACATCACTTATAAATATATTTATGTTTCTCTGCCTTAAACAACAAGAATGAAAAGAATCCCCAGCATCATAATCTGCACTGTTAAAAAAATCCGTTATTTTTTTTTACAGGCAGCTGGGGTGCCGAAAAAAGTAAAATAACGGCCATTAAATTACAGACATTTACCATCATATAATGGACATTAAATGACAGAATTTTGCTTAAATTTGAATTTCCGGTACATTTCTGTAATTTACCGTCTGTTAATTCACGGTAACTGTCTGTAATTTACCCGCCGTTATTTTACGGTTTAGCCCACAGCTGGTAAAAAAAAAAAACATAAAATAATGGTCAATTTGGAGTTATTTCAGACAGTTGCTGGTGTCTGAAAGCGATTTTGACCTAAAATTTACTATTGCACATACTGTAAGTGTATGTGAGACTAATAGTATGTCTAAATTCAAAAATTAGAAAAACAAGAAGTACCCAAATGACATACTACATCTGTGTGCGTCCAATAGACACTTCAAATGAAACCTGCTGGATGTAGAATGTCTGAATTCCATTCACACACGTTCATACTATATACAGTAGACCATACTTATTAATGGTAGGAGAATATGTTTAATTTAAATTTACTACATATATGAGTAATATATGCGATTTTAAAAGCAGCTTCGGTGTTTATTTTGAACCATGTCTCAATTCCCAAAGCAGTCTGCATTGAGGAAAGGTATTTGGCTGGATATATAAACTTTATTTCGATAGTCCATTTGAGTATTAGTAGACTGTATACTTAATACAGTATCTGTTGATACACACATTCAACTCACTATAAGAAACTTTGCAAGTACATGTCAACTTACACTAACCCTACCCCTAACCCCAACCTAACAGTCTAATTATAATTTAATGAGAATTAGTTGCAATGTAACTTAAATTCAACAAACGGTCCATGAAAATAAAGTGTGACCAAACAGAATGTCTGTTGACCCTGGTTGCCTCAATGATGCCTGTTCTAGCATCACTTTTGATATAAGAGTAGAAACATGCCTATTGATCGATTTACAGTATGGCGTCCAACAGATCAAGGTCTGTCACTAAAAAGACAAAACGTGCGGTCATCAGCTTTGACCCCAGCAATGAATGAGGCCCTTGAAGGTATTAGATTGATTTCAGCTCTCAAACTGTTTATAATCACCCATGAGATTTGAGGTGGTGGCCTTCGCTGATATCTGTAATCAATGATGCCACATGTGGCGGGTCTTTGAGCGGGACGTGAGGATGTGTGCCGCTTTAAACCGGAGAGAAAGAGACAGACGTGGGGAAACAAAGCTAAATATTTCATAGCTGCAAAGACAATGCAGTGCTAGCATACAAATAAACAATCGCAATCACAGGCATCATGGATTTGCTGATCTCAAGGGAAAAAGAAGGGGAGAGAGTAGAATAAAAAATATAAACAGTATGAAAATATATCAAGAAAATGTGCTGATATGATCTCACCTGGGAGGGCCGAGAGGTTTGGACCCATGAGTGCTGGAGACAGACCTGAGATACGTCAGAATGTCTCATACTGACTAGAGAGAAAGAGAGAGAAATAGACAGAGTTGGAGGAATGAGAGAGGCGGCCATAATGAAGACAGAGAGATAGGGCGAGTGTGTCTATCTCTATGTGCCATTGATCTAGCTCGTGATTTCAGCTGCCTCTCATTTCCTGTCGCTAATGTGAATGGATGAGCCTCTAGGCACAACACTCGCATACACACACTGCATACAAAAACTGCATACCGCAAGCTCCTCTCTTTGTGTCTTGATAAGCAGGTTTGAAGAGGACAAGCCATTCCTCGTCCCATTCCTACACTGCATAAACCACTGCGCTGACAAACCCTCATCACATGTTTTTGGGTCCATTTCTCGGATGATTATTGCATTTTATTTTTTTACTCTGTGTTTTGCACCAATCAAATGGTAATACACAACAAGTGAGCAAGTTTATCATAAAATAGTTTCAATCTGCAACATTTTAGTGAGATTGACCCAAACATGTTTTCAGCCAGTTTATTTTGCTGTTCTTGTGAATGTTTGTGTTCGGAACAAAGGTGACGAGTGACGAACAACCTTTTAGAGTGCAGGCAATGAGCTTTCGGTTGCATCATTTAGTTGGGCAGGGCCCCTGGAGGAAGTGTGTGTGTGTATTTGTGTTTGTGTGTGAGAGTATAGTGCTTCTCTGATGGATTAGGATGCTACTGATGGTTGCTTCACTCATTAACTGTGTATTTGAACTTGCCCCTCTCCCAAGAGACAGAGGGCAAGACTCTAATGAAACACACATACATATACGCAGTGCCCAGGGGAATCTCCCGGTGCTTTGTAGTTCGACTTCAAAGGCCTTTGACCGGGCTTCTCATTTGCTGTGGCTCTACCCTGCAGCCTCACCCAGTTCCATGTGCCACTCCATAAACACGCCATTTCACACACAGACACACACATTTAAACACCTTACTGATGCCACCCAAGTCAACTATGAGAGGGAGAAAAAGTGTTCAGGGACATCATAAATGTCCATTTATGACTGATGTCAGCAGGCTAGTTATAATCAGTTTTGGCGTATCATTAAAATGCTACACTTTATAAACTGTGGATTACATTGGAAAGTATATATTGAAAGTATATTAGAATTCTACTTTAGAAGGACAGTAAAATGTTAACCTCACCATTGATTCAAGTTTATGCATATTGTACCTCCTGAGCCTACAACACCAGACAGCAGTTACTGAAAAAAATTAACATTTATCTAAATCAGAAGAAGCTAAAAGCAGAGCTAACATGGATGTTACTTTGCGTGTTGGAAAAAAAAGGATGGAATGGTCACAGTTATTATTTTGGAGAAGGAATTAAATGGTTTGATTTGTCTTTGATGGCTTTTTTTTTTTAATGTAAACTTACAATGACTATGTTAACATAGACATCAGTAATTGAATTATTTGCCTTAATCTGAAAAAGACATTAATATGATTAAGGTGTTTACATGAGTTGCTTTTTGAATGTTCCTTTCATGATCCTCTGAAAATTCAAGTAATTTCAGGTGTTTCTTTTTTTATTTTTTGACCTTTCCTGCAGTTTGACACTTTCACTTTCATTCAGGAACATTTCATTTATGCCCTGGTGTAAAACTGAGGTATTGGATGCGAGTATGAAGTAAGGACTTTGTGTTTTAATGAATTTGATACCACATGCTGAATGGAAAAAAAAACTCAGCATTTCACGATGTGTGTGTCTGTGATCCTTTAGGTGGTAGGTGCAGAGAATAGTGTCAAACAGCTGTGTTTGTAAATCCTGTCACAAAACGTGGCAAAATGTCTTATATGACGGTAGTTTGATTAAGGTGTTTACATGTCTGTACTGCGCTAAAATCAGTATGATCCACATGTCTTAATTTGATTTCTGTTTAATTCGATTATGTCTTTATTCAGATTAAGGTAATCAAAAATCGCTGTTTACATGGTAGGCTCTTAATAAGAGTATTGTCTTAATTGTATTAAAATCAGATTATTGGTGTCCATGTAAACATACTCAGTGTTGTCTCATCAGTTAAAGAAACATGAGGTCAACTGAAAATGTTTGCTATTGCTAGCATCTGTGAAGTTCCCTAGCCTAGCTTTAAAGTTGACATTCAATGAAAAACATTAACGTTATTTTACAATAAATTCGTTTAATTTACTTATTAAAATCATTATTCTAAAGTACTAGAATATCTTAAATTGACCAGTAGCTATGTTTTTTTTTTGTTTTTTGTTTACTTTCCCTTACATTATATGCACCCTTGGGCATGTTGTTTGATTTGGCGGTCGTTCGCTCACACTGGCCCAACAATGGAATGGCTGTTGTTCCTTGCGCCACCTGGTGGATATCGCGTAAAGTAATTTTTTTTTTATTTATTTATTTTTTAAATGAAAGGCAGCCTTTGCTACTGCAGCACTGCGCATGTCTACGCGTGACAAATTGCAGCACTGCGCATGAAGAAACGCGCATTCTCAGATGCCCCATCCTGTACGATAAACAGAATTTTCATTGAATGGTTACCAAACCAACCATTTCTTTTCCATGCAGTTTGACCTTAAATCCAAATATATCTGTGTTACTACAGGTGAAACGCAGTGTGTGAAATAGTATTACATTTGAACTTGTAATATGCATAAAACAGCAGGTGAAATAGTATACAGATAACCTGCTGCTTCATCTAAGATCCTATAGTGCACATCCAATGGAAATTGTACTAACCCATGAGGCCATGGGAGAGTGGTTGTGAATGGCATTGAAATGATCCAGCTGACTATGTAGATCACATGACAATGTCAACGTGGTGAACGTAGTGTATACATCCTTATTGAGTTTATACTAAATACATTGATCATTTGTTTTACCAAAAATGAAGTCACTCATCAAATTTAGTACCTAGACAGTGTGATTTTAAACATAGCTTGTGTCATGTTTTCTTGTTGTTGTTGTTGAGTGTGTTGTTATCTGCCTCATTTGACTAGCTTCATTATCAGTATGTTTACAAATCAGCAGCTGTTCAGTCTTAAAGGTACAGTAGTAAAAACAGCATGCTTGATTCTTTGAGAGTCAGTGGGAATGCTAAGCTAATGTGTTTCCATTTTGGATGAGATATGGAAAAAAAAGGGTGGGAGTTTTCTTCTTCTTTTTTTTACAGAAGGATTTGTAAACTAATTACAAATGCAGTGCAGGATAGTCTCAGCTTACAATTAGTGTCCTAATTGAGGTCAGTCTTGTTAATTTAGTGGTGAATTAGAACAGTTAATACGCGTTTATTATGGAGGCCAAGGGAGACCACAAAATAAGGTAAGGGAAAATTACCTTTTAAGTAATATGAGGTCTCTTTTGCGCTCTAATTATGGCGGTGTAATTGTGTGATATGTTGAGTGGAGGTGCATGTGGATGGAGAGATAGGATGTCCTGGTTTCTGCCATGTGTTGTAGTGTCTTAGGGAAGTGACCTGAGTGTGTGTCTCTCAGCTCAGTCACACACGCACAACGCCTGGAGAGTTTTTGTGAGATCGCGATTCTCTGTCTAGAATTGCCTAGTGAGTCAAGAAGCAGTTTTTCACATTCATTGTTTGCTGATCAGACAAATTTCAGCAAGGGAAGCTTCCTCGAAACTCCGAATTCTAAAGAAAGCGTCTTTCAGAGGAGCTATGCACAGTTGCACAGGGAAACACAAGGCATGAAAGGTAAATAATGGAGTTTAGAAGCCTGCAACTCATAGGTGTGGATGCTAGAAGCTGCTAGCGTGTGTACATGTGTGATGAAAGTTAGAGGGAGAGGGAGGAAGACAAACGGATGAAGGGATGTAGACAGAGATGCTCCTTCTTTATGAAAAATGCATTCGCTTGCCTACAGAGAAATTCAGGCAAAAGCCCAGCCTCATATATAACATCTGTAGGGAAATAAGCGCATGTATTCTTTATGATGAGCAGAAATGAAGACATCTCTTTCCTCATGTTCACTTCAAATTTAACGTCTTTGGAAGCAATAGTGCTTATTGTGTGTGTGTGGTTGTGCGAGTGTGCGTCTGCATGGAGTGCAGAAATTTGCCCGAAAGTCCAGCTAGTTTGGTAAGCCTTTAAACAATCAATAAGATATCTGCCTTATACATGCTTTCCACACAAATTAAAAGAAAACCAGTTTCATGTTGCATTTGGAAGGTTTTTCTAAAGCTGTAGCTCACTTAAAAATAACTGAAGGGAAGTTTTAGACCCCACTGAACGAATATGTTCAAACATTCGGTTCTGCATTTTATAAATGGCATACGGTTGAACTACCATAACATCAGTGAGCCAAGTTAGAGCTGGCTCCCACAAGGAGTCTAACAACATTTGAAAGGTTTTAAAAAAAATCTACCTGCTGTGAATCAAAGATTGCCGGTATTTCATATGTGTGTGTGCGTGTATCTGCTGTGTTATTTATAGCCATGTCTCGGGGTGAGGTTGGACCTGGCCATCCACTCACATGTGACTTACTTTCCACTCGGGCCAGAAGCAGCTCAGCCAACACCAGCATAGTACACAGGCATATGGATCCGTTCTAGCAGAGAGAAACCTGCCACCTGCTTATGTGTGTGTGTGGTCACAGAGGTCTAATCGGTGATGACAGGTGCGGCTGAATCATAGAGGGACGTCCTGCCAGCCCTACTTCAATATGCACATACGTCCGCTCTCTTTCTCTTTTTCCCCGTGTCTCCGGCTCAGGCACACAAATAAACAGACAGGAGCTGCCAAGAGCTTCCTCCAGGTCTCTTTCACATAACTGTACCTTAAGGACAACCTTAAACCTTCATTTCAGGGGCCCATCTTCAAATGTCTTGTTCTGTCGTCCTCGTGCACATGTATAGCATCTCTCTGTCTTTCCACTGTTCCCTCGGTGCACATTTTTCCTCGCTCTATCCATCCCTACTTTCTCTCTGTCCAAGGTAACCTTGTAGGAGGACTGTTGGAATGTCAGGCCGAGTTTCGATTTCTGGGTTATTTCAGCTGTAAACATCTGCCACTGTATACTGTAATTATATTAAAAGATAACACCCACATGCATACAAATATACATATTTCCAGACAAATTTGCAGAATTATAATATCATTTTTTCCAAAAACTGAAAGTTATATTCACTAACCACCTATTTTCTGGAACGGACAGTACAGTCACTCTCGTACAAACACTCTGTACTCATTTTGTTTTTTAGTTTTCATAAAATGAATGAATTATGGTCTCGTTTGGCTGTATTTCTGGTATGGAATTTGAAAAAAATATTCTTTACTTTTGCTTTAAATGTATTCTAAAGCAAGTGACACCTTCGTATTCGTTGTGCAGGTGAATTATACTTCAACACTTCCATAGTATGCATTGATTTATGCAATTTTAATCATACACTTTTCCTCACACACTTTTCCTCACAAAGCTGAGCCTTCCAGTGAATATTCATCAGGAAACTGAGAATAAACCTGTTATCTATAGCCTGATCTGCACCGCACATACACAGAACGGCAGACAGCCTAATGTTATGCACAATTTGCGTGAAGACAGCAAAGAAGATCACATCCTGCGCTAAAACAACCGTTCATTTTGAGTGCCAACATCGGTGACTATTTAGAAAGCTATCAGGATTGCTTCTTTTTTTTTCCTGCGTAGATTGGTCTCATTCCCTTGCTGCTGTATTGAACACCCATCATTTCACACGGTCTGGTTTAAACTCAACATTGCCACCTACTGGTGCAGAACGCATTTGGCTTGAACGGCACGCGTATTCACAAAGCGTGGAGGGCAGATATCCAGAGTGTCTGAGCTGCATTTAATCTGTCTGAGCCTTGTCTCTTGATGCTTCCAGTTATTGTAGTCCACTGATTCATTTGTTAATTATTTTATTGATTGCAAAATTAGCATTTAGCCACTATCGGCGTGCGCCATCAGAGCAGAGAGACTGACGGAGAGATGAAGAGATAATGAAGGACATTAGGTTGAGGAAGATGAAAGGATCAGAGACACGATAGTGGAGAAGAAGGAGCGGATTGAAAAGGACGGACTGGAGGACTGGCAGGAGAAGAGCAAGAGGAGAAAAGCTATCTCAGTGTTTCCTCCAGACCATCTGAAACAAATAAAAGAGCTGACAGAGAGAGCAGAGACACACTTAGAGTGTCAGCGCTTTCCTTTAACTGAGAAACAGACTGAGAGAGAAAGGAAGAGGTATAGAGAGAAAGAAAGAGAGGGGGAGCAGGCGGAGGGGGGAGATGGAATTTGACAGGAGAGAAAATTGATTTTCTGGGATGAGATTTAGGTGTGATAGGCAAACAGAGAGGGAAGGTGAGGAGAGGGGTGGAGTCACTAACACACACAGACAGTACCGTCCTGTAAATCTTCACCTGCTGGATCAAAACCACATGATGCAGAGAGAGAGGGGGCAGAACGAGCAATCGCAATGACAGCAAACTGCACCAAACCAGATATCAATCATTTTCAAATAGAGTTGGTCGTTTCCAGTGACAGAGAGAGTAATGACGTGATACAAAAGCTACCAATGGAAACTCTGGCATTGATTCACTAAGTAATACAGATGCATGCTAAAACTGAGATCACTCTACACTCTCAGAAATAAATGTACAGGAGCTGTCACTGGGGCAGTACACTGGGGAGTTCACAGTGTTACCTCAAAGGTACATATTAGTAGCAAAAATTACCTAAAAAGTACCTTTGAGGTTCCCTTATGGATCCTTCAGGTACAAATATGTACCTTTTAAAAAGGCACTGCCCCAGTGACAGCTCCTGTACCGTTATTTCTGTAAGTGCAGAAAGAAAGTGCACCTCAATTGAATTGTTTTTAAAAGTGTAAAAAGAGAGCGTCAGTTAGTGAGACAGGTATGGAGCCAGTGTGGTTTTGAGAGAGACTAGCAGACAGAGAGGTCTGTGAAGTAAGACAGTGAGAACTACATACTAGTGGAGTAGCTAATCTATGGTTGTATACAGTGGTGACTGGCACAACCAAAAGTATCCTGGTGGCAGAATTTTTATTATTTTTATACTATAATAACCTTTTCCTCCAAAGTTAATTGTTGTTTACTTGAGGCTGACTATACTTCTGTGTTGAGCACACATGTATGGTCCGGCGCAGCCTTCACACGGTTGCAGACCCCTCGCCGTAGCTGACACTAACACGCACCTGTCAAAAAATGTAATTACATGTCGAGACAATGCCTAGCACAAGCTCTGTGATTGGTCGGCATGTGGGTGGGGACAAGAGCTGCGGAAACCTGGTGGAGCCAACATTATGAAGCTGCAGACACGGAGACCCAATCGCACTCAGACCTGCACGCTCAGACCAGCACTTCCAGACCGGTCACGTGTCCGATGTTGCTACTAGCTAGAAAGTGCTGGTCTAAGTGTTGGAAGATGTCCTCGCTGCTGTCTGTCACGATGACATACTGGACCAGGTCCACTAAATAGTGGACATTGTACTGCCCACTAAGGTGTAGCCCATGCTACTGTGACAGTTGGGTTTAGGGTAGGGGGAGGTGATCATCCATTACGTAGTGGACCTGGTAGCTCGTGCTGCAGTGAGGACTGTCTCTGCAGTTGGGTCTCCAGACCTGCCTCTTCACCTGAACCAACAGTAAGTGGCACTGTCTATGAAAACAATAGGTCTAAAAGTGCTGATGTGAGTGTGCAGGTCTGAGCGGGCAGTTTTGGGTCTGCAGCTTCACCCTACTCTGTGGAGTCCCATGAAGGAGCTCCAGTTGGAAACTTTTGTTTTGTGCTTATGATTAAAGTTGTTGCACGTCCGTGGGATCCCACCTCAGAGTAAGTGAGTTTGAACTACTTGTACATTCGGGTTACATTCAGAAAACAACACAACACCCGCGAAGCAACTTCGACACAGAGGAACATAAAAACTCACTGCCAGCTAGTGTGCTGGAAATGTTATTGTAGAGCAACACAGACACCAAGGCATGTGCCATGGGTCACAGAGAACGCTCGATAGCGAAGTATAAACCAGACTTTACAATCGAGAGAATTATGCCAGAATGAACCTGATTTGCAGCTTTTGTTTTGTTTTGTTTTTTGCATTGATGGCAAATAAGAAGACTGTCCATCATTTTGACACATTGTTTTTTCAGTAGTCTAGACCAAAGTATATTAGAGTCATAGACATTTTGAGTAATGGTAATATTTGTCCAGTTCGACAATGCACAAAAGAATAGCTACACTTGACATGATGTGGAATCCTTTTGAATGGAGTGAGATAATTAGAGATAGGGTTGAGATACTGAGATTATGGGTGAGTCAGTCAGAAAAGGAGGAAGAGAGTTTACTGTTAGATAAACAGAACGAGTGGAAATTGCTCAGAGAGAATGATGAGCAAAACGAGGCAGACAGAAATAATCTGAGAGGTTTTTGTGGTGCCCTGATATAATGTGAATGGGAGACTGGATACAGAGATGGTTATGAAGAAAGTAAGACAGGGAGATTGTGATAATAAGAAAGATTATATATATATATACTGAAGTACAAAGTGACTCAAGACAACAAGACAAAGAGAGTTAGGGACAAAGAATAAGAGATAGTGAGATAGGCAGAAAGATTGATACAGGCAGAGAGAATGAGACAGATAAAGAGAGTGAGACAGACTAAATGAGTGTGACACAGATACAGAGTGAAAAAGACAGCAGAGGTTTGTGAAGTCCTACCATGAGGCAATAAATGGAAATGTTTACATGGAGAGAGTGAGACATGAATTCAGTTCAGATGTGGAGGTAGAGAGTGAGACAAGTGGAGAAAGAAATATAGTGAGACTGGCAAAGGAAAGTTTTACAGGCAGAAAGATAATGAGGCAGCAAAGGGCAAGACAGAGAGGTCAGAAGAAAGGATGGAAGATGGGCAGAATGATCAAGGCAAACTGAGAGAATGAGACAGGAAAAGAGAGAAAGACAGACTAAAACAGTGACGGATAAAGAGTGAAAGTGTCAGTCAGCAAATAAGAGGTTTAAAAAGTACTGGCAATATAGGATGAGGGTGCGGGAGATCTAGACAACAGGAGATAAATAAGAAAGAAGAATATGGGGAGACAGGTTGGAAAGCACATAGAACAAGAATCAGACTAAGGACTCTATTTTAACGATCTAGGCACAAAGTCTAAAGCGAGTGGCGCAAAAGCATTAATTTGTGTCCGAATCCACTTTTGCTATTTTAAGGATGGAAAAATACGCTTTGCGCCACGGCTAAAGGTCTAACATGGTTGTGCTTATTCTCTTAATGAGCTATGGGTGTGTTTTGAGCATGACGTGTATTAAACCAATCAGAGTATCATCTCCCATTCCCTTTAAGAGTCAGTTGCGTCACACCATGGGGCATTTGCTTTATTTGGCGCAAAACTGAATGCTTTACTAGCGAGAAATCAGTTAAAGAGACCATCTGCAGCGCGAGGATAAAGAACGAGCCTTCTCCATTCGGCCTCTTTACTTCCTCTTTATTTTACTTTTACTCTTTTCTTTACTCCTTTACATTCGTGGATAAGAAAATGGTGTTGTACGCACTCCACTGAAGACATTCATCAACCTACATATTTAATATTATTTGTTAAGCGTAAAGATTTGCTTCAAAGCTATTTCTAAATTCAGTTGTAATTTCCAGAAAACATATAAATTAACAATAATACCTAAATGTGGTCAAAAAACTGAGTTATATCCAAACACACGTCCTATTCTTATGTCCCATATGGTGATGCAAACGTCTCCAAAACCCAACAGGTGGACAAATCTAAACTTGTTTTTACTAAAACAAATATAAATATACATATAATAAATACTACTACTTATAATAATAACATTATAAAAATTTATATTTTCATAAATAAACTAAAAAAAGCCCCCCGACATGAAAAAGCCATGGGAGTAGTGGTTCTTATATTTATGTAGAAAATAATGTTTGTAACATTTTAATCCTTTAATTTTTCTTGTGTATTGCTGTACATCCTTTGTGTGTTAAGCAATGTGTAGTCATTTTGGACCTGCATAGGTGCATAACTAACACACTCTGCTCTGGACTTTAGACTTTTATGTAGTCAATGGCACAATCTTTTTCAGTTCTTCAAAATAACAACGCACCAACAATGCGCCTTAACACTCCACCTGACTGTAACACCCATGAGTCCACAAAGTAGTGCAAATGGATTTGCTATGTAAACAATGTGGCACAAAATGTGAAAATTAGGGTTGTGCTGCTCTGAAAATAGCAAAACGCGCCAAAACATCTTGCACCTTATTGCACCGGATGTATGATAGGGCCCAAAGAGTGAGATAAGAGAAAGATACAGTAGACAGAAAGAATGAATATTTGTCCCCAGATCTTTCTGAATGAAATGTCTACTTTACTACATCCAATCAGCTCACAGTAGAAAAAAAACAAGCCACGCCCATTGTTGTTTCATTTGATTTTTTGTTTCTCAATGAACTGAGTCACAGATTCCAGCTCATGCTGACTCTTAAGTGTAATAGTGCACACATATCTTCATAATGGGTAGGCATGTTAGTACAAAACAATTGAAGCAGTAAAACAATGCCAAATAGTGGTCATACGTGATAGTAGCACAACGGCACATTCACATGAACCTCCTCCTGTGGCTTGAGGTAGTGATGCCTGCTGTCTCTGATGACTCACAGCTCAGCCCATCTTTACCGTCACTGTGAAGAACAGACGACGCAGACACAGAATCGAAAGATAAAGCGCAAGATCCTGCAATCAGCCCAAGACCGTATGCTACAAAGGACTTCTTCTCTCCCGCATTTCCTGCGGCACCTCTGGAGTTCAGCAGACTAAGTGCTCCTCTCTCTTCTGCCTGCGATAAAAGTTTTCCTGGCAGAACTAGAAAGGACACGGGTCGGGAAGAGATTCAGCTGACAAACCGCACACAGGCCTCGGAGCAAACAGACCAAAATAAGCTCCACAGGCACGAAAAAGAAACAACAGCTTCGCAACACAAAGAGGAAAGATGGAGAGAGATCTGCTTTCTTTTAGCTGTCACTCAGATTGTCGCTGAATCATGCCAGCTCCACATGAAAGCTCTCAATTCTGTCAGGATTCTGCTGCTTTTCTGCCTGTGCATTTGTTAACTTTTTTCAACCTGTTGAGGTGCAAGTAATACTTACAGACGTGGGTGTCGCTGCCTGCTTTGCTTTCTGTCTGTCTGTCTTTAGAAACATCTACGTCGTTTCCTAAGGGCGTCGGTGATTGAATGACTGAAATAAACACACACACACACACACACGCACACACACACACAAACAGTTAAAGTGATTTTGTTTAAGTGCCAATTAGATCTGTCACCCAGTTCCTGTAATCTACTCAGAGAAAATAGTTTTGTGGCGGTTTCTGAAGAAGGCTGTGTTTATTACTTTCTGAAGAATGCTAAGTTTATTACATTACACAATATATGTTTACTATTTATTTTTTTATTTTTTTGGTATTTGTTACGAATCATTATAATTATGACTATTGCTTTAAGGGTGTGTTCACACTTGATGGTTTGCTTCCAATTAAATCCACTCTGGTGTGATTGCTATGTTCGTGAAGTTCATAAGAATAATTGTGAATACTGTAGACTGAAAAACAAAATGTGTTTTGACACAGACCAAAGCCATCTAAATAAATCAAAAACAGGACTTGATATCAAAAGGTGGGACCATGAGTCCTTGTGCTTCAGAAATGTTTAATTCAGAGAAATTTCTACGACTGTTTTGGCTTCTTTACACATTTATATGCTCTTCATAATATCTCATCTGATAAATAACAACTTGTTTACACATATAGGCTACAAGCTTTTTTAACCCATCATTGTTATTTTGGGCAGTAAGTTCTGACACAAACTGATCATAAAATGTCTACAACTGAAGCTGAACTGCACAAATGCTAAGCATTTTGTCATTTTTACAGAGCAAAAGAACCAAGAAAATTGAGGCCCGTTTTACACTAATACGTTTTAATGAACGAAAATGATCCACGTCCACACTGGCGTTTCACCTAGCGTTTCTGA
This sequence comes from Danio albolineatus, assembly GCA_903798035.1. Taxonomy (NCBI): domain Eukaryota; kingdom Metazoa; phylum Chordata; class Actinopteri; order Cypriniformes; family Danionidae; genus Danio; species Danio albolineatus. The sequence continues at coordinate 7,391,519 of CAIGQQ010038942.1, forward strand.
AAAGATCTCCGTCCACACTATACCACTGAAAACACACGTCACGTGACCATACACACACACTGTCATGAGCGGCAGCGCATGCGGAGGTCTGAGCTTCAGACAGTCAGTGGGTGCTTTGATCACAAAACCCCAGGTGAGAGCAGCTCATGTTGGACAGGTCATCAAGGAACTACCACTGGATCTTACTATATTTGTGTATCATGATATTTAATTCATCTTGTCTATGTCTAACGACTCTTTGGTCATTTGAATCTATTACTTGTTCTCAGTTAACGCGTTATGGCTGAGTTTGAAGATAAGTTAATATATTAATTAATGTAAGCACGTTCTCTGATTCTGCATATTGACTGATTGCTTGCCTTTATTTCCTATGTTTTTTAAACTTATCGTATGTTATACTTTTATCATGGCCATTATTGATTGTTAAAACTGATATTCAGCAAAAGGAACAGGATATGTTCCTTAATTTTAATGAAAATGAAGGGAAGCAGTAATGTTAGGCTCAGTTTTGTTATAAATATATATATATATATATATATATATGTATATATACAATGACGGTCATATAAATATGGAGCTACACGATGCCTCAACATTTTTGAAGTCTGTTAAATTGTTAACATCAAAATAAAAATAGGCAGTTTCTTATATCATGTTCTCATTATATTGTTAAGGTTGTGAAACAGGGTTCTGTGTTCGCATATTCTCCCCGTGTTCATGTGGGTTTCCTCCGGGTGCTCCGGTTTCAAAGACATGCGGTACAGGTGAATTGGGTGAGCTAAATTGTCCGTAGTGTATGTGTGTGAATGAAAATGTATGGATGTTTCCCAGAGATAGGTTGCGGCTGGAAGGGCATCCGCTGCGTTAAACAAATGCTGGAAAAGTTGGCGGTTCATTCCGCTGTGGCGACCCCGGATTAATAAAGTAACTAAGCCGAAAATAATATGAATGAATGAGAAAGGTTGTGAAACAACATAGCCAGGGAGATGTAAATAGCCTCCGTTTTCAGTTGTCTCCGTTTTCCCCATCCACACTGACATGGAGCAGCAGCATTTTAAAACGAAAATGGCCTCTTCAGTGTTTTCAAAACACTCCATTTTCAGGACTTGAATACTCTGGGGTAGTGTGGACAGAAGGCATAACTGTATCAAAACTTATGCATTTTAAAACTGAAACATCCCACATAGCAAAATATCTCTGGCCCAGCTCTGGCCCACACAATCAGCTTTTGGCCAACATGCCGCAGTGAATTACGGTACATGACTGGACCAAACATGGACCATATCTGGGCCAAGACTCAGCCAAGTTAATCACCCATAATTGGGCCTGAACTGGGCCAGATATGTTGGTGTGTTACTACAGCAAAGAAATTGATAAACCCATGAATCATTGCACTTTAGGCGTGCTATGGCCGTGCTTTTTCTCAAAGTGACATGATTGGTAAAATTTATTTTTTCTTTCCTTGAAAATAAAAAATTTATTTTAAATGTGGGTCAAACTGGCAAAACTTACCCACATATCAGTTGCTAAAATCTGTCCCGAATTCTACATTTTACATCTGGCCCAAGTATTGTGTGCCGCCTTAAAGACGGTGCCACCTCTGCCAAACCAGGGCCATGTTTGGCCCACATGCCGTATGCCAGTGCCGGATGAATGCCTGCTCTGCCAGATTCATGCCAAATCTGGGCCAGAATTCTTTGCTACTAGGGATATTAGTGTAAACGGGGCCTGAACTGCATGCGTGAACACACCCTAAAACTACAACTCAGTTGTAAGTAAATCTATAATTTACTGTACAAAATAGTTACAGTAGAAACAGAATGCATTTTCAGCATCTTTTGCACTGAGGAAAGTTCTGTCAGACCTGGAAATACTGCAATCACACTCTTATTTAAGATATTTAATGAATATGGATAAGGTGCAGAACTGTATGAATGATGGCTGTTCAAATTTGGATTAAAAAGAGTTTGAACACATTTTAGAGTACGGATTCTGACACAGTGTGTATTGCATGTGCGCAAACCCCAGTCTAGTTTTATATCCACACACGCTGCTCTGACATACATCAGACTGAGGATCAAATGCAAGAGTCCTGTGAGCGACAGATGGCTCCTCAGTCAGTCAACATCAATCAGTCATGCAATCAATAAAAATGACTAGGCTGTCTGCTTGTTTTTTCAGGCACAAAATAAACCACTTCATCTTACGGCCTTTCTCTGTCTGTACTAGGCTTAAAAGATCAATATAATACATTTTAGATTTATTATTTTGCTTCATTTTAAATTATTTCGTGCACTCTTTGTGAAGCGGCAGTCCAAAGTCCTCAAGCTTTTCTTTTCTGGCTATCTTTCTCTTCCCATATACTTGCACCGTTTACATTCTTTCTTTCCTTTTTCTTTCTCTGTCTCTCTCTGCTGCTCTCTTTCTCTCTCTCTCTCTCTCAGCCATGAATCTGTTGGGGCTGAACTGGCAGCTGAAACCTGTGGTTGGTCCCATGCTGAACAACGGCTTGGGAGCCGGGCTGCCCAGCAACAGTGACGTAGCAACATCGCCCTCTGGAGGCAGAGGTGAGCAGCACAGCCTGCAGTCCTGCACAATTTTACTATAAGAAGGATGCCAAGATTGTGACAGAATAACACAATGAGGAGGGAAAAAAAACTATAAACTAGATTCAAAAAGAAATCAGTTGGGCTGAAACCTCCACTGCCCTGTATATCAATTTGTTTCCAGCTTGTAGTCATTTTGATTTGTGTTTAGTAATTTGCTTCTCTGTCGCACTCCGAGGTCCCATCATGACAGCACATTTATGCCCACACACACTTTCCTGCCTGCTTCCACGATCGACAAGAGACATTATTCTCTGAGCTTCATTTCTGTAGCCGTGTGACAAGTCGTAAGAAACCAAGTAACCATGTGATTAGGTAGAGAAGCAAGGCATTGTGGGCCAGCGGTGCTGGGAGGGTGATTACATTTTCAAAAATAGTCTGTGAAACTGTATGTGTTACGCAACAAGAAACATGTCAAAATTGCTTTTCACACTACACTCAACTCCTTGTTATTGTCATTCTAAACCCTGCTTCTAACCCAGGGTATAAGGATCGTTGCACACTTTAGACGAAGTGGAGGTACTGTACAGTATGAATCCTGCTTTTGCATGGTAAATTTGTACAGTGTGAAACGATGTGTTGTTATAATGTCATGGCTGTATGCTTCGCAATGACAGCCAATCAAGATCTTTATATTCACAGTTATAGAAACACTGCATGCAGGGATCTGCTGTCACAAAGAACAAAAATGTCAAACGGTAACATTTGCTCTTACTTTTGTAGTCAGGAAAGTCCAAAAATGTGTAATATGTGAGCATTTGCAAAGTAAAAAAAGCCCTAAACCCGGAATATACACTGTGAAACATCTTTATATTGTTACTTTTATTGATTGCTAATGTTTTGCCCAGTTATGATTACTCTGGGTTTAAAAGGACACAGTATTAACCATTTTCATGTGAAAAAGTAGTTGTATGCTATCATTATTTCACATTTCTAATGTTGCATATGATGTCATTTAGTCCAATTTTGTGTAAAAGCCAAATATAAGTAAGACAAAGGCACTGAATGTATACTTCAACCAAAGCTGAATATTGGAGAGGGGTCAGTGCAGTGCAATCTGAGATGCATGCAATGCTTTTTAATTGGCTCACCTAACCCCACCCCTTACAGTGACGTCACTAGCGCCATTGAGTGCATTGTGTCTCATCTTGCATCGTTAAGGCTGCATCCAGATACTATTGGAATATTGTGTGATTATTTACTCACCCTCTGCTTGTTCTTTACGTATTTTTGTTGAATACAAATTAATATATATTTAAGGTTTGATGTTGGAAACTGGTAACCTTTGCATGTTATTATTTTTTCCCTACACTGAAAAAAAATAATATGCCAAATTTACTTAAGAATATAGTGCATAATTTTTGCATCCCTCTTTTTAAGCAATTTTCACATTAAATTTAAAGCAATATTACCTAAAGATCTTTAGTTGAAGATGCTTAATTTTTTTAATATTCTAGCAAGTGATTTTGCTCAAATTTATCGGTTGGTTTAACACAATATTTTAAGCAGTTTTTGCTAAAAAAAAATAATTATTTCTACCATTAAAGTTCTGTTTACCCAATTATAAAATCTTAAGCACATTTTATTGAAAATGTTTAGTTATGTAACTTTAAAATACTAGGTAACTTATCAGTTAACTTACAATTAGCTATACATTACAAAGGGTGGAAGAAACAACAGATAACAGGTTTAAAGTAAAGAACTTCTTTGTCAGACAAATGCATTTTAAAACATTTCTTAAAACATTTGTTAAAAAATGGCAAAAATGTAAAAAAAAATGTACTGCTTTAATAGAAACAATTGTTCAAAAACAGAGTATTCTCAAAAGTAGCGTTGAAACTGAAAGCTGTGCCAGTCAAACATTCAATGGGCACCAAAAAAATAAAAATATATTATAAAAAGATAATATACATTACTGGACGTCATGGTGGAGCAGTGGGTAGCACAACTGCCTCACAGCAAGAAGGTAGCTGGTTTGAGCCTCGGCTGGGTCAGTTGGTGTTTCTGTGTGAAGTTTGCATGTTCTTCCCGTGTTGACGTGGGTTTCCTCCGGGTGCTCCGGTTTCCCCCACAGTCCAAACACATGCGCTATACTGTAGGTGTATAATGTGGAATTCAATGGCAATCGGTTAACAACTATATTAAAAATGATGAAACATTCAACAGATGAAGATAAAAAAACAGCTCAATTTTGTAAACACAATAGAAAGTGAGTGTATGGTGAATACATTTTCATTTTTGATGTAGAGCTCTTTGATGTGGAGCTACAATATTTGATCTGGAAAGAGCAGATCAAGCTGTATTGTGCAGTATTGTGTTCTGTGCAAATGCTGTCAGACGTAGTAGACCATTCAGGTATTACATTTATAACTGTGTGCGTATTATTCATAGTACACATACACATACAGCAAACTCCAGACCTTTTAGTATGTAGATTAGTATTCTATACTTCTCTAATTATTACAGCCCGCATAATCCCTGATAATTAGCACCTCCTCATAACCTACTGATAACTCTGATTTTTCCAGCAATCAAACTTTCAATTAAAGCTGATTATCACCCCAAGCAGACACACTCATGTGCTTACAGACTTACACAACACATTTGCCTGTATACACCCATGTCTTTTCCCCAGATCTCTCTGTCTGTCCCTGTCTCAGATGCTCACACTCGAGTGTCCTAGAAAACACATCACCTCTGTATGAAGGACAAGACAGCAACCCTGCAGAGAGTGGCTAGTCATCTTTAAACACATATACAGACATGTTACAAAACCTATATTCTCAGAAATAAAGCAGTCACTGGTTGGTATCCTTTTCGAAAGGTGCACTTTTGTACTTTTGATGTACTTTCAGTGACACCTGTGTACTGTACTTTCTGAAGAGACACTGCCTGACTGCTGCATTTTAAGTAATAAAACATAGTCCCACATACTGTATGTAGGCTTGTTAAACAGACATAAGACCGAATCACTTGAAATGTTCACAAACAAGGTAATTCCAAAATATAATGAAAGAATCTCAGTGACATTAAATATTAATCAGTGACAGAGAAATTAATCTGTGAAAAAAAGGTTAAATATTCATTTAATGCTGAAAAGTATCACTCAAAACATTGTGTTATTAGAAATGATATACAGTACAGCAGCAATTCTCAAGCTTTTTTCTTCAAGTACCACCTCAGAAAAAAATAGTCTCTCCATGTACCACCATAATAACCGGTATTGAAGTACAATAGCGTAGTAGGCCTAATTAAGCAGCAACAGCACTGCACAGTTCAAAAACAAGACAGATTATTCTTCAAATTGAGATTATTTATTATTGTCAGACACTTAAATAAAAGGTTTAGCCTATTAATATCAATTTACTGATCACATCAGTGTTATCGTACACATCAAGGGGTTAAAAGTGTGTTAATTTTTTACTTTAATTATTCAGAGATTCCTCCGCGTACCACTAGAAGGAAGCTTACGTACCACTAGTGGTACGCATACCACAGTTTGAGAACCACTGATCTACAGTATTTTACCTAAAGCACCTTCAGTGTCGTTCTTTCAAACCACAGGCTAATTGGTAATAGATGCTTCAGAATACATTTTTGAGAAAAACCAGCAAAAACCAAAACAATTTGGTTTAGTGGCTAATTCGTATGAATTTGTACAATCTCTTTCGTACAATTTAGTATGATTTGCTTATCCCTCAATGATTGCTAGGTTAAGGGGTGGGGTTGGGTGCCATGCCTCCTTTTTAAAATCGTAGGATTTGTACAACTAAACTTGTACACATAGAAAACATGAAATATTTATGTCCTTGTGAGATCAGGCTGGCCAAAATGTAACATGTGTTCGACTGCAGATTCTAAGTACAATGAATGCTATCAGGCAGCAACAAATTTTGTTCCTTTTCACACTAATGATATTTACAGGCACACATCATCAATGATTTAAAGGATAATTGTTAAAGGATAATTATTCACCAAATAAATCCCGCAAAACAACTTAATGGGGTTTATGATTAATAATCGAATGAGATTGCCTCAACCATGTGCCATATTTCTCCATGGAAGTCTTTCTATTGTAGTCAGTTTTCTTGATATCTCACAATTTACAGTGTTTTACTTGTGATGTGGAGTGCTTGACTTCCATGAAGCACATTTCCACAAAAGAGATATATATATCTATGTGGTCGCAGTGCACTTTTCTCTTATGTTCACCTTTAAAAACACTAAAGGTTGGGTTTAGGGAAAGGTTCGCTGGCCTAGGTGATCTGACAAACTCTGTTTTCAGTAAAAATATATATAAAGATAATACAACAAATTTAGTAGTGGTTGCAAACTATGTATTTGAGCTAAATTTAAACAAACAAATTACATTGAACATTAGTAAATTGTATGTGTTTGTTTACATTCAGCCCATATAAATTGTTATCAACAGTTTTGCAGAAATCATTTTATCAGTGTTATCAGTTTTTGTTCAAACTTTTTTAATAGTTTAAAGTGATCCAGGTTGGTGTTGTAAATTACATACAAAAACCTTAAAATAAATAATAAAAACCTATAATATACTGTCTTTAGATTTTCTGTTATTTTACAGATTTATTTCTCTATATATTATTTCTTATGCATTATATTATTTTAAACTACTTAAATGTTAGTTACAGTCAATTTGTTAAACTGTAGAGTTGAATTTTCAACATTAAACATCAACAGAGCACAGATCAAGGTTCCATAATGCAATTCACAACTGTACATAAATGGAAAACACAACATCATAAATTAACAGCTATTTTTACAGCGTATATAAGAATGGCCAGAGTAATAATTTGTTAATAAGTGCAACAGTAATATGGGTAAAACTGAATTGTTGTGCTATAATTAAATATTATAAAAACACATTTTCATTTTTTTTTTACATTACATAACATTTATGCTTGTGATGGTAAAGCTGATTTTTCATCAGACATTTCTCCATGCTTTCAGAGATACAGAATTTTTTAAAAAAAAAAAATTTTCAAAATTGAAAACTTTATATTTTTTGTAGAATTCATGATATGTTCAAATTAATGTTCATTTCAAGTACACATTTTGGGTAACATTCACTCAATATATATAGTTTTTATTTCAACCCAAAATTGTTTAAAATATGGACAAACAAAGCTGTTGGGTTAAAAACAACTATACATATATATATATATAT
>CAIGQQ010038942.1:7399718-7416987 GCA_903798035.1 Danio albolineatus
AAAAAAAAAAAAAAAAACATGTTTGGTTGCTATACCCAGTGTTTGGTCAATAGTGGACAAAGCCATGCCTGATTGGGTTTTGTATTATTGGAAATATTTTTTCAATTTGATTTCAATTATATTTTTTAACCCAATAGCTTGGTTTATCCATATTTGACCCAGCATTGGGTTACAAAACATCGTCAAAATTGAAAACTGTTGTAAGACAATCGTTTCATGATATATTCAAATTACTGTTCATCTAAAGTACAAATTTTAGGGAACATTCACTGTAAAAAAAAATTTTTTTTCAACCCCAAATTGTTTAAAATATGGACAAACCTAGCTGTTGGGTTAAAAGCAATTATATTAAAATCTATATCCTAATTATTGTAATTGTCCATATTTTACCCAATTTTTTCAAATGACATTTATTACAGTTTAAAAAAATAAACAATCATAATAATCTTACTAACAGCAAGCTGTCTAAAAAAATGTTTGGTTGTTATAACCCAATGTTTGATCAAATGTGGACAAAGCCATGCATGATTAGATTTTATAATATTGGGAATATTTTATTCAATTCAATATAAATTATTTTTTTTTTAATCCAATGACTGGGTTTGAGAGTCACTGTGGCGTAGTGGGTAGCATGATCACCTCACAGAAGGTCGCTGGTTCGAGCCCCGGCTGGGTCAGTTGACATTTCTGTGTGGAGTTTGGATGTTCTCGGGTGCTCCGGTTTCCCCCACAGTCCAAAGACATGTGAATTAAATATGCTAAATTGACTGTAGTGCATGTATGTGAATGCAAGAGTGTATGGGTGTTTTAAGAAAATGAATAAATGGTTGGGTTTGTTCATATCTGACCCAGCATTGGATTACAAAAAAATCTGCATTTAAGAGTGTAAGAACTTCATTTGGATATAATTGCATTATGTATTATTTCATATTTTAGAAAATATAAAATCTGCACTGCTTAGCACTTTTTTCACAAACAGAGAATCAGTCCCAGACTGCTCTGTAATATTAATATAAATGTTTATTCAATAAATATTTTCTGAAACACTGGGAATTACAATAAAATAATACTTAAAAACAAATGGCTATTTATATGGCCAAATATATTTATCATTTAATTAGTTCTTTTTTATTTTGATGCTGCAGTGTAGTTCATTCCAAATAAAATCCAATTATGGTGTTCTGTTCCAGTCAGGAGTTTACTTATGCCTGTGTACTGTAGTCAGTGAGGTGATTCACTGTGTTTTGGAACAGATCTATTGTGTTCTGTTGTGAAATAAAACTGGACTATTGCTTCAGCCGTGGTCACAGACAGATCGTTTCTTCCCCAAGGAAATTCTCGTCGGGCCCTCCTCTTATGCTCTCTATTTTTTTTTCCTTTTTTAGTTCCATTTCTCCTCTGTCCGTGCTGTTCTGTATTAATGAGGGGGGCTATTTCATCTCCTGTTGCGGCTGCTCCGTCCTGATTGTGTTTTCATTGTTCTTTATTTCCTCACCATTTTTCACAGGTTTTCTCTGTCAGGGCTGCAGTCTCCAGTGTAGATCTGACCTGATTACAGGGGAGCTGTTTTCCGTGTGTGTGTGTGTGTGTGTGTGTGTGTGTGTGTGTGTGTAAGGGAACATCACAACTATAGGATAGAGGGAATCTGTTGCACGCAACCTCCATTTACACTCGGCCATTGCCGCCAGCTACGAGCAAGAGATAGAGAGAATAAAAAAAGATAGAGAGAGAGAAAGACACAGAGAGAGAGAAGGCAACCATGGATTTTCCATTAAATGAAAAGTGGATAACAGCTTGTGTGATTACGTTGGTAAACAGGATGGTGGTGTTGACATGTGGTATGAGCCAAAGCCTGAGGGTGGAGAACACACAAACTCTCACTGTAGAAGAGATCTTTCTGCTCGTTTGAAAGTCCACTAACAGAAGACAGAGAGAGAGAGAAGAGGAAGTGAAGAACTGTAGAGGATAAGAGAAAATCAACAGGTTTCTATAAGTCACTGTTAGAAAGAAGATTGTCACAGTGCCCTGAGCAAACTGAGAACCTAACCCAAGAACCCACTGATGCTTTACAGATGTTTATATACAGTAGTTTTGTTGTTTTCCAACCCTGTTCTTGGAGGCACACCGACAGTACATATTTTGGATGTCTCCCTTCTTTGACCTGTTAACTTCAGATTTTGGAGTCTCTTATTTTGTTCTGATAAGTTGATTCAGATTAGGAAAAGACTGAAAATAAGTACAGGGTTGGGAAATACTGCTGTAGTTAGACATTCAACTTGGTTTCCATGTTTTATTGAGACATAATGAAAATTTCTTCAAATATTTTCCATGTTTTACTATAGACCTAAGGATTTTTATACTCAAAAGTGACCATGGCTGCTTGTTCAAAGTACTTATTTAAAATGAGTTGAAACAACACGATTCTTAAGTGTATATTCTGTATGCTAGGTTCTACACAATTCCTTCATGTTGTCCCCACACAAATTGATTTAGTTAACTTAATAATTTTGACAAATATAAGTGGATTGAACATAAAACAATTCATTTGACCCTAAAAAACTCAAGAACTGTGGGTCACACTTTATTTTGATGGCCCATTTGTTGAATTTAAGTTACATTGCATATACATGCCAACTAATTCTCATTAGATTATAAGTAGACTGTTAGGTCAGGGTTGGGATTAGGGTTAGTGTGGACTTGCAAAGTTAGTCAGTTAAATGTCTGTTGAATGTAATATTTCAACAGATATTAAGCCGAAAGTCTACTTAAATACACCATCAAAATAAAGTGTTACCGAACTGTATTGTTTGAAGTAAGTAATTTGAACAAGCAGCAACATTCTTTTTGAGTTTTTTTTATGTATAAAATACATATTTTTGGCCTTTACACCATAGCTTTTTTTACATTCTCAAATTAATTGAGAGAAAAGTACACACCACATATTTTCTTGAGCATCAGGCAAATTCATATCATATTAGCACGCATCTGAAGGATCATGGGTCAATGAAGACAAGAAAATTCAGCTTTGCCATTGAATGAATGGCATTTTTAGCTGTATTGCGATAGCAGTGCTCTATTACATTGTAATAAAAATGTATAGCGTTTGCAAATCAACACTATTTTTCACACACACTAATTGAAAGTATTAGTTCACAAGCTTTTCATTGTCTGGTAGTCTGTAATTAGATGTTATAGGATGGAGATATCGTCACCAGAATTATAAGGTTCTATCTGACTTTTTTGTCAAATTGAGTTATTGACATAATCTTATTAATTTATTAATGGGATGTTTTTTGGGAAGTTGGTTATAGTTTAAGCCTTTTGGTCACACTTTATTTTGATGGTCCGTTAGTTGAATTTAAGTTACATTGCAACTAATTCTCATTAAATTATAAATAGACTGTTAGGTTAGGGTTAGGGGTAGGGTTAGTGTAAGTTGACTTGTACTTGCAAAGTTTCTTATAGTCAGTTAAATGTCTGTTGAATGTCAGTGTCAACAGATATTAAGTAGACAATCTACTAATACTCAAATGGACCATCAAAATAAAGTGTTACTTTTTATTTAAAAAACAAATGTTTCACATGTCCTGTTTGCTATGGAATGCAAAAACTTTGAAGCTCAATATCTCAAAATCATTCAGAACGCAGATAGAACCTTAGAACCTTATATTAAACTCTGAAATATTTGTATGTGATGTGTGTTTGTGCCCCGAGGAAAGCTTTTAAGCCGAAATGCATTGGCATTATTTTATTTCATTTACATGTTCTCCTTTTATTACAAGTGTTGCTGGAGTTCCCATATATTGACCATATATTTGCATTATGTCCATGCACCTTTATGGTTGTTTAGTGCTCCAGACCTACCCGTACCATTGTACAATAAAATACAGAAAAATCTATCGGATATACTATTTCACCTGAAATATATAACATTGTGTAAGAAAAATGCTTTCGAAATGCTGTTTCCTGTTGACAAAAAACACATTCACAGTGTGTTTCTACTGAAAATCAAACCTCGGAACCACTCAATCACCACTGCAGGGACCTTGCATGCTTTTAATAGATAGTTCACCAAAAAATAAATAAATAAAATAAATGTTAACTTTTCATCCATATAAGCTATTCATCGTTTTCTGAAAGGAGCATTTTGAAAATAAAATGTCAGATATTCAACAAAGAAGCCCCTATTCCGTCTCTCAGGCTGTCCTCTGTTTACTATAATACACATTCAGCTTTCTTTGCACTGGGTGAATGCTGTGGGGTTATGGACAAAAAAAAAGACTTCAGGAAACAGTATTTGTGTTTTTCAACTTCCATCAGATAAGTCTCTCCTGGAGAGAAAGTGCATTTGGGCTGTTTTCGCATTGTTTTCTGCTTTCAAGGCAACTGCTTAGGAATCCATAAACAAGGGGCAGTTGCTACACAGTTGAGGTGAGAGATTGATTTTTTGTTTTGTCCCTTTCCTCTCTGTATCAGGACCGTGGGCCGCTCGAAACAGCAGCATAGATACAGGCAGCCTGGAGGTGGGCAGGCGCGTGACCCAGGAGGTGCCGCCTGGGGTGTTCTGGAGATCCCTCATGCACCTTAACCAGCCTCAGTTCCTCAAGTTCAACATCTCCTTGGGCAAGGATGCACTGTTTGGGGTTTACATTCGCAAAGGGCTGCCGCCGTCCCATGCACAGGTGCGCACAAGCTTTCTATTTACAGAAAGACCACTCTGTGAAGTCCTTTCAGGGGGAAAAAACATCTTTCATCGCAACTGCGGATCAATCATTCATTGCAGATACATTTTAGAAGTCAGCAGGTGTTAGATAAAATCATTCCTAGTGCTCAACTTCAAAGTGTTTCGCCGTTTGATATGTATGAATGCTGTCAAACCACTTGAGATCACGGAAACTAAAAACGTCCCCTCTTGTGCGTTTTTTTTTTTCTTCGCAGTACGACTATATGGAGCGTTTGGATGGGAAGGAGAAATGGAGCGTGGTGGAGTCGCCCCGTGAGAGACGCAGTATTCAGACGGTAGTTTTGAACGAGGCTGTGTTTGTGCAGTATCTGGACCCCGGCACATGGCATCTGGCTTTCTACAATGATGGCAAGGAGAAGGAATCTGTTTCCTTTAGCACGGCTGTTCTGGGTCAGTTGATGGTTAAACTCTAAATATGCATTTGCTTCCTCAAACACTCAAGTGTCCTTACCAAACTGTGCCACTTATATGTGAAGTAAGAGGATGAAATACATTTTGATTCACAACAAGGAGTGATTGCAAGCTTGTAACCATGTTTTAATTTATTTTAAAAGTGTTTTTTTTAACATACTTACGGTATGTGCATACAAATTCACTTACTACAGGAACACTACAGGAATAGTGTTATTAGAAGGCATAGTTCATCCAAAAATACCAATTCTGCGATCATTCACTCTCGCTTTACTTGTTACCTGTTTGAGTTTCTTTTTTCTGTTGAACACAGAGGAAGATATGAAAACCTGTAACCATTGGTTTACACAGTACAGTGGTCCCTCACTATAACGCGGTTCAATGCAAAATGGGGTTGAAACTGTCCGCAGCAAGACCATCGTAAAGGTGCCACACACCAGATGTGCCACACCATGCAGCGTCATGCATTTTAGAGTTGTACACAGGTTTCTATCAGTATATGCACACCAGCTCTGCAAAACGGTGGCTGTCTGCGGTGCCCAGCTACGACTCAGAACACTGTTCATATTTCTGCCACGCCACAGAGTGCCATCTGAATAATTTTGTTTTAAATAACATGTGAATGCGTGCTCGGTATGTGTTATTTCCAACTCATGTGCACGGTGCATTCACTGTGCAACCCCCTTAAGCATGTAGTCTGTTTCGCTTTGTGAATCAGTGACTTCAGAAAAAAAGAACATTACGCTGGATGACAAATATTATCCACACAAAAGCTGAAAAGCTTTATGAACCTTTTGTTGCCATCGATGAATGTTTGCGTCAGACAACAGGTTTTTATCTTTGACTTCATTCTAGAATACTGGACTTATTTTTCTATAAAAGGTTAGAACACAAGTGAGAAAAGTGTATAAAGTGTGTAGTGAGTGGTTTTAGAGCCTTAAAACATCTGTAATACTTATATAGTACTATTGTACTTCTATAAAATAATAAAGCTGACTACTTGGTGGATTTTGCCTATTGCGGGTTATTTTTAAAAGGTAACTCCCGCTAATAATGAGAGACCACTGTATTTGTTTTTTCCACTACAGAAGTCAATGGTTACAGGTTTTCAACATTCACAATATTATACTTTGTTTTCAAGAGAAGCAAAAAATCCAAAGTTTTGGAACCACTTCAGGGTGAGTAAATAGTGAGAAATGGTCATTTTTGGGTGAACTGTCACATTAAATTGCATGACACCTTTCAATGTCTTTTGATAATGCAGAAAATAAATCCAATAATGCAATAAATTAATCAAAGGCAACATTGATTAAAATGCAACAGAGGCTCATTCTGAAAATGTATGCCTAGATAAATTTCTGGAGATCTCGAATTTTGTAGCCAAAAGTACATATTGCTGCATTTCATCTTTAAAACGAATGCTACATGGTGGTACTCCTTTTCGCGCTTACCAGTTGGCTGCTTACCTCCATAGGGATGACTTTCCTGCTGTTAACAGTTTATCCAGTTAGCTCGCCATGTACGTCGGTGAACTTGAGATGCAGGGAGGAGTTGACATTGATGACGAGTTTTGAGTCCAGTGAAGAATGGTTCCAGAAAGCGGGTAATACAAAAACAGATGCCAAAGAATAAAATGAACAAGTATATAACAGGGTGAGAATGTGGTAAAATCTGAAAACATGGAAAAAATCAGGAAATGGCTTTTCTTTTTCTGGATTTTTTTTTGTTGGTTGGGTTTAGGGAAGTGGGTGGGCTGGTCACTGGCTGCTTTTGAAAACACTGTTGGTTGGGTTTAGGGAAGGAGGAGGGTGGGTCAGTCGATGAGTCAGTCAGTCAGTCAATCAGTCAACAGCAGCCTCTGATGGATTTTACACTAGAAGATCGGGCACGAATGGCACTCACAAGAGAAATTTGAGATCTCAAAAGCATACAATGCGACCTCTGGTGGATTCGAAAAATCAAAACTGTAAAAAAAAAGAAATTACCTCCTGGCACGTATTTGGTGCTCTCCAAAAATGTATATAGAGGTACAATTTCAGAATGAGCCTGGGTTAAAATGTGTCTGTTTCAAGTAAATCCTGTTGAAATTCCAAGTCATCAAAGGTAGAATCCAGCATAAGTCCTCTCAATATTTTTTTAAACAAAATTGCACATGAAGAGGATTTCTGATCATTCACAACCAAACATCTTTGAAAATTCACCAAATAAATTCACCGTAAAAATATATTAAAACAATTATTTTAAATGGTAACAACAATTCACAGTGTTACAGTTTTTACTCTAGTTTTGATTAAAACAAACTCAGCCTTGAAAAGCTTTGGGAGACTCTAAAATAATTAATTCGAAGAATTAAAAAATTATTAAGAGGAGAAATGGTGTGGTGTGTGTTATCAGTCCTCCTTGCATTTCTACATTTACAGATGATTTACACAGGCATTCATTCAACTGGTGTTTCATAAATGAGGTATAATGAGATACTGGTAAATATGAAAAGGAATGATTTTTGAACATCTGGATTTATCTGTTCGAGTCTGTATAGAATTACAGATAATTGTGTCCTTGCGGTCCAGCAAAAAGGAAAAATAATGAAAAGCTGCGAATCTATTAATGTTATACAGTTTAATATATATCATTATCCACTTTAAATGAGATAAGCACCTTGTGGCTCTGTTCTATGAATATTCACATTCATGAATTCTGCGAATAAGTGGTGTCTCACCAATTAACCTTGCGCTAATCTACTGTGATATGGCCTACTTTCATTGCTGTGATATTACTCATGGCTAATGAAATGATGTGTGACAGTGTTTGAATGAATTGTATCAATAATGACCGGAGACTCAGAATTGCTGCGAAAGAGGGACAGAAAACGCGAATGAGAAAGAGGGAGGGAGGGGGATATGGTGGAGGAAAAGACAAGATGAGAGTCGGATGTGGTGGTTACAGCTGTCATTACCATCAAAGTGGCCTTTTTTAGAAAGGTTTCATTCTTTTTCGCAGACTCTGTGCAAGAGTGTCCCCGCAACTGTCATGGGAACGGAGAGTGTGTGTCAGGAGTGTGTCATTGCTTTCCAGGCTTCCATGGCATGGACTGTTCGAAAGGTAAGAGACACTCCAATTACACCACGAACTCTGTTGTACAGCAAGAGAAATGAAATGTGACAGAGAGAGAGAAGTGAGAACAACTTTTACATCCATGTCACTCATTTTGGTGAAATGAAGAGTGATCCAAATAATTCCAAACTTTATAACTTTTTTTCTTTGGAAATTTCTGATTTTATAGTGTGATTTTTTTGTCATTCTGGAGATTTGACAGTCTCAGACCTCAAAAAGAGGGACTGGGATGTTGTTTAAAAACTCAAGAATGAGCAAAGAGTTTTATCTGGGGCTGTTCTGTACTATAAAAACTAATCAGTCTCATCCACCTTAATCTCCTCAACATCATTGTCATCTTTGTTTGTCAAAAAAATATTTTGTTTGTCAATGAAAACCAAAAAAATATATAATAATAAATAAATGCAAGTTAACACTAGAACAGCTAAAGCCATTTTAACTGTTTTAAATGCAATAACTTTTTTTAAATAAAATGCTTATTATTAATAAAATATAGATTTTTTTAAAAATGTGTTTATGTTTTCTTAAAGCATAGATATTTTATTTTGTTTAAGTATAATGTGCATAACGGTCTTTAACTGTACACATTACAAATGGCTTATAATTTTAGCTTTTACATTTGTCCTTAACGTTTTTTTGTTTGTTTGTTTGTTTGTTTGGTTTTGTTATTTTGCTATGTATTGAAATACATAGTGGTGATGATTTATATCCTGAGATTAGATTTGTATCACAAAGAAATGAACAGAATAGTTAGAATAGTTTTAACAGAAGTTTATTTAGTTGACAGTGAGCTCCTGTAATATATTTTCACATTCATTCAAATTTTGGTTTCATGTCCTGATGTTGTTTAAACATATTTTTATTGATGGATTTTGATTTCAACGGTGGCTGCATAGGATTGTTTTTAATAACTCCAGATTCCCCTTCACCCACCCCTCACCCCCCCAAAAAATGAAAAAGATAGATGTATTCATTTCAATCATTCATGTTTTTATCTACCACAACATTCTGCAAGAACCCTTATGTGTTTGCATTTAGACTCTGAAAACATTTTCACTTTAGGCTGCAGTCTGATAAAAAAGTTTAATTATAGTTGCTAATATTAAAAGGTTCATTCTAAAACGTCAATAGATGTTTTGAACATAAATTACATGGGGAACAAATTACATGAATTGTTTGAAAAATTACATGGGCCATTCTAGTACTTGCAGAATTCCAGTAGTTTTAGTATTAAAAAGCATGCGGAGTAATGTCCATTCAGACAACACTGGATTGCTTCCAGTATGCCAGCAACAGTGGGATTCAAAGAGTTGAACGCATCAAAGATGTGCATTAATCTCAGCAGTCCCAATGGCTCTAGACACTCAGCAGCATTGGGGACAGCCCGAGAGTCCAGATACCTTCTGTGTGTGTGTGTGCGTGTGTGCTTGTGAGTGTTTCTGACCTAGCTATATGGTTGGGGACCAATTTGATGAAATAATTCCCAACTTAATTTATAGATCATCAGAAGGAGAAATGATTCATAAATGGACTGAATTCTAAATTTGCCAAAAGTCGGAGTGGTAAGAGTTTGTAGTAATTATAATTCGGTAAGAATGGCAATGGGAGGTTCTACGTAGTTTAGATAGCCAGTCATTTGCATACACATCAAATACTATTTGTGTTTATATTTTTGTATAGTTTGTTATTACGAAAGTGCTTTAGTTTTATGAGTCATCGAGAAACTGAGATCTCTGTGTTAGTGGAGGTCTCTCTCTCTGTCCTTGTCTCTCTCTCTCTTTCTGAAGCATAAGGATGATGAATGGCGGTTCATACAGCCCAATATCTCCCATTGTTCACCTGGGAAGCCCATGATTAATAGTTTTGTTACCGCAATGTTAAATTACATTTTCTTTCATTATAGTTTTTTCCAACCTATCAAAGCTCTCCACTCACACCACTAGTGCTGACCCTCTGTCTATAAATATGTGTGTGTATGTGTGTGCGTATGTGTGTGTGTGTGCGTGCATGGATATTTTTACAAAGCATATACTCTCAAGACTCTCTGCATTCAACTCAGGAAGTCTTTTTTAGACTGCCGCTAACTGGACATCTTTTATTGGGGCTTAGGGAGAGTGCTCATGGGTAATATACTGTAGTCTTAAATTAAGTACATTAAGTATTTTAGAGGCGATACGGTGGCACAGTAGGTAGTGCTGTCGCCTCACACCAAGATGGTCGCTGGTTCGAGCCTCGGCTGGGTCAGTTGGCATCTCTGTGTGGAGTTTGCATGTTCTCCCCGTGTTCGCGTGGGTTTCCTCCGCGTGCTCCGGTTTCCCCCACAGTCCAAAGAAATGCAGTACAGGAAAATTGGGTAGGCTAAATTGTCCGTAGTGTATGTGTGTGAATGAGAATGCATGGATGTTTCCCAGAGATGGGTTGTGGCTGGAAGGGCATCTGCTGCGTAAAACAATTGCTGGATAAGTTGGCAGTTCATTCCGCTGTGGTGACCCCGGATTTATAAAGGGACTAAGCCGAAAATGAACGAATGAATGAAGTATTTTAGATTGAGACTACTCTGGTCCAGATTTTATATATATGTTTGTTTGTTTATTTGTGTGTTTGATTGTTTATTTATTTATTTATTTATTGTGGCATGCTATAGCGTCATTGTTGTGTTTTATTAAATATTACCATGTTTCTGTACATATATAATGATAATATTATTTTTATGTCATATAAATGTGCAAAAATTCCATCATGTGTTACATTTTTTCCTGATTTGTAAGTTGTTTAAGTGTCTGCTAAATTGAAGAAAGCTCACCTTCACAGGTGCTTTTTGCAAGCTTGTTTTTAGTTTCTTAAAGAGAATTTCACCAGACTGAGTGTCGTGAAATAGAGTAAAGCCTGTTTAAAGATTGAGGTTTGATTTTACATCATATCACATCAAAATGATACTTCAGTTCCCAGTGCCTGTATCATGTCATTCAAAAACACATCCATCAGCACAACTGCTTACCTGTTTCTTAATCTCTTCAGAAACTTATACATATTATTGGTAAACATACCCAAAATATCTCCCCGTGTTGTTTCATTTGTCTCTTATGCCATTTGCCAATGCCCTATGGTCTTTAGAAACAAGTCATTGCAAACAAAATTCAAATATCAGATGCCACTCACATCAAATCCTTATTCTCTCTCCTTGTTATGTCTCTGTTTCTTCTGAAGCGGCATGTCCTGTCCTCTGCAGTGGAAATGGTCAGTACGACAAGGGATCGTGTATCTGCTATAGTGGATGGAAAGGCCCGGAATGCGATGTTCCCATCAGCCAGTGCATCGACCCCCAGTGTGGCGGTCATGGCACATGCACTGAGGGCACATGTGTTTGTTCTCTGGGCTACAAAGGACAAAATTGTGCTGAGGGTAAGTGTGTGTGTGCGAGTGTGATAGCCTTAGATAGATGTTTTTTCATAGTCAGTGGCTTGAGAATACCATCAGTGGCTATAATAGCTGTATTTTGTCCATTGCAATACTTAAAAAAGAAAAACACACATTCTCACATATTCAAGCAGTCATCTTTGGCTGTTTCCCTAGATTCTTTGGTAGGACTTAATGGGCTCCGGCAAAAACACTTCACAGATATAAGTAAAGGCTTGGAAGTGTATCGATCTGTGTGCTGAGAACAATAGCTTTGGTCTTGGTTCATTTTTTTGTGTTCAGAGAAGTTTAGTGGCTCTTGGGTAAGACAGTGACTGGCAATAAGAGAAGGAAGAAAACTAGAAGACTCCCAGGAGTCTAAAAATGGAAAGGGAAGAGAAAGAAAAAGGCAGAGACAGAAGAAAAAAAATAAGAGGACAGTAGAAGAAGCTGGGATGAAAACAGCTAACAAACACAGAAATAGGTTGATGGAAAACAGAGTTTCAGAAAGTGCTGCTTTTTACAGAGAGAGTGAGTGATGGCAGCTAACCAAACAAACAAACAGAATAACAAAGTCCTTGCCTATATAATTTTTTCTAAATATTATTCATTGAATACATTAGCAATGCTAAGGCTAATAAAGATTTTGATTCAATTGTCGTCAAATAAAGTTCAATTGTAAGTACATTACCTACAAATTTAAATTCTGTCAGTATTTACTTACTCTTATATTAATTCAAACCTGGCTAAACATGTCTCTTTGTGTCTATGTGGGATAAATGTATGAAGTGAGTGTACAGTATGTGCTGAGCTTTGTAATAGCTATGCAGCATACAGTATCATCTACAAGGTCCTGTCAGGCTTCAAACATTTACTGCAAATAAAAACAAAATGTACGTTTTTGGTATACAGTAGGTTCCTTTAAACGTGCATGTTAGATATTATGTTTGGGGTGCAAATATTCCCCCAAAGGTGGTAGCAGCTCCAATGAAAAAATGTGTTAATTCACATGTATGCATTTGGTACTTTGACACTTTTATCCAAAATGACTCACATTCTATTGAAAGCACAAGTTGTCTAAAAAATCAAACCCACAACTTGATTGCTACAACCATGCCCTGCTATTTGAGCTACACTTAATAAGCATATCAATGTCTAATTGAAAATCAAACCATACAAAAAAGGCTGTATCAGGGTTATGTTTAAGGCGTAATGAGTTATTTAATCAGTAAGAAAAAAGAAAGAGCAGAAGTCAATGAAAAGTGCCCACCATGGCAGAAAAACAAATGTGAGTGTGTAAAAAGATGGAGTGGTTTATTGTGGCACGAGGAACTTGAGGTGTTTTAGATCACAAGGTCAGCACTTTTGCTCCTTTCATTTTTCCCCTGCCGTTCTAAGATTTTTCAAATCAGATATTCATCACAGCAGAGTCACTCAAACAATTTACCTGAAGTGCCGGTGACATAGAAATCGATATCCGTGATGTGCTGTTTCTGCAGCATAAACAATTGGCTTGAATGGCTTTATGTGCGTGAGGGGAAAGGAGCTGCAGTTCTATCAGCTGAGGGGGGGGGGGGCTGAGACAGGAGTGTCACACAGGGCACCACAGGGCCGGGTAATTTGTCAAATGGCTTTCTCGCACTTTTCATGGCCAGATCTCTTCTTTCGCTCAGCAGTCGATATCAATTTTTTGAGGCACCCCGGATGGAACATGTGAGAGACAGGGTCAAAGTCAAAAAGAGAGAGGAAGGTAGATAGACGAAGATGCTGAGAAAGTGAGATGGAGGGTTTGAGAGGTGAGTGTGAAAGGCTCTAGACAGGAAGCTGCCATTCTCACACTGAAGGTGTGGGATATTGATTTTTCATGTTTAGATGAAAGACATAGTATGTGCTTGTGCATGCTTTCTTCAAAATTCTACATCACCAGTCCAGTCATATGGGAATATGCATTTTTCCCCCTTTTTATTATGTTCGCAGTATCTGAATGTACACAGTGAGTCACATGGGTCTAGTAATTGGTAAATGGTATAAGAAATTACTTCACATAGTTTTAGGATTGCATTCTAGTTCACCCCTAAAATCAAAATTAAACTTTACCGTACAAATTAGTTGTCTTATCTTCTATTGTGACTAATCTTGTTCAATTAAATGCTGTGTAAAATAAATATTCTATCACTTTCGACTAGAAATAGCTCATTTAGGTGACAAACTAATCATCGCAGTGACATTAAAAGCCTTTATGACTCATCTTTCCACAGACATTTTAAAAGCAAGAACTGTTTCATCATATAATTTTTTTTCATATAAATGGCAGGTAAAGCCTCACTCATAACTAGGCCCACACGGAATCTGCGCGCGCAGAATTCCGCAGACTTCCGCAGACTTCCGCAGATTTCTAGCCCATCATTGATTCTGTATATTTACTTTTAATTAATTTCAGTAATATTATTGACTAATATAAAATATTTATATAATTTATTTACAATATAGTTTGTAAAGTCATATTTTCTGTCTTTTAGTAGATATTTTATATGATTGACTTGCTTTGTTTACCAAATAAAGTGGATCTTATTGAATATCCATTGTAAACATTAAATACAAGTTAAAATGGTATTACTTTTTATTTCATATATTAAGGTTTTACTTATGATACTCCCAAAATCATTCCGCATAAATCCGCAGATTTTTACAAAAATTCTGCGCTGAAATAGCATAAAATGTCCGTAGATTCCGTCTGGCCCTACTCATAACTCTCACCTGTTGTCTGCAGTTGACTGCCTGGATCCAACCTGCTCGAATAATGGCATCTGTGTGAACGGAGAGTGCCACTGTAAACCGGGATGGGGCGGACCCAGCTGTGAGCTACCCAGAGCACAGTGCCCAGATCAGTGCCACGGCCATGGTGCTTTTATTCCAGACACAGGGGTCTGTAGCTGTGACCCCAATTGGATGGGCCCTGATTGTTCTGTCGGTCAGTCTACATGGTTTGATTGGATCTGCAAATGTTTTAGTCTAACCTTTCAATCCATTTCATTATACCTGATTTTTAATGAATGCAAATTGTTATCTTCCCTTCTCTCATCAGAGGTTTGCTCGGTTGACTGCGGTACACACGGCGTATGCATGGGTGGTTCGTGCCGCTGCGAGGAAGGCTGGACGGGTGCAGCTTGTGACCAGCGTGTGTGTAACCCACTCTGTGTGAAGCATGGAACCTGCAAAGATGGGAAGTGCGAGTGTGAACAGGGCTGGAATGGAGAACACTGCACTATTGGTAGGCATATGCCCACTCCTGAACCAGACACTGACCTTTTGCTCCCTACATACACCATCTCAACAGATGCCTCCTTTTTCTGTGTTTAATGTGTACATGAGTATGGCAGGTCTTTGGATCAAACTTTTGGTCATTGGGCTAAACTTTTATCAACTAGTCAGGTTTTAGGAAAATGGTATGAATAATTTTGGGTCTAGGTCAGGGATCACCAAACTTGGCCTGGAGGGCCGGTGTCCTTCAGAGTTAAGCTCCAACCCTATTCAAAAACACTGGAACAAGCTAATCAAGGTCTTATAAGGTATACTTGAAAAATCCAACAGCAAATTGAAGCTAAACTCTGCAGGGACACTGGTCCTCCAGCACCATGAATGGTGGCTCCTGGTCTAGATTATTGTTTGGGTAATGACTTCTCTAGAACAATCAAAGGATGCTGAATTAGGAGCATAACCTACTTCTATACGTATATCTCAGGATTCAGAAGAAGTTTATGCTGATGGTACTAGGGATTTTTTCTTTACTTATCCAACAGGATGGGCTATGCAGTACATAACTCTAAAAACATTCATATTAAGGCTGTGTGCCCAGTGCTGCTCAAATCATTCCCTGCCCACACTTTGGTGAAGAAAAATTCAGGCTGATTGTAGCCTCTTGTGATAACAAAAGCAAGTACTTGTTTACAACACAGAATTCACAATAGTTCTAATGTAATGCTAATTAAACACACTTGAACCAGCTAAACAAGGATCATTAACTAAGAATTGTAATAAACTTCCATACTTGTGTATTGTAGCTAAAACCAAGTAAGATGGCTCTCCAAGAGCAGGACTGATCTGAACTTTTGCTTTACCATCTTTTGGGAAAGACATGCACATGCAAGAGTGCAAACACAAATGTAGTTCATTGTTGAAGTCAGTGATCTCTCATTTAAAGGTGGAGATTAGCAAACTGAATGCTTTGCTTTAATACGCTGTTACCACATTCCCATTAGCTCAAATGGGTTGTAAACAGGGCAAAAGACAGATTAAGGCGAATAGTGCAGAAGAGATGAATGAAGGCTGTGCTGGTGGGGGGTTATTGAGAGGAATTGTACTCTTCCTCTGTCTGGTTTTGGACTGAGAATAGACTTAGTTGTGTTTGATCACTCCTCACACAGCAGAGGCATACGTGTGGGCTGCTGGGTAATGAACAGTCTATGCGGAGTAGCAGCAACTGATGAAAGGTAGAGGCGTCGTCACCTTGATAAGTCACACCTCTTTTTGTTTTGACTTCTCTCTCAAAAATAGACTCAAAAGCCAGAGTTTTCCTTTCTCTCATCATCTGTGGATGTGTGCGTGTGGATGTTTGTCTGTCACTCCAATGATGACATGAGCGACAAAGACTGAAAGTGCTCTGCCTTTAATCCTTTTCCCTATTGAACGCCGCAACAGGAAGTCTGTCTGTTTATCGTCATCAAACTCTATCTGTAGGATAAAAACACCTTGTAAAAGGCTTCAATCTTCAGCTTCCATTTTTATATCACTTCTGTTTTCAACTGATTCCAATGCAGCAATTGCATGTATTCATTTGTCTTCCTGTTATGACACATTTTTTGTTTCCTCTGAATGTCCTCTCTGATGCAGACTTTTGGGATGGGAGTATTGAAGGTATTGTACCTCGTCGTACTGTGACTAGTGCTAGTTGCACTTTAGTCTGGTTGTGAGCAACCCCCCGCCTTCGATAGCTTGGCTGCATAGCAACTGTGTGCTTCTGTTTGTAGAGTAGCCGTGGTGGAGTAGAATGTTGTGTCGAGTAGGTTCATAGTGCTAATCTGTGTTCTTCAGCATGTGTGTTTATATCCTTGTTGTCAGATGATGATAGTATAGTTGTAATCATCTGTTTTGCACCATGTTGCTTTTGAAATGTCTCCCCCCACAGCATTAACTGGGCCATGAAAGAGTTTGATTTGTCTGATCCACTTAGTCCTTCAGACCTTGAGATACAGTAGTCCTCTACACTAGACTGTCAATGTAACACAGGTTTCTTTACAGTCATCAAGCAGACATCTTAAATTTTTAACCAAAACTTACAGTACAGTAGTTTTTGGGACAGTCCTGACGGAGTAACCTAATGTTTGGTGTCATGTCCATGTTGTTGCTTGAGTCAAAGTGCAATTCAAAATTTATTATGTGTCAATGCCAATGCAACTGGTTCCATTTGGTCTGAAATGGACTCACATTGCTAGCTGACATTGGGAGGTGGCTATGCTAACAAAACTAGCTACTCTTGTGGGCAAGGGATTGACATGCATAGCTCATCTTATTTACACCAAATCACCATAGTAGATCCTGGAGACT
>CAIGQQ010038942.1:7432545-7444391 GCA_903798035.1 Danio albolineatus
TCTCTCTCTCTCTCTCTCTCTCTCTCTCTCTCTCTCTCTCTCTCTCTTCCTCTCTCTCTTCAAGTTTCCGTGGGGTATGAATATGAATCATGTCCTAGTCTGGTGCTGTGGGAGAAGAGGACGGCTATGCTTCAGGGTTATGAACTGGAACCTTCTAGTCTGGGTGGCTGGTCATTGGACAAACACCATATACTCAACCTACGCAGCGGTATGAGCCTTCTTAGTTCATTTATTCATTTTCTTTTCAGCTTAGTTCCTTTATTAATCCAGCGATCGCCACAGCAGAATGAACCGCAAACTTATCCAGCACGTTTTATGCAGCGGATGCCCTTTCAGCTGCAACTCATCTCTGGGAAACATCCATACACACTCATTCACACTCATATACTATGGACGATTTAGCCTACCCAATTCACCTGTACCACATGTCTGTGGACTGTCGGGGAAACCGGAGCACCCAAAGGAAACTTACACGAACGCAGGAAAAACATGCAAACTCCACACAGAAAGCCAACTGACCCAGCCGAGGCTCGAGCCAGCGACATTCTTGCTGTGAGGCGACAGCACTACATACTGTGCCACTGCATCGCACAGTCTTCGTAGTCTCAGTTATTATTTCAACCACCAACCATTGAGATATAGTTTAAAATACAATTTTAAAATGTTTTACAATTTTGAATATATTTTAAAGTATTTATTCCTTTTTTGCAATAAAGCAATCAAGGCAATTTTTCAGCTACATTTTTCACTAAAGTCATCTGCTTTGTCATTTTACTTTTTTCATATTTTAACATTTAATTTAACGGATATTTTTTGGTAGCATTACATATGTATTGTTGTCACTTTTAAATGTAAATGTAATGCATCCTTTTATTAAAAAAAATAATAATTTGGATCATATTGTCCTATTGTACTGACAATTTGTTACTAAATCTTTCTAAAATCTTCTTTGAACTCATTTTGCATTATTTATAATATAATATAATATAATATAATATAATATAATATAATATAATATAATATAATATAATATAATATAATATAACATAACATAACATAACATAACATAACATAACATAACATAACATAACATAACATAATATAATAGGCGGCACAGTTGCACAGTGGGTATCGCTATCGCCTCACAGCAAGAAGGTCGCAGGTTTGAGCCATTTGCCATTTCGGTGTGGAGTTTGCATGTTCTCCCCGTGTTCGTGTGGGTTTCCTCCGGGTGCTCCGGTTTCATGTGGTATAGGTGAATTGGGTAAGCTTAAAAGCAGGATTGCAAAACTACCATTAGATGATGAAGTCCCCTAATTAAAATGACTACACTTTTTAAGCAATTGTTCACAACTAAAGTGAAACTGATTGTCACTGTAAAATAAGCATCATTCAGACCATTTGAGATTTGGAGTCACTCTGAGACACAGGAAGTCTGATGTGATGTGATGCCTGACTGCTTTTAGTGAAAGAGCTTTTTTTTTTATCAATAATTTAATGTGATGCCATGAAAATGGGGTTGTAATGTTCATAGATGGCTCAGGTAAACAGCTTTTCCCCAAAAATGATCTTTTGAAAATGGCACTTTTCTTTTTTTTTTTTTTTGTCCATTTAAATGGTTATTGTTTCTTTATTCATCTGACACCAGGCATCCTTCATAAGGGCAGCGGTGAGAACGTCTTTGTGTCCCAGCAGCCACCCATCATCACAAGCGTCATGGGTAATGGACGTCGGCGAAGCATCTCGTGCCCGAGCTGTAATGGCCTGGCTGATGGAAATAAGCTGTTGGCACCTGTAGCCCTGGCAGCAGGCATTGATGGCAGCCTCTATGTCGGAGACTTGAATTTTGTACGCAGAGTTTATCCCAACCTCAACACCACACGCATACTGGAGCTCAGGTATTGCAAGTTTTTTTACAATATTTTTTGGGGAAAATAGCTGAAACCTGAGTACAAATGAGTCGCGTTGGCGTATAAGTTGTATTATATCATTTTATTTAAAAATCATGTTGGATAGGCTACCAGTAGCCAAAGTAATATATATATCTTATATATATATATATATAATATATATATGCTTATATATATATATATAAGCATTGTAAATATATAGTTTAGTTAATTACCTCTCATTTGATAGCAGTACAAATTTGGTCATACTTTATGGTATTGGTTGAATTATGTTAATTGCAATTAATTTTATAGGCATGGAAAAATATGCCATATATTCCAGAAAGTCTTCATAATGTATTATTATTTTTGACAACTAACTTAAAATAGAAAACTATTTTATAGAATAATACAACTTTGAATATTTACTGATTTTATATTTTACCTATATAAAAAAATCTATTAAATATTAAATGTGTCTGTATGCATGTGTGTCCACCAAAAATTTGATTGTTATATCTTTGTTTACAGAAACAAGGATTTTCGACATAGGTGAGCCTAACTTTTACTCTTTTTCACATCCTGAAAAAAGAAAAATACTATAGTAATTTTGATAAATACTATTGGGTTCTCCAAACTGTTGTATAGCAATTCTGTACTTGCTATGGTAATTATTAATGATGGACGCTGGACAACAGGGTTGAGGATCCTTGTGCAGTTTTTTTATTATTAAGAGTAGTCAGGCAGGCAATGGTCAGTCACAGGTGCAAACAGGTACAAACAAGGGCTGTTTCTCAATATGCGTAAAACAATAAATAATGCTATAATGTTTAAACAATTTTTGGTTAAAGATGTGTAAGGGTCATGTGACCATCAGGAAGAACGCAGCATCTCATTTCTCACAAGACGCGTTCTGTGTTCTCGTGCTCTTCCGAGTTTGTTCTTCTGGCTAGACCGATCTTCACAAGAACACAAGTCCATTCACTGCGTTCTTGGAATTTACAGCTAAAGAATCCGGAAGCGTAGTCCAGACACAGGTAGATGGTCGATACAGGCGGTAGACAACGTAAACAATAGAACAAGGCAAGGATAACACACGGAGAGACAAGACCAGTAAATGCTTTGTAAAGTTACATGGTTAATAGCAACAAAACTCAGCAAAGTCTGTGTGTGTGTGCTGTATATATAGTCTGTGTAATCAGTTCTTGAAAAGCTCCCAGCTTTGTGTGCGTGCGTGCGTGCGTGCGTGTGTGCAGGCGGGCGGGCAGACGGGCGTGCATGCGTGTGTGTGTAGTCAAAGGAGAACTGGAATAGGTGTGTGTGTGTGGTGCATGACAGGATTTGTAGTCCATATGATGATGAGGTTATAGTCCTCCAACGATCTGTATGGAGTAGGTTGTTGGTGATTGTGACAGAAATACTACACCATTTAAACAATTACATCATTTAAACCAGTGTTTCCCTACCCTGTTCCTGAAGGCACACCAACAGT
Source organism: Danio albolineatus (assembly GCA_903798035.1). Classification (NCBI taxonomy): domain Eukaryota; kingdom Metazoa; phylum Chordata; class Actinopteri; order Cypriniformes; family Danionidae; genus Danio; species Danio albolineatus. Next base: position 7,435,927 of record CAIGQQ010038942.1, read on the forward strand.
ACACATTTTCTCCTCCTAATCAAATACACCTGAATTAGCTCAGCAAAACATTAGAAGAGACTCCAAAACTTGAAATGAATGGTACAGATTAGAGAGACATCCAAAATAGGTACTGTTGGTGTGCCTCTGGGAGCAGGTTTGGGGAATACTGATTTAAACAAAACTACCATTAATACACTGAATTTTATACAACTATATATAGTCTATTTTACTACAATACACCACAGTTTTCTGCAGCATGCTACAATATATATTACAGTTTATCAGTAGTTGCTATGCAGAATAACAAAGTGTGGGAAATGCTACAATATACTGTATACAGTAGAGTACACTTTACTATAGTATGGTTCAAAACCACTATAGTATTTACTATAAATTACTATAGTACTTTGTTCATGTAAGATTATTCTTGAATTAATATATAAACAGACCAGCACATTATGTAATTGCAGCACTGACTCTGTAATGACCTTATTTTTCATAGTAACAACCCGACTCATAAGTATTTCCTGGCGGTGGACCCAGTCTCTGGAGCTCTGTTCATCTCTGACACAAACTCCCGGCGAATCTACAAGGTGCGATCACTCACTGGAGGAAGACTGCTCGCAGACAATGCTGAAGTAGTGGCAGGGACAGGAGAGCAGTGCTTGCCCTTTGACGAAAGATGTGGGGACGGTGGAAAAGCTGTTGAAGCCACTCTCATGAGCCCCAAAGGTGAGCTGGAAATATCAATAAACACAGAAGCTGAATCAGTCTTAAAGCAGCTTAATCCACCTAATCCCTTGTTTACTCCCAGACATGAAAATATCCACGATGGGTCAATAGTATCCCCTTAAAATAATCAATACATTATTTATTAGAAACGTGTTTGAAAGGTTGTTTCATAGTGTTTCAAATCCACAACAAATGTATTAACACATAAACTCTTTTAATCACTTTCTGGTATTACTGTTATGTATATAATCCTTATACAACACTGATGAGAATACATACTGTAGATGCAATATAAAAATCGAAACTTCTAAATTAATGATAACATTGTAATATTAGTGTAACCACTGTACAGTACAGTATCAGCATTGTAACTTATTAGTAATATATGAAATTTTAGGTTTCTAGCACAATGTTTACTGTAACTGTCATAACAACAGTTTAGTAAAAACTTTGGTAACACTTTAGGTCACAATTCAGAGTATGAACAAACCATTAACCAACACTATTAACTTAATAAACTACAAATTAGCTGTTTACTAATAGTTTGTAAGGTAGAAGTTGGGTTTAGGTTTTGTGTAGGATTAGGGATCTATAATCAGCTCATACTTTATAACAACTAATGAACAGGTAATATCTTAAAGGTGACATATACTGCATTGGTTTAATAAGTTAAATTGTTCGCTGGTATCTATATAGTAAGTTTTTGGCTTCGGTAAGTTTCAGAAATGGTTTTATAAGCTCATTTATTACTTCATAAAATACGCATAGAATCAGAAGGTCCATAATTGACCATATATAGTTTGTGGCGTGAATATTAATGAGTTCTGTTCTGACATGCCGCTCTTACAGACAGACACACAGACCATGATGTACTCTGGACAAGAACAAATATAAACCCAATCAGAGTGATGTTAACCTATTTTGACATGATTCAGCAGTCTAAATGTGTTAAAAAATATGCATCACATTTCACAATAAACACTATCAATTAACAAAAGATGTAACTAAACACACAGTATGCCTCTTTGGAGTGGAAATGAATATAATCTGTAAATTTTACATGCTGTGTCCTGATGTGAGTTTGAAACGTGTCTCCCAGTAACACACAGTAAAGAATTTGGGGCTCATGGTTTCAAAATAAACGTCTCACATATGTAGTAAGTGAAATATACGCTTAAAATAACTAAGGGAGGAAAGTCATCACTGTTGTATCACTAGAAATCATTTGGCTTATCAAACGCAACCTGAGACATGCATATTAATGATTTCAAGAGCTTTTTTTATAATCTCAAATCTGCATATGAGTCGTGTTCTCCTGATGACACGGCTGCTCGTCAGGTCCGGATGAATGACCTAAAGTAGCTATACATGCAAATGCAGAGAGCATGGCCGGTGACTTTTGTTACAGTTTTTTTTTGTCTTCTAATTGGCCCATTATTCACTGGGGTTTTACACTCGTGGAATTTACATGAGAATGAGGAAACAGTGGTGTCTGAAGGTCACAGTATGCCCATTTTCATATGCTGATTTTTTATTATTCTACTATGCCTTGGTATAGTTGGTATACCCAGATTTTCATTATAGGGCAACTTTAATTATAGGCAGTAATAAGCCAGTATAGTATGAATAGCATGAATTGTGACCTAAAGTGTTCTATCAGCATGATCATTCTATAACCATGCTTAACAAAACTGAATAAATGTGAATTCATATATTAGTAATAGCCCCCTTAAGGATCATATGTACTAAAATACATTTCTTTGTTAACATACTTTACTAACTGTTGGTTTTAGAGATTTGATGCCATGTGACTACTTTAACTAACCATGCACATATTTATTAAACACACTTTTATTTAATTATGATTTTCTATATTCACAGAAAATGCACTACAACACCAGTTGTGTCGCTTAATAAAAGAAAAACTTGGGATTCAAGGGGTTAATGTTTAGAATACCCCCTTTACATCAGACTTCACGCTAGCATCTTCGCGTATGTCTGTCTGAGGTGAAGAAATGTTTCTTCGGGCTGTCTTTACATCTGTTTCCTTTGTAGCGGTGACACCTAACATGGATAAAAAGAGTCTTATCCTCCAGCTGCTTCCACAATCACAGGGAATGTTCAACCTTAAGCTATTAATTAATTTCTGGATGTGCTATGGGGAGTGCAAGTCTCTGGTTTCGATTATTGGAGTCTCTTGGTATTCTCTCTCTCTGTCTGTCTCTCAGAGATAATGTTACTTAATGTGGCGACTGTTTTAACTCTCAGATGTTACAGTTCAGAGCCTTAAGCGGGCACATTTCTGTAGTATTCAACGTCTTGCAGATCACTTTGAAAGAAAAATCACAATTAGCTCATTTGAAATCTCAGTTGTTTGTCCTAGATGAGAGAAGATGATTTCATCACACAAATGAGTTATGATATTGAAATTAACAATTAAAAGCTTTAAAAACTAAAATATGAGAAGAGATCAATTGTTAACCAAACACTCAATCCCAAAAGTTTCTCATTAAATCTACACTTATTGTGTTATATGTTTTTAATTTACTGCTTTATATTATATTACTGCTAGTCAGTTGTCACATTTATGTCTAGTTCTTCCTCAGAGTAACATCTGAGTCATAGGGCCTTATCATACACCCAGCGCAATAAGGTGCAAGATGTGTATTGTGTGATTTGTTGCTATTTTCAGACCAGCACTAACCTATTTTTCACGTTTTGCACCACGTTGTTTAAATAGCAAATCCCTTTGCGCCTCTTTGTGGACCCATGGGGTTACTGGTCTAAAAAGCAGGTGTTTTAAGGCACATTGTTGCTACACATTGCACAATGCTATTCTGAGAAACTGAAATAGACCGCGCCATTGACCAACTAAAAGCTGGTCTAAAGTCCAGGGCAGAGCTTGTTAGTTATGCACTTATATGCGGGTCCAAATGTTTAATACACACAGTACAGCAATAAACAAATATGTTTACATATGAAAAAAGTGATTAAAAGGTTACACAAATTATTAAATTTTACATAATAATAAAACAACCAATAAAACAACTACATGCCTTCTTTTTCAGTTTATTCATGACAATTTGCATTTGTATAATGTTATTATTAATAATAGTAATATTTATTGAATGCATATTTATATTTGTTTTGATAAAAACAAGTTTAGATTTGTCCATCTGTTGGGTTTTGGACCATATGGAGAAAAAGAATAGGACATGTGTTTGTATAGCCTATTACTATTATTATTATTGTTAAATTAGAACTGAATTTAGGAATATTTTTTTAAACAAATATTTGCATTTAACAAAATTAAACATGTAGGCTAATGCATGTCTTCAGTGAAGTGCGTTTCCAGCCTTTTTCTTACTCCACAAAAGTAAAGGAGTAAAGTAAAGAGTAAAAGTAAAGTAATGAGGCCGAATGGTGGAGGCTCGTTCTTTATCCTCGCACTGCAGATGGTTTGTTTAAATGTTTTCTCTCTAGTGAAGCATTCAATTTTTTCACTTACTAAGTCCACAATGTGAATAGCAAATGCACCATGGCGTGACACAGCTGACTCTTAAAGGGAATGCGGGAGAAGACTGATTGGTTTAATGCACGTTATGCTCAGAACACACCCATAGCTCATTAAGAGAATAAGCACAACAGGCACGTCAAACCATACGCCAGGGCGCAGAGCGTATTTTTCCATCCTTATAATAGCAAAAGTGCGCCATGCAATTTAGGCTTTATGCCTAGTTAAATTAGAGTCCATAGATGAGACATTGACACTTCAAGGAAACATATCTTTAAATCTGGATGTACAGTACTGGGTTTGACAGATAGAGTAAAATGCTAAAATTAGTTTTTATTCTGTAAATTTTGAAAACATTTATTCCAAGTTTCAAATAGAAACATTGTCATTTAGAGAATGTCCCCACAGAAACTGTTCAAATATTGTTTTGAAGTTAAAACATTGGTATTGTGTTGTCTGAAAAACATGGCATCTTTTATGTTTAACTTTTGAAGAAACATCATTCAATATTGGGTCAAAAACTCATCAAAACTGCTATTAGAAATATGCAACAACTTTAGCATGAGTCACAAATTCAAAGTTCAACATGCGTGTAAACTGGAATTAAGTACAACATTTCAATCCTAAGCAAACACACAGTGATAAGAAAGCAAAAGATAAAGGTTCTACAACAAGTTTGAGCAGGTTTTGAAAGTAATATCCAGGTTTGGTGTATGGAAAAAAAATAGCCAGTCTGACACCAAACTGTCAAGGATGTCACATTGTCACATTTTCTATATGTGACGTTGAATTTGAGCTTCTGGAGAGAGCGAAAGAGAGAGAGAGAGTAGAGAGGTGACAGACTACACAGGCCTCATTACTGATTCCCAGATGACTTCACAGTGAAAAGGCTCAGTCAAGTGCACTCAGTCTCTCCCCTCATGCTATTTGTCTCCCCATCTTTTTGTTCAAACCCCTCTGCATCATACACCTACACAGGTCCATTCTGTGAGCCTCTTCTTGTCAGCACTTGGAGATATTCTCGTCTGCTCTGCCTTCAGTGTCTGATAAGGAGAACTGATGGGTTGACACTGGAGTGACGCTTGATGGACGTGTATTATTTGCTTGCTTATATAGGACAGGGAGTCGTGAGGGAAAGACGAATTGAGCAGAGCCTGAAGATAAACTTAGAACAGGTTGAAACCAGATCAAAGATGCTCTTGCTCAGATCATTAAGCGCTGCAAAAGACAAAAATAAAACGAGCCTGACAGGCGAAGGGTTTGAGAGTCTGCGTAACCCCTGAACTTTCCGGCTGACTCCTTTACCTGTTTGTTTTCTCTTTTCAGGCATCGCTGTTGATAAAAACGGGTTGATGTACTTTGTGGATGCCACCATGATTAGGAAGGTGGATCAAAACGGCATCATCTCTACTCTGCTGGGTGCCAATGACCTTACAGCTGTGCGCCCGCTGAGCTGCGATTCCAGCATGGATGTCAGCCAGGTCAGCCAAATGAAAGCCCACGTTATAAATTATACACAGGGAGAATAATAATTTTTAAAAAAAGAAGTTTGATTGTTCTTTTGATCATAAAATCTTTGAATCTTCTGAAAAATAAGCAGACACACAAGTATTAATCATATCTAGGCAGCGGTGGAAAGTAAAAAGTACGATCTGTCTGACATTATTTTTCTATGCAAAGTTTCATTGGATGGGAACCACATGACTGATTCTATGACTAAAGGTTGAAAGAAAATAGTGCATTAAAAGTACTGATACAAAGCTCAAGTAAAAGAACAAGTACACATTTTCCTACTTAGTAAATTCCTGAGAGCAACTACTCAACCACAGTATTTTTATTTTTTACTTCATTACTTTACACAACAGTTAGGCTAGTAAAAATTTGATTAAAGGTCCTGTGAAGTTAAAATAAAGTTAGTTTTAAGGATATCTATTAGCTAGTGTGCTCCAAAATAGTGACAAAATTTGAGTTCAGATAATATAAAACTGGTGTAAACATCCAAATCCTGCAGTTTGTCACTTACACCTTAATGGATAAGCGATTTTTTTGACGTCAGCTCAGTTTATTATCAAATCTTGACCAATCATATGTAGTATCTGACATGCATCACCCCCTTCAAACTGGTCCTTTGATGTGCTTGATCTCACTGGCAGAGCTGTGATTAAAATGAAATGCTATTGGCTGGTTTTTTTTAAGGAAGAGGAGCGACTCTTTTCTTTTTTCAGTTACATCCATTGCTAAATAAAACATGCAAATTTCAAAGCACTTCACAGGACCGTTAAAAGCCTAGAAATGGTACTTAGATAATCTAAAAGATTAATTTCAACTAATTTAATGTAAACTTTTTTTTTTAAATTCAGGTTCGCTTAGAGTGGCCCACAGACTTGGCAGTAAACCCCATGGATAACTCTCTGTACGTGCTGGAGAATAATGTTATCCTACGCATCACTGAAAACCACCAAGTGAGCATCATCGCAGGACGGCCCATGCATTGCCAGGTGCCTGGCATCGACTATTCCCTCAGCAAACTGGCCATCCACTCTGCCCTGGAGAGTGCCACAGCTATCGGCATCTCCCATACAGGCGTGCTTTACATCGCCGAGACAGATGAGAAGAAAATCAACCGTGTGCGGCAAGTCAGCACCAATGGAGAGATGTCGCTTCTAGCTGGCGCTGCATCAGACTGCGACTGTAAGAATGACGTCAACTGTAACTGTTTCGCAGGAGATGACGGATACGCCACAGACGCCAGCCTCAACTCTCCCATGTCTCTGGCCGTCTCACCGGACGGAACGCTTTACATTGCGGATCTCAATAACATTCGGATCCGCGCCGTACGCACTAACCGACCAGGGCCTTCAGCTCTGGGACGATATGAGGTCGCGTCCCCTCAGGAACAGGAGCTGTATGTGTTTAATGAGGAGGGTCTCCACTTACAGACTATCAGTCTTGTGACAGGTCTGCCCCTCTATAACTTCAGTTACGGGACTGATGGAGAGCTGGCCATAGTGGTGGATAACTGCAATAATACGGTGAAGGTGCGAAGGGATGGAGCAGGGCAGGGTGGAGCAGGACTACTCAGGCTTGTGCTGCTTCCTGAGAATCAGGTGGTGACGCTGGGACTGGATCCTGCGGGAAGTCTCCGCTCCATCTCGGCTCTCAACCAGGAGATCGTTCTGCTGGGGTACAATGGTAACACTGGGCTTTTGGCTACCAGGGCTGATGAGACGGGCTGGACAACTTTTTATGAGTAAGTTGTATTGTGCCTGTGGTTTATGAAGTGCTGTGTGTTGATATTAATACTATGCATGACATATCATCACCTTGGAATTATAAGGTTCTATCTGTGTTCTGAATGATTTTGAGATATTGAGCTTCAAAGTTTTTGCATTCCATAGCAAACAGTACGTGTGTAACATTTGTTTTTTAAATAAAAAGTCTTCAAATGTAAGCAACTTATAAAAAAACTTCCATAATGTAAATTAGTTGTCAATTAATAAGAATATGTCAATAACTCAATTTTGACAAAAATGTCAGATAGAACCTTAGAATTCTAAGGTGACGATATGTGATATGTTACATTTTCAGTGATTTCAATTTTGCTTGGAAAGTGTGAGTTTCCTTTTTTGGAAAGAGCACAACAGAACTCCATTCATAGTCCAATTTCAAAAAAAAGTTTGAGACTGTACTTACAGTAGAAGCCGTAGAAGCCCCCAGGTAATTCACACATTACAATCTAAAAATAAAGATTCTGAAAGTAAAAAAGCTTTTTTTTTTCATTCAAACGAAGGTAATAAATCTTAGATGTTTTTTCAATTAATGGTTCTTTATGGAATTGCAATAAAGAACTTTTATTTTTAGGAGAGTAAATGAGAGTAATGAGTTAATTTTGTAGATGTTTTTTATTAAAGAAAATATAAAATAATAATAATTATATACTTGCAAACTATATACTGCAAACTATATTTGCGGAAAACCTATTCGGCTCTCTCCCTCAACTTCGTCGTGCACGGAGTGAGCTCTGGTTAACATCTTTCTCCCGCTCAGGTTAGCTGTAATTGCCCGGTGTGCTGCGTCAGCTCTGATTAGTTAACATAGTAAAATCATGCGCACAAGAGCGTATTCTGAATAAAAATCTAAATAAATTAATAGATAAAATTGCAGCCTTACACAATTAATAAATTGCATGTGCTTAAATCGCGATTTTTTTGCGATTGCGATTAATTGCACAGCCCTA
>CAIGQQ010038942.1:7444791-7477915 GCA_903798035.1 Danio albolineatus
ATATATATATATATATATATATTAGGGCTGTGAATTTATATTTATATATTAGGGCTAGAATTATAACAATTCCTGAGCAAAAAAACAATCTGCATAATAATATTGGCTGATGAAAGTGAGCATAAGAGACTTCTTTTACTGTAGATCAATAAAAATAGTGACCACTTGAAAACCCTATTTAAAATATAGACAAATTCAATAGGAATATCCATTAATTGAATTTGAAAAGAGTGCTGGATTGATACTTTTCCTTCCTGCAGAGTTCAATTCCAACCCTGCAACACACCTGCTTGTAATTTCCAAGGGAACCTGAAGATCTTGATTAACTTTTTCAGGTGTGTTTGATTAGAGTTGGAACGCTCCGCAGGAAAGAAAATCTCCGGGAGCAGGACGGAGCAGCCGTGCTCCTGAGAATGTAGAATTCCCCACACTCCACTGCACTGGCACAGACATCAGCCAGACGCTGACAGATCTGTGGCACCATCCAGATCTGCTCCCTAAAGTAACGTAACAGAGAGAGAGAGCAAAAAAGAGAGCGAGAGAGAAACAGATACAGGGAGGAAGATGAACCTATGTCTAGTCAACATGGGTGCAAATGTATCAAATTTTAACTTATTAATGATTATAATGGCTCATATGATGATTTAAAGTTGTTCAATTATATGTATAAGTGGCGTATGCACGTTTCTGCCTGTTTTGTTCATATGCCATATTTATAAATGAGACCCCAGACCTTTCTGTGCAGAATTTGTACTTTTATATTCTCCTAACAAACATATTTATAAACATATTGTACCACTATGGTCATCTATGGCTTCACATTAGTTATATAGCATCTCATGTGATGTATTTTTTTGTTATGTTGTTTTTTTCTTACTGGATTTTCAGTTTGACTATGTTTGTTTATAGCTGGTCTAGCTGACTCTGATACCCTGCTAAAACCAGCAAACCTTTAACTTAACTCCTACAAATTCAGTATTCAAAGGAGCATATCAAGCATTCATTGGAACATTGAAGCAGATCAAAACTTTGGTCATACTTTTATAATATATGTTTTGTAACGTATGTACATGCATTCATTCACAAATTAAACACTGTATGACTTTGGCTGCATTTACACTGCAGATCATGATGGTCAATTCCGATTTTGTGACTTTCCGTTTTCTTTTTTAATGACCTGCTTACATCATCTTTTAAAAGTGACTCGTATCTGATTGTCTACGGTGGCTGAGAGAGCTTAACGCGCTGCAATTTAAGAAAGCACATGCAATAACAAAAAACACCAATTAAGAAAAGATCTTCATCAAGTTCGCGTTTCTTTCGTTGTTTGTGTTTTGACCAATTTGCTGCGCGTTTCTTCCGTTGTCTGTGTTGTGAGAATTTGCAACAGGTGTGCTGTCAAATTGATGAAGATCGTTTCTTAATTTGCTGGTGTTTTTTGTTATTGCATGTGCTTTCTTAAATTGCAGCTCGTTAAGCTCTCTCGGCCATCATAGATTGTCTGCATTTACACTGCACATGGCAAAGACGCAATGAGCAGGAAAAAAAAAAAGAGCGGGCGCTGACTAACAGCTGATAATAAATGAGAGCTCTTTTCTCCATTTCTGTATTAAATCTGTTCACAGGGTTTATTTGTTGTTGTGGTTTTGTTTTTTTTATTCTTTTTGACTAGTTTGTTTTACTTAAGTTCTCATTTGGCCATCTTCTTTTAGTCTAGGTCTTTTTAAACCAGTAGGCATCTTAAATCTCATGTCCATGGCATGATTTATGCATGTGATGTATGCAACAGTTTACGTGGTAGATGTTGCGCTCTCTCAGTCTTTAAGCATGCTTAAATACCTGTGCTACATGACAATATACAAGCTTTTTTAGTCTTCGTGTATGAGATTTAAGGTTTGGGAAATGAAAGCATCAAAGTTGATGTCATTCTCTACAGTTTTTAATGACCCGCGACTCACATTGACAGGTGTAAATCTGATCTGCCTGCAGACACGAGGGCACAGATCCAATTCATATCGAATAAATTTCCACATATGATCAAGGCCTGAATCTGATTTGAGTAAATCGGAATCCTTGGGATTTTTTCCTGCTTACACGTACATGGGCCATATCCAATCTATGCCACATGGGAGGAAAAAGTCGGAATTAAGTCACTTGAACCATGCAGTGTAAATGCAGACTTTGATAGGATCTTGTAGTCTGTAGTTTGTAGTACCCATTTCATAATACATGTAAATGTTCACAGTAAAATTACTTAATGACAAAACAATTGTAAAGGATGTGAAATAAAATGTTAATATAGTGTTATTATTATAAATGCAGAATAATTGAAAGAAGAGAGTAAATAATATGAATTTCACAATGTCCTGATATTCAATGTTTTTTCAGGTATGACAGCGAAGGGAGACTCACCAATGTGACATACCCCACAGGAATGGTTACAAGTCTGCATAGAGAGATTGAAAAATCCATCAACATTGACATTGAGAGCTCCAACAGAGATGATGACGTCACTGTTATCACCAATCTTTCATCAGTTGAAGCCTCCTATACTGTTGTGCAAGGTATGTCTGTTCGGTAGACTCAGTAGCCTCATGTATAACTCTGTGCTCATTTTGGTTAGTTACATTTTTTGTTTCATTTATGCCTTGATTGTTTTATATCAGTGACTACAGATTTACTCAGCAAAATACAGGTACTCCAACATCCATGTGGGAGACTAGTAGTACTGTATAATTCATCACAGAAAATCGCAGCATTTGTTTTCTCTCTCAAATCTAGTTTGCGAGTTGTTTTGCTGCGATGCATATGATCTGAGACAAGTTCATTATATTATTTCAAGTAAATATTCACTGTCTTCTACCTGCCCCAGCCCCAATCCCCACTATCCCAAAGCTTATTTCATCTGTTAAGATGAAAAGACAGAAAGGCAGGGAAAGAGATAGAAAATGTTTAACCTCCTTCCCAAGGCAGACTAAACAAAAAAGTCAAACTTCAATACAAGCAGACATAACACAAGAAGGGGGAGGAAAACCTTTTGAATGAATTACAGGGGATTTAATCCAAGGAGAACGTCCCTCAGATCAAGCTTTTGAATCTAACCTTGACACGCTCATGAGGCGAATAATAAATTGCTTAAACGACTTTAAAAGGCCGCCTTATAAATTATCAACTATATTATCTCAAATTAAGAGCGTACCTTCTGCTCATAAATTAGTTTCATGGATTGTAATTTATTTATAGTGGATGTTCTGAAGCATAATAAATGTTTGTGGCACTGTGAAACAAAGGGATTTAAGGCTTCACATCATTTGTTTTAAACAAAGCACTGCTCTTGTTATCTTTTATAATCCGAAGAAAAGACAGCCAGACTGTTTTTGAGCTGATAAATGCCCCAAAGCCCTTTCATGAGTTCAAAATAAATCAAGCCTTGTTTGCTGTTGCCGTTTTGTACTCTCGTCATGTTGAAAATTTGTCATGAAACATTTTATTTTGGTCTTAATATGATGGTAAATTTGCGTCGCTCTATCGCCCCCTGCAGATCAAGTGCGGAACAGCTACCAACTGTGTAACAATGGCACCCTAAGAGTGATGTATGCCAACGGGATGGGCATCAGCTACCACACTGAACCCCATATCCTGGCAGGATCAGTGAGTCCCACTATCGGCCGCAGGAACATCACCCTTCCTACTGACAACGGCTTGAACTCCATTGAGTGGAGACTGCGGAAAGAGCTGTCCAAGGGCAAGGTCACTGTGTTCGGGAGGAAACTTCGGGTGGGCACTACTTTTAGGATTATGATATCTCTACTGTAACAATTTATGTTTACATTGCAATAACTAAATCATTTCACATTTTTTGCATTTTGCAGGCACATGGACGCAATCTACTGTCAATAGATTTTGACCGGAACACACGGACAGAGAAGATCTATGATGACCACAGGAAGTTCACTCTGAGGATCACGTATGATGCCCAGGGAAGGCCGGCAATATGGCAGCCCAGCAGCAGCCTTGCGGTGGTGAATGTGTCATACTCCAGCACAGGCCAGCTGGTTGGTCTGCATCGCGGGAGTATGAGTGAAAGAACAGAGTTTGATGCGCAGGGCCGAATCCTCTCACGATCTTTTGTTGATGGAAAAGTGTGGAGCTACAGTTATCTAGACAAGGTGAGATTGGTTGAAGTAAGATTATTAGGAAAGATTGTATTTAGTTATTCACAGAGCAATAAAATATTTAATTGAACAATGTTTGCTGACAAAATAAATCAAATATATTCATTGTACTTTTTATGTTCTTTTTAATCAGCATTTTGTCGTTTTTGACATTATTTAATATATATATTTTTAAAAATGGAATTTAAATCATAACATCAACTAACACACAGGTGTCAAAACCAGTTCCTGGAGGACCGCAGCACTGCACAGTTTTGTTCCGACCCTGCTTCAACACGCTTAAGCAATGGTCACACTGGAATTTCTCCCCTTAGACTTCCATTCATACACACGCGAAGGCGTCAGACCGGAAACGCAAGCTCGTGCAACAAGTTTCGAAGGTCACTGCAGTGCAAAGTTCAAGCTTGGTGAACTCTGACATGCAAAATCAAACACGTGACTGTGTAAGACCAAATGAAGATCAAAACATGACCTCTCTGGACACAAATTTATTAAATGGAACAATTGCTTGCTTTTTAAATGTCTAATCATCTTGTTTAATCCCTCTTCGCAGTGCCGTATGACAGAATTTCACATGCTCAAACTGTAATGTGACCGCAGCATTACCTGTAGGTTTCAAACAGGTCTGAAGGACTCAATTAGTTTGATCAGGTTTGTTTAATTAGGGTTGAAACTAAACTACGTAGAGCTGCGGCCTTCCAGGAACTAGCTTTGACATCTGTGAACTAACTTATTGTTAACTTAAGCAAACTAAAATCTTTTTTTTATTGAAACAAAGCTGAAATAAATACTAAATATTTTGATGATAACAAGCTGAAATTAAATAGCTGAACCAAAAGATAAACTGCTAAACTAAAAAATTAGGTATAAACAAAAAGTTAAAATGTTAAATACAAATGTTTGCGAAACCTTAAAGATTTAAAATGAAAATAAAAAGCTAATTCAAAAATGTACAAAATAGTAAATAAGTAATTACATAACACTGATTAATACATAGGTTGTTCATTCCGAAATTAAATTGTTAATTGAATTTCCCAGTATTTAACACAAGAAGTCTGATGGATAATATCACTTTATATTACGGCAGCTTGTAAAAGATGTTTTTGTTAATTAATATGAATGTGATAATGATGTTCTGCAAATATTTCTCTCCACAGTCCATGGTGCTGCTCCTTCAGAGTCAGAGACAATACATCTTCGAGTTTGACGCATCAAACCGCATCACAGCTGTCACAATGCCCAGTGTCGCCCGTCATACCATGTTCACTCACGTCTCCATCGGTTACATCCGCAACACCTACAACCCGCCAGAAAGCAACGCATCTATCATCTACGACTTCAGCGAGGATGGCCGTCCCCAGGCCACCTACTTCCTAGGCACTGGCCGCCGTGTCCTCTACAAATACGGCAAGCTGGCGAAGCTCTCCGAAATCTTATATGACAGCACAGCCATCACTTTTGGCTACGACGAGACAGCCGGTGTGCTAAAAATGGTCAACTTGCAGAGCGGTGGCTTTTCTTGCACAATTCGCTATCGTAAAATGGGTCCCCTGATTGACAAACAGATCTACCGCTTCTCCGAAGAAGGCATGGTGAATGCACGCTTCGACTACACTTACCATGACAATAGTTTCCGAATCGCCAGCATGAAGCCTGTCATCAGTGAAACACCACTGCCTGTGGATCTCTACCGCTACGATGAGATCTCCGGCAAAGTGGAGCACTTTGGGAAGTTTGGAGTCATCTATTATGACATTAATCAGATAATCACCACCGCTGTGATGACCCTCAGCAAGCATTTTGATGCTCATGGACGAATCAAAGAAGTTCAATATGAGATCTTCCGCTCTCTTATGTATTGGATGACAGTGCAGTATGACAACATGGGCAGGGTCATCAAGCGAGAGCTCAAGATCGGCCCGTATGCAAACACCACACAGTACCGCTATGAGTACGATGGTGATGGACAACTCAGTGGTGTCAAGGTCAACGACTGGTCTACTTGGCGCTACAGCTATGACTTAAACGGCAACCTACACCTGCTTAACCCAAGCAACAGTGCCCGACTCATGCCCCTCCGCTATGACCTACGTGACCGCATCACACGCCTTGGTGATGTCCAGTATCGCCTAGATGAAGATGGCTACCTTAGTCAAAGAGGCAGCGATGTGTTTGACTACAACTCTAAAGGACAGCTGGTGCGTGCCTACAGTCGAGTTGCTGGAGGTTGGAGCGTCCAGTACCGTTACGATGGACTCGGGCGTAGGGTGTCTACTAAGAACAGTCTGGGCCAGCACCTCCAGTTCTTTTATGCTGACCTAAACAACCCAACTCGGGTCACGCATGTGTTCAACCACTCCAGCTCGGAAATCAGCTCTTTGTACTATGACCTGCAGGGCCATCTGTTTGCCATGGAGGTGAGTAGTGGGGAGGAGTACTACATCGCCTCTGACAACACCGGCACGCCACTGGCTGTCTTCAGCAGCAACGGGCAAATGATCAAACAGGTGCAGTACACGGCTTACGGGGAGGTGTACCACGACTCCAATCCCGAGTTCCAGCTCGTCGTCGGCTTCCACGGAGGGCTTTATGACTCACTTACCAAGTTGGTGCATTTCACACAGAGAGACTATGATGTCTTGGCCGCCAGATGGACGTCACCTGATTACACCATGTGGCAGAAGATCAGCAAAGATCTGGCACCCTTTAACCTGTACATGTTTAAGAATAACAACCCTCTCAGTGACATGCTGGACGTGAAGAATTATGTCACAGGTAAGAGTTTATCATTAGCTGTCTTTGCTGCTTTGTCATTGCCATGTGCTCATAAGTTATTTAGAGCTCTCAGTTTCAGTTGAAGAATTCAGTTTATAAAGATTTTTATGTTACAATTTGTAATTTAGAAGTAACAAATTGTAATTTAGAAGTTATATTATGTCCTTTTAGCTGTTGTAGACTCAGTAACAGGTATGAAAACTGTGACTTACATGATTGACGGTCTACAGTACATCCTACATTACTGTAGATGAAGGCATCTTGAATTACAGGCATCTTTTTTTATAGACTGCACATTATTACAACCAACAGTACACTGTCACAGTAATGGAGAAATATAGATGGACTAATTTAAAGCTTGCAATTGTACAATAATTTTTTTATTTATTTAATAAATTCAATCCAGCTTTTTCTATACAGTTTCTGAAATATTGGAAAACATATCAGTTAAAGGAAATAAAACATTGCTTCTGTCTTTCAAACAAAGCGCTATCTTGCTTCTCTTCAGCATAATGGATATTCTTCAAATTACAACAGACAGAGACTTACTGCGTTTGATTAGATGACAGATGTCCAATTTCATGGACAACAGGTTTTAAATTTTGTGAAACTCCCTGAAAGCAAAAAATAAACAAAACAATAGCATATCCTGACATATGATGTCCATTGTAATGGATGCAAGGTCTGAAGGGGTTAAACAAACAACGGAACAAGTTTTTGCAGGCGCAGTCTGGTACTTCATTAAAAATAATGAAGGGATCATCAAGCTTTCAAAATGTTGGGATCAACATAATGAAAAACTGCATTTTTCCACAGCTTGACATTGCACAATTTATATTTAGCTATTTTATTACTGGTTTCTTCATAAACCTGTATTTACCTCTATCGTTGTTCAACTATAGTTTAACCATACTATTTTGTAGTAAATTGGCAGATTGGCTAATGAGAAGGTTTAGAGTACTGAAACTTACAGGAATTTTCATAATTCAGTGACAAATCTGTGAAAAGATCAAGAGAAATTAGATTCTTCAGTTCATGACCTCTTCAAATTTCATTTCTTTGTATATTTCATTGCAGATGTGAAGAGTTGGCTAGTGATGTTTGGCTTCCAGCTAAGCAACATCATTCCAGGCTTTCCCAGACACACTCTCTACTTCGTGGACCCACCATATGAGCTGCTCGCCAGTCAAGAAAGTGAAAACGGGCAGGTGAGCCACCACAATAATACCATTGTAAATCCTCACCGGAATTACTTTAGCATTTCAGTTGGTTGCAGATCAGCGAATGCTGGACTAGGTCATCCTGCTTTGCATTTACCAAGCCCCTTTAATTTTCTTTCTGCAGCTGATAACCGGAGTTCAGCAGGAAGCCGAGCGGCACAACCAAGCTTTCATGGCTCTAGAGGGACGGTTGCTTGACAAAGAGCGCAAGACCAAAAATAAGAAACCAGGACACTGGTTTGGCACAAGTACCCCGATCATTGGACGTGGAGTGATGTTGGCGGTGAAGGAAGGCCGTGTGGTCACAGGAGTCTCCAGCATGGCCAGCGATGACAGCAGGAAGGTGGTTCTTGTGTTAAATGGCGCAGTATATTTAGACGGGACGCACTACACACAGGACGGCCGTGACTGTCATTACTTCGTGAAGATCGGTTCACCTGATAGTGACCTGCTGGCTTTGGGACTCACTAACGGACGTAAGGCACTGGAAAGCGGGATCAACGTCACAGTAAGCGGGCGCTCGCGGAGAGGGGTCACCGTTGAGTTTCGTATCCCGTCTCTGTCTCTGAGCGTGCGCTACGGCTTGGCGACAGATGTGCTGGATGAGGAGCGAGCCCGGCTGTTGGAGCTAGCACGACAAAGGGCACTTACAGGTGCCTGGCTACGAGAGCAGGAGCGAGCGAGGGATAATAAAGAGGGGAGTCGCTTGTGGACTGAAGGAGAAAGACAGCAGCTTCTTTCAACAGGGAAAGTGCAGGGATACGACGGGTATTACATTTTACCTGTGGAACAGTATCCCGAACTAGCGGACAGCAGTTTCAACATTCAGTTCCTGAGACAGAATGAGATGGGAAAGAGGTAACAGTCCAAATGCTTTTGTTATATTTGGCTTTCTCTCCGCTTATACCTTTACCGTTTTCGGTTCTTTTTCTCTCTCTCTTGCTCTTTGTTTTTCTCTTTTTATCTCCTGGATAATTCTCATGGAGAATAATTGAACTAATGGGGAAACTCACTGAACGCTGCAGGGACTTTTAAAAGAAGAACACTCTAAAACTTTTGTTAATACTGCCTCGGGCAAAAAATAACAATTTGAAAGACGTTGTTTTGGTTTTTCAACAATGGACGTCAGAAAGCACTGATAAACTGAGAAACAAAACAGAGCTACTGTTGCTGAAATATGAAAAATCCCCTTTTTAAAAAAGAATAGATATTTTTACCCATATTTTTTGGGTTACCGAGAGGATGTCAGATGGTACCCTTGTGATGGTGCGATCTGGATTGGAGAGGTGCTGCGAGTCTCACATGACGCCGGAGAGGCCCAAGTCTCAATGTAGGAACTGAGGAGCAACATCCATGAAGAGAAATGTCAGTCTCAGGCCTCACATTCTTCACATCTAAACTGTCAATCGCCACCGCAGCAAGTTCCATCGTCTACAGACTGTTCCTTCAAGACAAACACAGTGGATCAAAGTGATGAGAAAATCCAAGTCCGACATAGTTTGTTTCATCACTGATAGAGAAGTACTTGCATTGTATCAGATAAAAGTGAAGTTCTGAGTGTGCTTTAGATGCGATAGTTTTGTACGTCCCAGTCGCATTAGAGTAACGAGACCTTCACCAGGGCACTTCTGTATAGAGATATCAGAAAAAAAAATAAACACTCACAGTCTGCAGATTGAAAGGTTACTAGTGTCAGAAACTATTTATTTTTGCTTAGGTTGTTTTGATTTGTTTTTTAGCATTCATAGTACTCTATGACAATCATAAAGAAGTCACCGCTTTTAGCTACAAAGATGAACATTGATGGTTGAGTTTATTTTCTTTTGTACGATATGTACTGTAATAATTTTTCATTTTTGTATTCATTTTGATTTTTTTTTCTTTTGTTTTTGTTCCAAAGCAAATTATAGTCATACACAGAAATAATTTATGTAAAGTGTTTTAAAAATGGTTTATACTTTAAATAAAGTTTAAAACTGTGAAACTTGTTTTTCAGAATATATCTGTATATGTACAGTGTATAGATTTACCTTTATGCAGCACAGTAGAATATTGTTCATAATATCAACTTTTATATTTCTAACAGAAGGTGGCTTGTCATGTGCAAATCAACAGCTGGTATTAAAACACTAGAATTTGTGTGACACTCGGATATAACAGATAAATAATATTGATACCCCCGTTTGATGTTCTGTTTGTTTAGTTTTGTTTTCATGCAGAAAAGTTGCTGTACTAGAACCCAAACCATAGAAATGGATTCTTTCCACTGTGAAGAGACTCATTATGGATGTCATGATGTACCAAATCAGTATTGAGGGATGATTCTTACTCAAGTGAGACTCTTCTGAGACCTTACCAATAAATAGTTTAATTCATGTGAGTCCGGCTAGTCTCATGTATTTGTTAAAATGTCATCACAGCTGTTATATAATTTATCCTCAATTGAGGATGAAGACTGCTCTTCCCTTACAGACTTCACCATTGATCATCAACACAATTTCTTACTGCGGTTTGTTACTGAAATGACTATTTAAAAAGTACTTTTATTTTGGGATTATACTTTAATTATTAATCATCTGCTAGTTATACCATAGTGAGCTTTAAATACTGTGCCATAAAGACTACAGTGTTGAAGTTGTACTTTCTGTGTGATAAATACACTATACAATAATATTATATTATATACACTATATACAGTTGAAGTCAAAATTATTAGCCCCCCTGAATTATTAGTCCCCCTGTTTATTTTTTCCCCCAATTTCTGTTTAGCGGAGAGAGAATAATTTTTCAACACATTTCTAAACATAATAGTTATAATAAACTCATCTCTAATTTTATCTTTTCCATGATGACAGTACATAATATTTTACTAAATATTTTTCAAGACGCGTCTATACAACTTAAAGTGACTTTTAAAGGCTTAACTAGGTTAATTAGGTTAACTAGGCAGGTTAGGGTAATTAGGCAAGTTATTTTATTACGAAGGTTTGTTCTGTAGACTATCGGGGGGAAAAAATAGCTTAAAGGGGCTAATAATTTTGACCTTAAAATGATCTTTAAAAATTTTTAAAAATGCGTTTATTCTTGCTGAAATAAAACAAATAAGACTTTCTCCAGAAGAAAAAAATATTATCATACATACTGTGAAAATTTCCTTTCTCTGTTAAACATCATTTGGGAACTGTTTAAAAAAAAGTAAAAAACATCATGCTATCTCCATAACCAGAATACTGTAAAGGACATTTACCATGGTATAATAATGCTGTTATTAATGTAAGCTAACTATAGTCCTGCCATAACCCTTACTAGCCACTTTCCATTGTTATTGTTAGTATTTTAATAATTATTACAACTACGGTAATGCCTGACAAATTACAATAGTAGTAAGTACGGGGTATTTTAATGAATTTCCTATTTCTGTCAGGAAGGTAATTAGTAACTTTTTAACATGTCTTGTGATTTAATGTTTATATGTCACAGTTCAGACCTTTTATTTATTTATTTATTTCAGAATTGCAAAATGATCCTTATGTACAATTATGTTTACATAACCTTTGCAGAATATATAACAATTGTAATCATTCCAGCAGAATATGAATTCCCAATGAATAAGAATCATAGAATTTAGTCGTATTCATTTATACATTGTTTAGTACTGTTTGACATAAGATACTGTATTTTACATAGCCTACCAGATGTTTACACATACTCATCAAGACAATTGTTACTAAAAACGGTCCCGTTTAAAAGTTTATATAGCTTACCCTTAAATCCTTATATTGTTACCTGGATGAACCAGAATTTTTTTTATTGTTTTTTTTTTATATATACATTCATTTAACGTTGGCAATGAGTCCCTTGTTTGTCAGTCAGTTAAATCAGTGGTTCCCAAAGTGGGGGTCATGTGACAATGGGTCATGTGACAATTTTTGTTCCAAAAATCAAATTCACTTTATTAAACTATTTGAATTGACATATTCTCTCCATATACTCTCTATTTTTTTTGTGACCCCATGGGATGATTATGTTATATTAAAGACACAGCACCAAGTTAACTTTCTGACACCTTTACGGCACTCATTAACATAAAAAATAAATAAAGGCCACAGCTGAACATAGAGGATGGTTTCCGAGTGGCAAAAATAAAATGATGAATAGACTTGGGCCAATTTGGTATGTGTGCGCCGTTGTGTGCAAGGCTTCTGTATTTATAATGACCTCAGGATATTAGGGGACGTGAGTCACTGGCATTGTTATTTTGGGGGTCACAGGCTGAATAGTTTGGGACCCCTGAGTTAAACCACCTGTTGTTCATCAAAAAATCCTTCAGTTCCATTGTTTGTTTGTTTGTTTGTTTTTTCAGTTTACAGCATCTCCTGTATTAGTTCCCAACAGTGACTGTGTGACATCTTTTCACACAAGGACAACTGATGGATTCTAAAGCAACTAAAATGCTAAAACTGAAAACATTATTATTATTTTTTTTTAAGAAATGCATTAAGAGCAGGGTAACTAAACTTTTTAACATGATTTTTTTCTTAATTTGTGTATTTTTTAATTTAGTGCTGCCCTTCAGCAGCTAATTCTTGCAAAACAGTTGGCTACACTAATAATCGTTTAAAAAATATCTCATTGTGTGATACGTTTTCAGTATTAGAGTCTGTATCTTTTTCTCTTACAGAAGTATTGCTTAAAAAATATGGTTTTAAAAAGTCTTTTAAAGTTTCTTTAGAGAACCTACGTTACTATACCAAAGCATTTACATTAAGTTACTTGAGAATTGTAATTATATACATTACAAATTACTTTTCTAGAAAATGCACTAAAATGTAGGCTATATATTTTTGAACCAGTGTAATAGAGTTTTATTTTGAAAGAGCGGGTCTTTTATTATGACGTTATTTGCTTACTAGGCGGCTCCTTTACATTAACTCGACTCCGCCCACGCGCTTACTGTACACTACAGCGCTGCAAGGAAATGGCTTTTAAAAACTTGAATCATAAGGAAGTAAAGGTTCGACCGCCACCCGGTGACTTAATAACTTCGACATGGCAAGCAGCGGTAAGTTTGTTTTCACTGAAAAATAAAAAACATCCTTCCAGAGCGTTGTAGAAGCAGTGAGAAAACCCTAGTTTTTCTTCACCGAATTATAGGAAAGATACGTTGGATGTTGTTTTCGTTCTCTGCTGTGGTCATGGTGACTCTGCTGCACAGGTGTTTGCAGTACCTGCCATAAACAATTTCGTCGCTTATTGTTAATTACAAGACCGCTACACATTTTGCACTTTTGCAAATATTCTTTTGGTGCAGTTGCGTTTTTGTTGGTATGTATGGCTGAAGTCCAAATTAATTTCCTATTTTTTCATGCAGTAATAAACGAGCCTATTGTGACGTAATGATGACTTGCGGAAACTGTAAAGATTGTGTAGGTGTAAAAAATAATAATAATAAATAAATAAAGATTGTGTAGGTGTAAACAAGAGTGAGCACAAAAATGTTTCTAAGCAAATACATTTTGCAATTTTGTATAAAATAATAACAATAATAATAATAATAAAGTTTAATCGTTCCAGTGAATGATGGCAATATAATTCATTGGTAATAATAATACAATTATTTATATCCTCATTGTAACTGTTAGTAATATATAGAAACATTTAAAGGGTTTATTCGCATTCATCTTTTTTTTTTTTTTTTTTTTGCATTTATCTTCTGTTTTATGGTTCAATGAATAATTAATTTGCAAAAAAATAAACAATTTAATAAAAAATTGATCTGCACATGAACTTTTGTTTTCATAAAACAATTTAAAAAAACTTAAATATGGAGTCTGGGGGAATTGTTGGGGTATTTGGAGCAATTATTGGGATAAGCAATATGTGTTTAATAGTGCATAATTTAACATTGAATTGCTGAAAATACATATACTTTTTAGTTTCTAAAAAAACTATTTGTTTTCTGTTGTCACTGTAGTCAAACAACAGTCTTTATTGCATGACAGATATGTAAGCATACCTGTTTGAAATTCTTCTCTGCTGTAGATAATGACATCTCATACAATGATCTAAAAAGTCTCTTGGCGAAGGGTTCAGTGGTTCTTGTGGATGTGCGCACAAACGAAGAGGTCGCAAGAGGGACTATTCCAGGCTCCATCCATATCCCAGGTGAGACCGAGATGACGATCAACTTATGCAACTGTGTGTGTGTAACTTGGTGTGAGTAAGTAAGTGAGTGAGTGACATATCAGGGCACAAACTTGTATAATGACAAGAGTTTGACAGGTATTACAAGGAGCTTTTTTCAAAAGGCTTATATATTATACAGAATGTGTGTGTTTCCACCATGTTTTTTTAGAAAGTATAATGCAGTTTTCTATTAGGGTTGAGATTAGGGATAGGGCTGGGCAATAAAAAAACGAATAAAGTTGTATGAAAACAACGTGTAAACAATTAATTCAAGTTCTTTACAAGTCATTTTCCATGTTCCACTCGGTCTCACACACAGCTGTGGTTGAGCAACTCAAACGTGCACAATCCAGGTTGCACCTCCGGTTTGGGGAACTACCATGTTACTGATGATAAAATTTCCATTATGAGTTCACAAACAGTAACAGAATAAATGTATAAAGTACCATGTTAATGTACATTCGGCTTCAGCAATCACTCTTGGTAATATAATGCATGAATGATGGTTGATTCAATAATAAATGCATGCAAGTTTTAATTAAATTTAACGTTTATTATTTGTGCAATGAAGTGTGAGTGACCCCTGCTGGCAGTATGACTTATTGATTTATATTCAAAATTTCAAATTAGGATATTATCGTTTAGTGCATTTGTTTGAAGAAAATGAAAATTTTATTGTAAAATGTTCTGTTTTCAGAACCTAAATATTGTGCAAAATGTATATTTATACACTACCGGCCAAAATTTTGGGGTCAGTTTATTTATTTATTTATTTATATAAATATAGAAAGTATTTAAATATATAAAATAATAATATAAATATATTTATATATCTTTTACTTTTTGTTAAAGAAAAATAACTAAATAACTGCTTTCTTATTGTTTGGAGTTTCAAATGAAATTATTACTCCCGTCATTATTGCTTTTATTACTTTTTCCATTAATAATAACAACAATAATTAACATTAGAGTGATTTCTGAAGGATCATGTGACTCTGAAGGCTGGAGTAATGAAGCTGAAAATTCATCTTGAAAATCACTGAATTAAATGATTAAATTAAACGATAAATTTACTTCGAACAGTTTTTTTTATAGTGCTATAACATTTTACAATTTTACTGTATATTTGCTTAAATGCAGCCTTGGTGAGCAGGATAAGCTTATTTTAAAACATTTAAAAATCCTACTGACCCCAAACTTTTGATCGTGTATATACCCGTTAATAGCTTTGAAGATTGATTAGATGTTCTAATATATAATGAGCGTAATTAATCTGTTGTACATTAAGTGTGTGAGTCATGTGTGCTAATTTTATTTATTTATTTATTTTCTGGGCTGAATTTCATTTAGTGGGAAATGTTGAGCACGACTTGTCTCTGGGTGCAGCTGAATTCCAGTCCAAGTTTGGTGTAGGTAAGCCTCCTCTAGACTGCACAGAACTGGTTTTCTTCTGTCAGTTAGGAAGACGCGGAGCTGCTGCCACAGACAAAGCCAGAAGCCTGGGATTCAAGAAGTAAGAAACCTGACATCATGAATGCTTAAATGATTACACAATTTAGCTAAAAATGTTACAACAATTCTTTCTATCTCTCTTCAGTGCTCGCAATTATGCTGGGGCCTACAAGGAATGGTCAGAAAAAGAAGGCAAATGAGAAACCTCAAATCTCTTGGAACTGAATGATTGCAGTTTAAAAAGAACAAACATCAGGAACCTTACTGTTACACAATTAAAGGGATAGTTCAGCCAAAACTAAATATTCTGTCATCGTTTTCTCACATTTTGAAGAAAGCTGGAAACCTGCAATAGACTTCCATATTATTTAATTTTCCTTCTATGGAAGTCAGTGGTTACAGGTTTTTAGCTTTATTAAATGGTGTGTACATTTTCATTTTTGGGTGAACTGTCCCTTTAATGCTAATCAAAACACAGATGTATTTTAATAAAGTCTGATAATTAAATAAAAGTTATCCTTGTCTTGGTCTTTTAAATGTACTTCTTTAAAATGAAACTGTTACCAATTCATTGAGAGATTAGCAATTGATTATGAGTTACATTGTTGCTTATCCTTTTTGCCCCTCACTTTTTTTCTTTGCACATGCGCTCCAACCTTCGCGCCACCATGCAAATGTTGACGTGCCACTAATTAATGGAGTATTACATTGACCTCTGCAAGGCATTTGGGTAATATATCATGATAATTATGCTAAATTGTGAATGGTTGTTGGCCTCTATCAGTGTTTATGTGCGTTGAAGTTTATTGTACGTTTAAAGTTAAGCTAATGTGTAAACCTGACATAGATAATTGCTGTTGTTACAGACCCTTGCATGACAAGTCGTACCAGATAACTAGGCTATTGTAATACCCACACTATTGGTTATATTAGTTTACTGTGGCTCATAATTGGTTGTCCGTAGTGTGCCCCTCTGGGTGGGGCCGTTGCTCCACGCGGCCTCCCGACTGAAGAAGACAGACCGGTTGAAACGTAAAAAAGTTTACCGTTTAATCCAGCTTCAGTTAGTAAGCGCCACCTTTGCATTTCGTCTTATATATTATTATTATTATTATTATTATTATTATTATTATTATTATTATTAATAATATTGATATATTTTTGTTGGATTTTTGTTAACGTTTAACGTAAATGTTGATAGCTGACCAACAGGATCGGCTGCAGCTCAGGAGATAAAATCACATATGTGTATCCAGCTGAACTCAAAGAGATGATTCGATCAGCATTTCCAAAAGACATCTGTGACTATGAAGACCCTTGCCACGAAAACGTGAGATATTTACTTAAGTTGTGCTACATTTTACACGTAGTGTGACTAACACCTGGTTAATATTTGTTGCAGGTTTTTGCCATCACGTTGGATGACTTAAAAAAGATGTCTTGACTTGCGCTCATGGTCTGGGATGGGTTGCAGTTGCACTCTATTTAAATGGTTTATTGTTTGATGTTCATAATGTTCAAAATGTAACAGATTTAAGCTTTGAATTTCATTTTTTATAAAGAGATGCGATATTAATAAATGTGTTTTGATTGCTAATATTATATAAAGACCATTCAGTGTTACATAGCTTAACGTTATTCGATTTTTTTATGCCACTACATGTCACCACTACAATTCCCAGAATTCATGCTCCTTGCGTCACTGTGATGTGTAGCCTACAGGTGAAATAGTGCACAAAATAGTTTATTTTAAACGATTGGTTTTAGCTTCATTTGTTAAATGTGTGAAGTTGTATGTTACATTGATGTACAACTTGAGGGTCAAACATAGGTTAGCTAAATAACTGACCAGCTGGACACCATGACAACGTAAACAACCTACATACGAACACCACAACTGTGTTATTTCCAGACTGTTAACCGGCATAATTCAAGGTATGTAGAAATGATCAAATGAACTCGCAATGTGCTCTACACAATGCCTATATATACATTTCGCGATGATTTGCAGTAGCCTGTGCAAAACATAACTCCACATTTTGTTCTATCTATTTTTCATGTCTTTTTTACCCTACTAGTGTTGTGTGCATCAAACTTTAGAAAATGCCTCCAGATGGGAAATCTGACATGGAGCGGATTGGCGTCTTTAAAGAGATGGGCTACATCTCAATAGGGGACAAATACACGTCTTTTATTTACCGTAAGTTCAACTAACATCATGTTAAATTTTAATAGCATTAATTAAAGTGGCTGGCTAGAACGCGTCAACAATTGACGTTATGGTTACTGCAGTAAAATAACTAGTAGGCCTAATAACACTCTCAGAACTTCCGACAGGTTTCACAATATTCCAGTAACATTAATAGAACGTTCGTTCTAAGTTATCTGTTCTTTTAACGTTCTCAAAACGTTTACTTAGGTCACACGTAGACTTCATAGATTTCTTTTCGTGAGTGAAACATTAGTTCGGCGTTTATACTACATTCATTCATTCATTTTAAACATCAATTGTTTCAGCTTGTACAGTAAACATTTAAAATTAATTTTCACCCAATGTTTACAAAGTGATGATAACATAAGGATCCTGTATTTTTCTACACATAACTAAGAAAACACAAACTAATAGTGATGCTTGGACGTTTTGAATGTTCAGAGAAGAAAATATTATTACTGTAGGGCCTACATTTAACTTAATAGGAACTTATAACGTGTTTGTATTAGCTGGGCATGTTATATTGATTATGCAGTATTACATTTCTCTTTTAGTTTACTTAATATAGGTTTTATTTCTCTGTTATAGATTACCAAATAAACTAAAAACAATGAAAACTCCCTGCAACATTTTGGGAAAGTTAGGGTTTTGGTTACCAAAAATAACCTACATACAGTATAACATTCCCAAAATGAAAAATGTAGATACAGATTTTATAGTCTTGAGTTATTTCTCTACCAGCCATTGCAGGAACTATTATATTTGCAATCAACATACAGTTAAAACACTTTGTTTGTCTTTGAAAGGTCCATTTAATGACTCTGCGTACAAGAACAAACAGATGCTATTAGGAGGAACTAAATCAAAGTGCGGACTCCAAACAGGATACTTTGACACACAGTTTAAAAGGATCTTTGAGAGAGAGGCGTTCTCGGATCCTGTCAGAATAGATAGACAATACAGGATACTACAGGCCAAAAAGAACATCGGGAAAGCCTTTCTTCCTAGTAATGGGGAGAAAACAACGTGAGTACTTCTTTATTCTTTGGTGACACAACTCTTTATGAATTTTGCTGTTACTAAGTTTTAAATTATAAATAATTGTGAGAATATATAAATAAAAAAAATAGGCTTAGTATTTTGTTGTTAAGGCAATAGACTACAATATCTTAATTAGAGAGCCCTTACAAAAAATAAACCAAGGTCTCACTGTAGTAAAAGTATGCAGAAGTAAATATTGTTTTTTGTTGCATAAATTACCATTTACAGTATATAACTACATTTCATGACAAACATGTTCTTAAACCTAATTTTATTGTAGCAAATTGATTGATTTATGGTCACCTTGTTTTGTTTGGTTATTTAATTTGTAGTAAAAGCACTGAGTCAGCTGATGTATACTTTCTAAGATCAATGATGTTTACTAAACATTAAAATACTAGCTCAGTCAAATTGTATATTCTATCAAAGTTTGCTAACTAAATTTGCTTCAAACCTCTCTTTCTGACTAAAATAAAGATATTAAATAATAACCAAACAGGTCTGGTGACTGTTTATTATGTGGACCAAAACAAAAGAGATAATTCTCAATGTTTTGGTTCAGCAGAAAAAGTAAACAACTGAGGTTTGAACAGGAAAAAATGAATGATTTTTGATTTACAGGTGAACTATCTTATTAATGTTTAATAGCTTTACTGAACCCAGTAGTAACATATACTAGGGTTGCAAAACAGGAAGGCCAGAGTCCTGTAAAGTTTAGCTTCAGCTCTTATTATATACACCTGATCCAGATAATCAGGTCCTTCAGGCTTATTTGAAAACTACAGGCATGTGTGTTGGAGCAAGCAGTTGGAGTGAACTCTGTTGGACTCTGGCCCTGCAGGAGCTGCTCACCAGGGAGTTCAAAGTTGCACCTGAGATGTGTTTGGTTTAAGGCTATTTCATTAGCGTGAGATAACACAGACATGAAAAAGAAGCTTTTCATTACCGGTTGTTGACCTGAAAACAAGATATAGTTCTTAATTTATAAAAAATGAATAAAACCTGGATTTCAGCATATTGCAATATTTCAAAGCATCAAATGCGAACAGTCTGTTTTTCATGTGCATCTAAGACGCTGGAGAAAAATACATCTAAAATGTGAAAAATAACAGCTTGAGCGGACCATTAAAGCTGCAAATCATAGGAGGTTGCTGGTTTAAGTCTCGGCTGAGCCAATTGGCATTTCTGTATGGAGTTTGCATGTTCTCCCCATGTTCGTGTTGGTTTCCTCCGGATGCTCTGGTTTCCCCCACAGTCCAAAGACATGCGGTACAGGTGAATTGGGTAAGCTAAATTGTCCGTAGTGTATGTGTGTGAATGACAATGTGTGGATGTGTTTCCCAGAGATGGGTTGTGGCTGGAAGGGCATCCGCTGCGTAAAACAAATGCTGGATAAGTTGGCGGTTAATTCCGCTGTGGCGACCCCGGATTAATAAAGGGACTAAGCCGAAAAGAAAATGAATGAATGAATGAAATGCGAACAGTCTGTTTTTCATGTGCATCTTAGACGCTGGAGAAAAATACACCTAAAATGTGAAAAATAACAGCTTGAGCGGACCATTAAAGCTGCAAATCATAGGAGGTTGCTGGTTTAAGTCCCGGCTGAGCCAGTTGGCATTTCTGTATGGAGTTTGCATGTTCTCCCCATGTTCGCGTTGGTTTCCTCCGGATGCTCTGGTTTCCCCCACAGTCCAAAGACGTGTTATTGGTGAATTGTAGTAGTGTATCAGTGTGTGAGTTCAAGAGTGTATGCGTGTTTCCCAATATTGGGTTTCAGCTGGAAGGACATCCGCTGTGTAAAACATATGCCGGAAGAGTTGGCGGTTCATTCCACTGTGGTGACCGCTACAAAATAAGCCAAAGGAAAATGAATGAATGAAAATGCCACACAGCATACACAATTTTTCTTGTTACCACTCCTGGAATTTTCCCTACAGCTGGCTAGTAGCATTCTTTGATTTGTAGATGTGGATTGGGCAGCTATTATGGGACATTTGGAGGTCCCATTCAAGCAATGAGTGCCCTACAGACCCCAAGGAAACAAAACAAATCGTCCGGTAAAAACTTCTACACCAATCCACCCAAGAAAGGAAGTGGTTATGGGTAAGCAAATGACTTGACTATTATTTACGTTTCTGTGGTTTTGCCGTAAAATGAATTGATTTGTCTTTGCTCTCTAATAGTTATCCTGACATTACCCTCTCCAAGATGGTGTCATATTCCTCAGACCCCTACGATCGAGCCAAGGAAATGCTAAAGGTATTTTTAGGTCTACCTAAATGAGATTTTTAATCAGACTCCTGGGTCCTTGTTTTAATTAAGATAAGGCCTCCTCTGAGTACCTGACAGAATAATTCTATGCAAGCAGATGACTGTGTTCTCTTTATCTAATGAGAGAGATAATTTGTTTACCAGCGTGAGATCACAGCGCACAAATCCATGCTGAAAGGTGGAGCATTTCGTTTGAACCTGCATCCAAATGAATACTTTGATGGCAATCCTTACAAATTTGACAAACCTCTACCACCCCCAAAGAAGACTGAGGAGAAAAAGCACTTTGCCGTGCCCTTTAAGCCGAGTTCACCCAGTAAAAAGGTGCATAATAGTCTTACAAGGAGATAAAAATGTTAATGTGATTTATTCGTATGGTAGAATGTGGTTTTATTCTTGTTTTCTGCAGGCTGGAGGCATGAAAGCAGGAGCATTTGACTCGTACCCCATGTACTCTGCAGAACCCTACGGCACTAAAAAAAACAAATCAGCAATGGCGAATAATGAAGTAAAGATATTTCACCCCTCTCCTGGTCCAAAGAGCACACCAATAAATAGTATCATCAGCCTTAATGTTAACAAGTAAGCAGTTGTCAAAGAACTGGCACCAAGACACCCATTTTGCACACCGAACAGAGTAATAATCACTGAAATATCAGCTGATGAAATTCCACCAGGAAAGACGCTTCAGTCTCACTGTCATATTACTTTATTTTACAGGGCTGTGAACTCCACAAACTACAATCGAATCCCGTCTGTGATGTCATTTTGAGATCCTGTCATGTCTTCAGGTGAATGAATGAATGTGTTATAAATGGTGATTCAAAATAAATACAATAACTTTCGGGTTGATGTCACTGAAGTGTCTAGAGGGGGTCATATTGAACATCTATGAACTTGTTTTCTATTGAAAAAAAAATCTTTGTTAAATACTCTTCATGTTGATTAATTACCCAAGATTTCATCATGTTACTTTGATTAAATACGGATTTTTAAGTTGTGTTATTATTTTGAATCACCCTGTATATTGGTTTTTACTTTACAAAAAGCTGAGATTTAAACTGTATGTATTTACATAATTATTTTTACTGAAAAGGTTTACTTTTTAAAAAATGATTATTTTAAAATTCTCCCAGGGTGAATATAGATGAAGGCATGTGTGAAGCTGTACTGAAAGCAATAATACTATTTGTGCATATTTGGACTATATTTGAAAATTTCGGCAACAATCTTTGTTGAAATTTTTCTCTGCATATACTCCTAATATGTAAGAAATATGAGTGTAATGGCTTCTCAACAACAACTAGATTCACATACACTTTTCTTCATTGGATCAGAACTGATCAGGGCTAAAACCTTTACAATAATTTAAAATGCTCTGTTATTGGAGCAGAGCAGTTATTTGTTGCATGCTCTTTTAATTTATGATTGTTCTGGAATAAATTATGAGAATGTGTACTAAATGCTTTCAATTCATACTTCTGAATTGTACTAAAACACATATTACGGTAAACATCACAGTGACCCTCCTTATTTCATTTGCTTTTTGCACACATTTTTTATTATTATGTGCCTATTTGCATTTGGGAAGGGTTGCAATGAAATCTGAAGACAAGAGGTCATAGAACAAGTTTGAAACATGTTTATACCAGTAATTTAAGGTGTGTAAGATATCAATTAAGTTGCCTTGCATTGCCCTTATGACACCTTTCTAATTCAGATTTAGGGGGTGTACTGTATATACAGTAATTACCATTTTCAAGTATAAGTGGAAAACTTTTTAGTTGCTTTGGCCATTCTTGTGCACCTTTAGAGACTAAAAACAGGGTTTAAACGGGTATCAAACTGCATTTTTTTAATTATAACAGCGTGTATAGTAAACTACAAAAATTTGTGAAGTATGAGAGCTTGGCAACCAAAACAAAGATGGCAGATAACAGGACCATACGAGTTTAGGCATGTACAGTACCTGTAGTGTTTCTGTTCAGTCAGTTGCTGGCCTAGCTTGCAGAATTCAGTACTTCTAATTGTTTTTGTAGATTCATGTGAACAAGGATTGTTTTGACAATGTTGCCATCTACAACCCCAAATCAGAAAAAGTATGGAAATCACAAATAATTGTTTTTTTCTAAATTTACTTTGACATTTTTTTCATTACAGACAATACAACAAACATTATTTAATGTGTTTATCATGTTTTTTTTGTTTTTTTTTCTTCCCCTAAATAAATGTGTTTTAATTTTGGTTCTTGGAACACATTAAAAAAAGTTGGAACAGTAAAGCATTTACCATGTTATAATGTTGCCATTCCTTTTCACAACACTTAAAAGACATTTAGGGGCTGAAGACACAAAGTGATGAAGGGTTTCAGGTATAATTTTGACCCATTCTTCCTGCAAACAAGTCTTAATGTGGGCAACAGTAAGAGGTCTTCGTTGACGCACTTTGCGCTTCAAAATGTTCCACACATTCTCTATTGGAGACAGGTCAGGACTGCTGGCAGGCCAGTCAAGCACCTGTATCCTTTTCCTCTGTAGCTATAGAACTTTGTAATGTCTACAAATTTAGAAATCACTACTTTCCCTTTTTATTTCTGTTTTCGATACCATCCCAACTTTTTCTGATTTTGGGCTTGTATATACAAAATTTTCAAAAAATACAAATGAAAAACCTTTCATAATTTAGTGCACTGTTCTTGTGTACAAGTACCCTCTTACTAACCAGATTCGTGATTTTTGCGAAATCTGAAGGAGAAGCAACTCATTACCAACTCTCTAATTTCAACTGTCATTTGCATGAGGTCTGAGTTTTGGCATCAGTCTAAGCCGTAGGATACACTGTAACTAGATCATGTCCCTCTGGTGGGGTCATCCTCATTCGAGCGTGGGCTTCACAGTACATCTGTCCATCCACAAAGAAGTAGCCCTTCTGCTTTAAGTTCATGCCGCAGTCTGAGCACACAAAACAGGCTGGATGGCGGTACTTGTCCCGAGCTTTCACCACCGTACCTCTGTGAGTCCATTGGAGGATAAAAAAAGTTTAATTTAATGAAGTTGTCAAAATGCATGAACACAATTCAGTGTAGAACAATTTTCATGAATACTGGTGATATATTCTCAATGAAGACACCATCTGTGTGGACTCATGCTGAATGCTGTACTCACACAATGCCTGTGCCACATTTATCACAGAGAGGCAGCTTCTGCAGTGAGGAGGTGGCGGCTTGGGGCTTTGTCACTGGAGCTTTTACACTTCTAGTCACCATGGGCCTTGTGCCTGTCAGAAAAATAAAGGAAAAATCCTCAGATCCACTTTGGTAATGTGAAATGCTACCTTTTATAAACTCATCTGAATGCAGACGATTAAGAGAATGGCAGCTTGACTGATGTCATTAGCAGGATTGCTGAGGATTGCTCAAATTAAGCCTGTAAAAATGATTAATCATCAATTACCAGTAATTCACAACAAAAAAGCTGACATTTCAACTATGATGACTTCATCAGTGCTTCTAGCTGTAACCTCTGTCTCATGAAGTCGGCCTTGCTCCCTTGTAAAGACTGGTGTGATTGATAAAGGCGGCTCACCATCACTCTCCACATAATCTTGCAGGGCCTTAAATGATCCAGACTGACGTGGTTCATGTGGCTGCTCGTGGTCATCCCGAAGCATACGGTACACATGGGAGTCTTCAATAGACGTCAGCGGTTTAGAGCTAAAACACATAAGAGGCCATGAAATGAAATTGTTCACCATTGTTCTAGCTATATACTTTCTAAAAAGTGTAATAGTTTGGTAGTGTTCAGGAGGTCATGTTATGGATATTAGGATATTTTCACACTTGGTTCTCTTGGTTCGTGCTGTCATTTTTAAGACAGAAATGAAACATGCAGGAAAAAAGAAATAAGCTGCATCCCAAATGACACACTATGCACTTATGCACTTACACACTCAACAGCATAGTATATGTCCCAAATGGAGCACTAATGGCTTTTACTAAGCGGAAGTTCAACCCGTTTCCCTGATGACGTTTGATGGTTGCCAAATTAATGAAATAAATGACCAAAATACCAACCAATACCTGGCATGAGTATAACCGCATTCACCATCGGGAGGCGCTATAATCACTCTCACAGGAGAATTTTGCTTTCACAGTCCAAAATAGCTTTAGTTAAGTTATGCAACATGTGCGCCCGATAGATCCACCCCTTCAGCTACATGCGCAAAGCAGCGGTCGTTGAGTGTGTGAAGTGTCCATCATTACACACTTCATTTTATCTATGGAATGAGTGCATCACCCGGGTAATTAAAGTGCACTTATTATTTTTAGAGTTTTCAGTGTGAACGCACTACTTACACTATTTATACTACAAAATGGTGTAGAATAGTGCATAAGTATGCGATTTGGGATGCACCTATAGCTTTTTTTGATGTCGTTTTTGCAACACAACTTGTCAATTTGCTCATCTGATAAATGATAAATCAGCTGAGCATTATAAAGCTGTAATAATATTGTAAATACGTCCACAAAAAGCACAAGCAATTACTCCATTGTGCACAAACAAATATTTGCTACAAAATATAGTTTTTTATAATGGAAGGAACAGTACGCAGCTGTTCACGAGAAGAAGTAGTGGTTTTAGTTATGGTCTGTGCTATTTGCAGCATGTTTCTGCATTAGCATGTGTTGTGAGAATTTGCGTGTGTATGTTGTCAAGTTGATGATTTTCTTAATTTGTTAGTGTATACCTATGTGTACTTGTTTTCTTAACTAGCAGTACGTTTGAGCTCTCTTGGCCATACAGTATGTAGTCCAAAAAAAAGAAAAGAACTGAGGATTAAATAAAACAGAATTTGTGAAAAAATAAAATGGAAATCTATTTTATTTTTTCACAAATTCTGTTTTATTAGGGGCCAATCATTTTATTTTCCATTTCACCACAGGTAATAACTGATGTTTCCAAATTGGGCAGCAAGATAGATTGCAGCAAATGTTTTTGTAACATTCTCATGTGACCATAAAATAAACAATATCGCCCTAGGGATAGTCTTATCTGTAACAGAAGTCTTATTTGGTAACATTATTATATGACCAACAGAGGACCAAATGAGAACGTTATATTAATCTCCTAAAGTCATATTGAGAACATTGCTATATGACCAACAGCGGACCATATGAGAATGTGGGTACATTATATTAACGTCTCAAATGTCCTTTTTGTAACATTCTCATGCGACCATATTATAACTAATACGGAATGTCCTATTAAAGTCATATTGGGATGTTATTGTATGACCAAAACAGTTCCATATGTCTTCTTTGTAATGTTCTCATGCGTTCACTGTAATTCCATTAATGTTATTTTAATCAATCCCTCTGTCTTTTCCTGACCAGGAGACCACAGTTGATTTTTCCCCCTTTTTTAGGGACGCTGTAAAAAGTGGTTAGTTACTTTATTTAAAAAAAATTAAAAAAGTGAGTAAACCCTGTGCTCCGGTTTCCCCCACTGACTAAAGACATGTGCTATGGGTGAATTGAGTAAACAAAATTGGCCGTAGTGTAAGAGTCCATGTGTAAATGCGAGATTGTGTTTTTTTAGTTTGTTGGAATGCTGTTAAACCACTTCTTCAGTACACTGTAAAACCCAACCCAACAACTTTATCAAATGAAATGAGTGTAGTTAACGCAAAACATACAGAAAGTGAATTCTACTCACTCGAAAAGAGTTTTAAACTCAGTTAATGAGTTAATTAAATACCCATTACTTTAACTTAAATGGTGTAAGTTCACAGTACTCATATAGATTAGTTTTTTCACTCAAATGGTTTGTAACAATCAGTTTCCTCAAACAGTTTGAGTTTCCTTAACCTATTAGGTATTACAGTACTCAGTTGGTTTGATTTCTCTTAATTTATTGGGATTTACACTGTAAAAAGTGATTAGTTACTTAAAGCAAGTAAACCAATTGCCTTAAAAGCAACAAGTTGACTTTACAACAATAATGTAAGTAAACCCATTGTAACTTGGAACTGTTAAGTTGACTTATTCTTTTATAATTATGCTAAATGAACTAAATCTAGTAAAGGTGTATTGGAAAAAAGTGAGTAGTTTAATTTATTTTTTTTAAAAGTGAGTACAATCTACTTAATTTTTTTTAATTATGTCAACTTAATAGTTGCACATTCGCCTCACAGCAATGGGGTGCTCCGGTTTCCCCCACAAGTCCAAAGACGTTGTATAGGTGAATTGGGTGAGCTAAATTGTCCGTAGTGCATGAGTGTGTATGGATGTTTCCCAGAGATGGGTTGCATCTGGAAGGGCATCCGCTGCGTAAAACATATGCTGGATAAGTTGGCGGTTCATTCTGCTGTGGCGACCCCAGATTGGCGACCCCACACTTTTGCTTTAAAGGCAGTTGATTTACTCGCTTTAAGTAACTAATCGTTTTTATAGTGTACTCTGCTCAAATTGCTTTGTTTACTCAAATGGATTAAGTTCACAGTAATTATTAGGATTAGTTTTTGAACTTAAATGGCTTTCGGTTTCCCAAAATGGTTTAAGTTACTTTAACTTTTTGGGTTTTACAGTGTACCAACTCATGTATACGTATTTGCTGTATCAGCACAAGCTAGTAAGTAAAGCAAGTGTAATGGAAACAAAGCTCTGGTTACCTGGGCGATGCCTGCCTGACTACAGTGGACATCTGAGCCTGCTGCAATGTATTTGATACATTGTCTGCCGAGTATAATGCAACGGGGGAGTTATACTGTACAGAAAGAGCTGTTGATGGGGTGCCAGCCATCTGAGCTACATTTCCCATCAGCGTCTGAGATGTACTGTCACTGGAGTTGAGTAAGGTCAATGTATAATAGCCAGATGTACCACACCAGGAAGCAATCAAATCAAAAAAGGCCACACAGAAAAGGACAGAGAAGACAGAAAAGAATGGAAAAGTTGTTAGAGATGTACATGTAGCTTCATCATATGCTGAATTCTGCTTTATAAATGTGCAGTTTTGTGCATGCTTTTATCTAATGACCTCCTTTGGCTTGCAGATGTGAAGGGCTTTGGTCTGACATTAAACTTGTGTTCGAAGTAATCAATGTCCTGTAAGACATAAGAATGAAGATGTTAACTGACAGTTAGGGGTGAAAGGTAGAGGGGCAGAAATCCTCCAAGATCCAACACTGCAGGCCCAATGCATATTTGCTCTGCTAATGCTGAAGTGCTTAGCTATTAAACAAGAGCTTGCCCTTTTTTATCGCTAACAGAATGCAATTACCATATTTTTTTCATCATATTACATCCAATACGCTTTCATTGGGGCTGCAGGAAGACTTGTGAAGATTTCTGGATGGCCAGTGTGAGGGTTTAGTGGTTAGTGGGAAGCAGCGAGCAGAGGGAAGTATCTTAGTCCATATGGTCGGGGTGATCCAAGTTGACACTCACCCCTCAGGCTTTTCATGCACCAGACCCCGGATCTGTCCTTGCAGGGCGTCCTGGATGTTATCTTGAGAGTAGAGGCCAATGGGAGTGTTGTAGGTGGAGCTCACCACCTGTGTTTTGTCATCCAGACTGGCGGCAGCCACAAAGGGCTGTGCTCTTCTGTTATGACCTGTGCCAATAGGTTTATACTCCTGCATGTGTAGGACAGATGGACACACTACATACTTAAAGCCCTACTCAAACACTGCATTTGCATACCACATTATCCTGATATGTCCTTTCATTACCTGAAGATGCTACTGTTCATAAACTATTATAGTTATTAAAGTTAGTTATAAGTAGGCCTATATGGAATCTGCGTGCAGAATTCGGCAGATTTTTAGCCCATCATTGATTCTGTTTATTTACTGCTGTAAATGTGTGTAAATTTACATTTGTTCAGTTTTTAAATTAATTTCAGTAATATTACTGACTAATATGAAAATATTCATATGATTTATTTACAATACAGTTTGTAAAGTTATATTTTCTGTCTTTTAGTAGATATTTTATATTAGAGGTTTGCTTTGTTGACCAAATAAAGTGGATCTAATTGGATTTGCTTTGTAAACATTAAATAAAAGCTAAAAAGGCATTACTTTTTTTCATAAATTAAGGTTTTAGTTATGATACTCCCAAAATCATTCCGCATAAATCTGCAGATTTTTAAAAAAAATTGTGCATAAATAGCAAAAGATGTCCATAGCAAAAAAATAAGTTATTAATACTGTTAAGCTAATTTTTGGTCAATGGCTTTGTTGTTGTGGAAAGTAAATCCTATGGTAAAAAGGGACACATCTACTTTTTTTGTTCAATGTGTGCACACTGCACATAAGCCAATGATAAATAAGGTAAAGTACATTTTTTAAACACTTTTTTTTTTTGTCATGTTGAACTAGGACAAATCTACTGTGGACAAACAAAAATTGGTAGCTTTGCACAATTTTTAAAGAGACACTCCACACAATCATGCAAATTCTCTCATAATTCAGAATATGTTTACACATCGACAATATACTAAAAAAGGTATATTAAAGCATATTAAGATTTATATAATATTATATAATATTATATTATAGTATATTTTTAAAAAAAGGTTTTATATACAACAATGCTGCCAAATCAGTGAAAACAAACTAAACAAACTTTGTAAAGAAACACTGCGCCTGTGCACATGGATATTTTATTCTGCAGTTGTGTTTTCCTCAATGTTATTTTGATTGTCAAGTGCTTATATTTGCCATCAGATTGAACAAATGATGTAGCTTTTTGTAGTTTACACCATGGTCATAATGATATTGTTTTAAAAAACAAACAAATTTGAAACTTTCAAAAGTTTGCATTTTCAAGATTTGTAGAAAGTTTTTTTTTTCTTTCCATTTTTGTTGAGTCCATATTAGGAGGATATACTGTAGAATGCTTCAAAAACCACAGGAAATCCATATAAATGAATCCCACAAGTTCCCAGTTGATAAATCAATATCTTCTGAAGCAATATGATAGGTGAAATTAAGTACAATTCTGCCATGTACTGTATATTTTACCTTTAAGCTGCTTTTAGCTACTTTTAAGCTTTACTCTTATTTCCCAGATCACATCAAGCAGAGTACAGTACACTTTAGAGTGCAGTATTGTGTTTCATAACCTACCAATGCCAATTTATGATTTTTGAAGCTTTTACTTTGAGGGTTCCATTCACCTGTATCACCTGTATCAAAAAATGTCTTATTTGTCTTTTAAAATCTGTTTGTGTTCTACAAAAGAAAATAAGTATTGTATTTATGAGGCAGCCCGAGGGTAAATAAATGATGAAAGAATCAAACATTTTTGGTGGAGTATCCCTTTAACATGCCTCATTCATTTATCCATCTCTTGCTGCATATAAGCATATAAAAATAAAGAGCTGTGCATTTGTTACACTCACTTGCTTCTCTGCCTCCAAATTGATTTTGAATGGGTTCACCTTCCCCTCTTCAATAACCTGAGGTGACCAGATTTTTGTTTCAGGCCTGCAACACATTTATTGCACACAGTTAGACGCTACGCTTTTACCCCCTGCGAAATCATAAAAAAAAAAGATCAAAAGGCTCTGAGGGGGGTCATTACTGTGCAACAGAGCCATGACTTCTAGATAGTAAAGTAGCGTCAACTGCCTGGCATGTACAAGCCAGATGGTTTATGGGAGGGTATTAATCACCGAGAAAGATACGTTCACTGTCGTCATAAATAAGGCTCTGTGGGCAACGGGTAATAGGCAAGGGGTAAAGACAAATTCTTTTGGGACACCACCTAACAGTCCTCCCTCTGGCTGTAACTTTAAAAGGAGGTGAGAGAACATGATATAAAGTTGTTGAAAGCTGCTTGGTGCTGTTGGTAACGCTATCCTTTAATGAGAAAAGCTCATGGTACCTCTCTATCTTGAGGAAAAGCTGATTGGTGGAGTCTTTGATGTTGTTCTGGGCTTCAGCGTGAGTCATGCCGTCTGTGGACACTCCCTGGATGGACAGAATGATGTCTCCAGGACACAGGTTGACCCGTGATGCCTTACTGCCCGGAGTCACCTGAGGAACATGGATTACAGTTTATTTTGGTGGGCCTGTTTAGATATTCTGATGACTGTTGCTAACTTCACAACTGCTTGAGAACTGGCAGTCAGATATTAGTAGATGGTTCGGTTGGGGTTTGTAGAATTAGTTGCAAAATACTTGCAAACACTGCTGGGTAGTAATTTACTATCCTTTGGCTTAGTCTCTGATTTATCAGGGGTCACCACAGCAGAATGAACTGCCAATTACTCTGGCATATGTTTTATGCAGTGGATGACCTTCTAGTCGCAGCCAAGCACTGGGAAACAACCATACACAGACATACTCGTACACTACGGGGAATTTAGTTTACACAATTCGACTACTGTATACTGCATATCTTTGGACTGTATGGGAAACCGGAGCACCTGGAGAAAACGCATGCTAACACAGGCAGAACATGGGTAGCAACTGTTACAAAATCAGATTCCAAAAATGTATTTGAAACTTGTTTATTCTGCTTATTTTTTGTTATAATGTGTTCCATCTTTTTACAATGTGGCATAGTTTAGCCTGGATAATCACAATAGAGCTGCATGATTCTGAGAAAAATTTGAATTATTATTATTTTTTATGGAATTGGGTAAGCTAAATTGTCTGTAGTGTATGAATGTGAATGAGAATGTATGGATGTGTTTCCCAGAGATGGGTTATGGCTGGAAGGGCATCCGCTGTGTAAAACAAATGCTGGATAAGTTGGCGGTTCATTCCGCTGTGGCGACCCCGGATTAATAAAGGGACTAAGCCGAAAAGAAAACGAATGAATGAATTATTTTTTATGGATTCTCCCATGATTCTGAATAGACAATACATTTAAAAAAATAATTTGCTAAATTAGGGGCGGCACTGTGTGTAGTGCTGTTGCCTCACAGCAAGAAAGTTGCTGGTTCGCGTCTCAGCAGGGTCAGTTGGCATTTCTGTGTGGAGTTTGCATGTTCTCCCCGTGGTCGCTTGGGTTTCCTCTGGGTGCACCAGTTTCCCCCACAAGTCCAAAGACATGTGGTATGGGTGAATTGGGTAAGCTAAATTGTCCGTAGTGTATGTGTGTGAATGAGTGTGTATGGATGTTTCCCAGTGATGGGTTGCAGCTGGAAAGGCATCCGCTGCGTAAAACATATGCTGGATAAGTTTTCAGTTCATTCCGCTGTGGTGACACCAGATTAATAAAAGGACTAAGCCAAAATAAAAATGAATGAATAAATTTGCTAAATTCTAAAAGATTTTATGACATTTATTTTGTGCACAGTGTGCTGATATATAGCATGGTTCGAGTCCCAGTTTGTGGACATTTCCCGATTATACAATCCTTCTCTGTTTAAAAACAATAAATATGTATTAAATTGTTGCTTCATTACTGGATGAATTCGTTTTTTTAAGAAAAAGGAGAATTTCTTAAATAAATTATTCAGTAAGGAATAAAATAATTTAGTTGCTGCTTGTTTGTAATTAGTTGTAATGTATTCTGACTGCTCTTGGATTACTTTTGGATTACTTATTGCTGATTTCTGTACTTTGTAACATAATCAGTAACAGACTACAGTTTCTACAGGGTGTCTGCGGCTTCTTGAAAAGTCTTAAAATGTCTTAAATTTCCAAAGCAAAATTTTAGGCCTTAAAAAATCTTAAGTCATTTTAAACAGGCATTAATTTTCCTCTGTCCAAGCAAAGCTACCCAATCGTGCCGACATCCAATGCCCACTATCTATCTGAATAAAACTATATAT
>CAIGQQ010038942.1:7478315-7500732 GCA_903798035.1 Danio albolineatus
ATATATATATATTTATAAGTCTGTTTTATTGAAGAGACATTTTTACAGCAAATTCTCCAAATTAAATTGGCTAATCAGGATAAGAAATCCTAAAACAATTACACAATTCCTTAGGATAATAACAGAGCAATATATTCCTTTATATGACTTTCCCTTTTAAAATATGTGTCTAAGAAATAACTACAGTTGATGTTTAAAAAAATATATTTTTACATTAAATAGTCTACATTAGATATTTTTTTTAAATCCATTGGGCCATTAGAGAAAATTTTAGGTGTTTAACCCTGTTTAAGTCTAAAATTTCATTCATAATGGTCTTAAAAGAGTCATAAAAAGTCTTAAATTTTACTTGATGAAACCTGCAGAAACCCTGTTCTAAGTAATCTCTCTATCACTGTTTGCGAAACACAATGAATGCCAATACAATACTTGGTGATGTGTAAACATTATGTGGTACAGTATGTGTAAGAAAAATAAAAAATAAATTGACATTTATTAAACGCAAAAAGAATTGTTAGATTGTTAATTATTTATTGAAATTTTAAATAACTACTTTCTTTAGTTTCAAATGAAATTATTACTCTAGTCATTGTTGCTTTTGTTACTATTAGTATTAATAGTAATAATAATAATAATAATAATAATAATAATAATAATAATAGTGACTAATAATGCCAGTTGTTTCACATTTTGTTCCACTGTGCACACAGGCCTAAAAGTTATCTATGTTTCTTTTGAATAAATATTCTAAAAAAAACATCATCAGATGTGAACCTTCTTTCAGACCCACTACTTAGCAGCAGCAAACCATGGAGCAGTTTAGACAAAAACAGCAAGTGACTGAGATAGAAACAATCTGTTGACCCACGCTGGTTTACAAGTGGGCTAAAAATAGCACCTCGTGGATATGTCAGTCAAGGGTTAGTATCGTCCTCCTGGGGAACACAGTCAAGCCTATTGGCGGCTGATGATCTGACTGCTCTGGCATTTACCCTGCTGCTCGGTGTTCCTTCAATCATCCTCTCTTTCATTAATGGAGTCTGACATCATACCTTATTCCTCTCATCGCTGCCGGGCTCATTTTCTGAGGTATTCTCCTCATCCCCCTAGTCATTTATCTCATCACCTCGTCTCTCTCCGCTCTACCCGTCTCCTGACTCAGCTGCTCTGTTACATCCGCTGACCTTCTTCTAGTTAAGTCTTGCCTCTCAAGAGAGGAATAAGATTTATACCAGGTCAAGTCATGCCAGTTATTTAAGACCAGGGGGTTTTAGTTTTCCGTCATCAGTGTTTTAATGTCATGAAGATTTGTGATGTTTTATGCATAATTGAAATGCATAATTTATTGACTGATGAAGCTAGCGGCGATTCAGCCTGTTTCTTATTAAATACAGTCGTGGTGTAATATCTCATTTCTTGTCATCTTTGAGTACACAACAAAACGGTCGCATTTGTCCACACGTGCCTTCATCTTGAAATACATTTAGATGACGCAATATAGGGCTGCACGATATTGGGAAAAGTTTAGCATTGCCATATTTTGTTATTCTGCGATATATATTGCAACAATAATCCAATTTCACCAGATGACTTGAATCTCTCTATTTGAAAAAGAAAATGGATTGGGAGGATTCTGCTTACGTTA
The DNA here is from genome assembly GCA_903798035.1 of Danio albolineatus. Lineage (NCBI taxonomy): Eukaryota > Metazoa > Chordata > Actinopteri > Cypriniformes > Danionidae > Danio > Danio albolineatus. Next base: position 7,479,961 of record CAIGQQ010038942.1, read on the forward strand.
ATACAATAAAGGCAAAGATACAACTGAAATAAACAGTTTTTTATTGTTTTCCAATTACTCAAACAGTATTCAGATAAATAGTAGTTGAATAATCAAATGTAAAATAATGCAGTGTAGTTTTCTTTCATTCATTCATTCATTTTCTTGTCGTCTTAGTCCCTTTATTAATCTGGGGTCACCACAGCGGAATGAACCACCAACTTATCCAGCATATGTTTTACGCAGTGGATGCCTTTCCAGTTGCAACCCATCACTGCGAAACATCCATACACTCTCATTTAAACACATATATGGACAGTTTAGGTTACCCAATTCACCTATAGCGTATGTCCTCGGACCGGGGCGCCCGGAGGAAACCCACACGAATACAGGGAAAACATGTAAACTCCACAAAGAAATGCTAACTGACCCAGACGAGGCTCAAACCAGCGACTTTCTTGCTGTAATCTCTAACCACAGCACCACTGTGTCGCCTTGTATAGTTTTCATTGTATAAATAATTTAAAATATTCATTGTTATTAAAGTTGCAAGCAGTACAATTTATTATGCCTGAATGCTAAATAAATAAAATCCTCATACAGTCACAGGCCTCAAAACACATGTAAATGATCAATTATAATACAGACTCAACATTACGTACTGTATACTCACAATGTATATATTGCGAATGATCACATTACGATATTGATGCTGAAACTATATATTGTGCAGCCCTAATGTAAAAGACAACGGTTATATTTAACATGAAAAATAAGACGATAAACAAATTACTCATGCTTAAGTGGTTCCACACGTTTATTAGTTTATTTTCTTTCTTCATTCATTCATTCATTTTCTTTTCGGCTTAGTCCCTTTATTAATCCGGGGTAGCCACAGTGGAATGATCCGCCAACTTATCCAGCACATTTTTACGCAGCGGATGCCCTTCCAGCCGCAACCCATCTCCGGGAAACATCCACACACACTCATTCACACTCATACACTACGGACAATTTAGCCTACCCAATTCACCTGTACCGCATGTCTTTGGACTTGTGGGGGAAACCGGAGCACCCGGAGGAAACCCACGCAACCATGGCGAGAACATGCAAACTCCACACAGAAATGCCAACTGACCCAGCCGAGGCTCGAACCAGCGACCTTCTTGCTGTGAGGTGAACGTGCTACCCACTAGGCCACCGTGGCGCCTTATATTTTCTTTCTTAAAAGAATATATTTTGAAGAATGTTAGCCAGAAATGTATAGCCATTTACAGCCAAATTAGGCCAAAAATATATATAATAAAAGCTATGGAAGCTGTTTCAATCCACCTATTTTTATGTCCATTTTGGAATATCACATAAAAATGCTTGATGGAAATGCCAAGATGCTCATGAATTTAGAAAATGTGCATAACCAAACATATGTGCACAACTGAGAGTAGGACAAATGTTTTAATCCCATAAGTCTTGTGATTTTGTTTTAACAGATCACATGGTATCCAATATAGTCAAGCGAGATGGTGTTTATGGACAAACCAGTGGACCGACCACATTGTAAAACATCTGAAATATTGTTTTAGTCATTCTAAAATCCTTTAGCCAAAGTCCATCTTCAAAGTGGCTCAGTATTATTACCTCCCAGAACTTGGTCTTGAGTGGCTGCACTCCCAAAGAGCAGTGTCAAGCCATCAAAAGCCATTCATTGCATTTTCTCTCATCTTCAGGGGTGCAATTTATTGATCATATACAGTAAGAAAAAGGCCCTCATTGGCTTCTCCTATTGCAGCAAATTCCATTTTTTTTTCTTTGGTATTGGATGCCAGTTTATTAGGAAGTGATGATTTTGTTCTCTTTGACTCATTGGATAGAAACTGTGTTATTCCCAAGTGTTTTATGTGCTATTCCAGTTTTGCACATGAATCTAAATCTAATATAAGAAAAAAGGCCCTCATTAGCTTCTCCTACCTCAGCAAATTTCTATTTTTATCAGGAAGTGGCGATTTTATTCTCTTTGACTCATTTGATGGAAACTGTGTTTTTATTTTACTGTTTTCACATGAATCTAATTGGCACCTTTGGATGGAAACATAGCTAATGGTTTTCAAAATAACTTAGCGTTCATCAGAAAAAAAAGCTTAAGCAGACTTGGGAAATAGTAGATATTGAGTAAATCATGACAGAATTTTCATCTTTTGGTGAAGTATAGTATCGCTTTTATAGGACAATTTTTAACAATCTATACAGTATGTCCCCTGTCGAAATCAATTATTGGGCTGTCTTCAGAAAATCAAGGGTGACTGTAAAGAAATAGGCACCCAGAGTGGCTCAGAGTGGACACAATGAAATTGAGATTGCTCCCCTGACACTACTCAAGCAAATGGGTGATGCGTTTGGCTCAACAACAAAGACTCTCTGTTTAATACATGGAAACAAAGGGAGCTATGAGCTGAGATGAAACCATTGAGTGACTGGTAGCTGAGCTCCAGTATAAACAGAAACACGAATATAACAATTTGGGGTTTGTAAGCTATGCAGCACCTGTGCAGAAAAATCCCCAAGGTGACACATAAACCCACAAGGGAAGCGTGTAAAGGCACGCTGAACATTAGGCATTATGTATGGCGCTACATCGGGTGACCTAAAATATGACCTAAAAATGTATATTTGTTTAGCTTTTCTTTAATTCTTCCGGAGAATGAATAAATAGAAAGCAAAAACATTCTAAAAACATTTGAGCGGTTTTGTCTGTATTTTTTACCACTATATAAAACTACATCCAAAATATATACAATTAATACAACTAACTGAGACCAAAACCAATATCAAACCCAATTTGACTGTTTGTAATAAATGTGCTTTATTGGTATGTTTTTTCCTTTAAGAAACTTTAACCTTCATGTATTATTCCCTTTAACTTAGATTTTTAACCCTTTAACTGCCCCTACAAGAAAAAAAATGTTTGGATTGCATTTTTTACTTCGTAAAGCCGCTAGTTAACATGGTCAATGCATTTTTTTTTTCAACACATTCCATAAAATCTAAATATTTTTTAAAATATCAGCCCCTACCAAATGGTTTTTGGTAAACGTATCAATACATATACTATGAAAAATCTAAATATGCAGTGTAAGGGCAATTAATATAAAAAAAAAAATCTAATTAAAACAGTTTTGAATACTAAATCACCTTTATTTTTTAAAGTATGCCATAAAATATTTCAGATTCTTATTTAACATGCTTTCTATTTTGTTGTTTTTTTGTTTGTTTTTTACAATAAAACCAAAATCAAGTGTTGTAAACCAATAATGCAGTGTGTGTTAACCATTATTCAACAGTCATTCTTTAAATTACTTTAACAGTCATTATTTAAAACAGTAAAAACATGGTCAACCATTTGGTAGAGCGGCAGTCAAAGGGTTAAAATGTACTTCACATACAAAATAAGTATTTTTTTAAACCTCTGATGCTGTTCAGTCTTTTTTGACAGAAGGAATTATTTATTTATTTATTTATTTATTTATTTATTTATTTTTATTCATTTACCTTCAGCTTAGTCTCTGATTTATCAGAGGTCGCCACAGTGGAATGAACCGCTAACTATTTCGGCATTTGTTTTCAGCTGTGGATGCGCTTCCAGGCGCAGCCCAGCACTGGGAAACACCCATACACTTGCACGTTCAGACACACACTCATACACTATGGGTAGTTTAGTTTACTCAGTTCACTTAGGGCAGAGATCACCAAACTTGTACCTGGAGGTCCGGTGTCCTGCAGATTTTAGCTCCAACCCTAATCAAACACACCTGAACAAGCGAATCAAGCTCTCACTAGGTATACTTTAAACATCCAGGCAGGTGTTTTGAGACAAGTTGGAGCTAAACCCTGCAGGACACCGGACCTCCAGGACCGAGATTGGTGATGCCTGACTTAGGGCGTACTCACACTATGCTATCCGAACCGAGCTCAGGCCCGTTTCCCGGATAATTTTTGAAGTGTGAGTGCGCTGAACTGGGCTCAGGAACGGTACAGTTGGCCGGCCCTGGCCCTGTTGGAAGAGGTGTGCCTGAGCCCGGTACACTTGGGCTTTGGTGCGGTACGCTTGTAGTGAGAGTGCAAAGCGCGCCTGAGCCCGAAACTGAAGAGGAGACGTGACTTTTGGGGACTGTTTCATATAGATTTATTAATCATTCTTACTGTTTAATGAACGCACACTGTCGTAGATTATTAAAGACGCAAACCCCTGCACTGCACGACAGCTGCGCCTTTAGTAAACCTTCTAATTCCTGCAGCACGAGGACGTCATGATTGTTTATGAGCGTCAGCAGTGGCTGATCTATTCGGCGGAATATTTGACTGTGTGTCACTGCATATCAAACAACTAAAAACGATATAATCATATAAAGATCTCCACTGAAATCTCCAAGAGCGCTTCTCTTACACTGAACAGTGCATCATCGATGGCGTAAGCGGGCCCAGGCCCGAATGCAATGAGAGTGCGGGCCGTCGGGGGAGACGGGAGGGGTGGACAATCGTGCTTTGGCCCGGTTAAAGGGAACTGTACATAGTGTGAGTACGCCCTTATACCGCATGTCTTTGGACTGTGGGGGAAGGCGGGTTAACTGGAGGAAACCCACAGGAACATCAGGGGAACATACAAAAACTCCACACAGAAATGCCAACTGACCCAGTCGGGATGCAACCAGCGATCTATTAATTTTTCTATTATTATTATTATTATTATTATTATTATTATTATTATTATTATTATTATTATTATTATTATTATTACTACTATTATTATTTGTTTATTATTTGAATGTTTTTCATTATTGGAACGATAGAAAACTAGGCAAAGGTTGGCAAAAAATGGAAAATTCACAAAATAATATGAGATTTACCTTGTTTATATTCATGGGGTATTATTGATCAATTCTTATTATATTTTTCAGTTTCTGCCATGAGTAAAAGGTTTTTAAAAACAGATGTAAAATGACTATTTATAACTGTAAGCTTAAAAGTGCATTTCACTTTAAGTAGGTTCATGTTGACCTTAAAAACGTAGTAGTCATATTTTCATGCATGTTTTTTTTAAGACATTTGTGTATCTTTTATCTGCTTATTTTAAGTAGTTTCCTTAATTTATATTTTTTACAACAGTTCAAATTGGAGATTTTGTTTTCTGTTTAATTCGGTATCATAAAAAATTAAAAATAAAAACTAAAAAAAACTTTACTCAAGTGAAATATAGTAGGCTACATTCATAAATGTAAGTAAATAAATACACATAAACTCTTAGGTGTACTATCGGTTTAATTTAAACTGCCATCATACGGGTGAGCGAAAATTAGGGTTAGTAAGTTGTTTTTGAGTGAAGTAGAAAAAGTTTATTGTTCAGCCATGATGCCCTCGAGCAAAACACTAAAGCTCAGTTGTTCCAGGGGGAATGTGGCTGTAATAAGTGCACTGTGCCACTTTCATTTAAGACATCTGCTCAACGACTGGATATAAATATATAACATTCATTTGCATTTTTAATTCAGCAGTATAATTTAGACTCTCTGATTTGGCTTCTAATAAAAAAAGCCCCATCTCTGCTGACATGCCCACATTGATGGAGGCTAATGTTACTCCAATAAGAACATCAGGGCTCATAGTATGACAAAAGAGCCACCTTGCTGGCATCAATACGTGTATGATTACAGACGGCAGTTATTCAAAGAAACCACACACATTCTGCGTTAGTCATCAGTATTTTCTTAGTCCTTTTTTTTTTTTGGTTTAAATATGTGATAAATTTAGCTTTCAAGTTCAGGCACACACCAAATTCACAACCGTGCTCATTGTAATCCATTTAAATTATGTTTGAGTGGTTTTTGTTTGAAATCAAACCCTGTGTCATTTTCACTTGGACGCTGCAGGGATGTTATTAGCCAGGAATGTTAAATAAACCTGATTGGTTTATTTTAAGAATGATGTCATTTGTTTCAGCTGAGATTTCACATCTATAGTAGTTCACCTGGGCGCCACGGTGGCGCGTGAGTAGCACGTTCGCCTCACAGCAAGAAGGTCGCTGGTTCGATCCCCAGTTGGGGCAGGTCCCGGTTGGGCCAGTTGGCATTTCTGTGTGAAGTTTGCATGTTCTCCCCGTGGTTGCGTGGGTTTCCTCCGGGTGCTCCGGTTTCCCCCACAGTCCAAAGACATGCGGTACAGGTGAATTGGGTAAGCTAAATTGTCCATAGTGTATGTGTGTGAATGAGAATGTATGAATGTGTTTCCCAGAGATGGGTTGTGGCTGGAAGGGCATCCACTGCGTAAAACAAATGCCGGATTAATAAAGGGACTAAGCCGAAAAGAAAATGAATGAATGAGTAGTTCACCTGGCATTTTCACTTATGTGACCGAAAAGCAGTGCTGCAGTAAAACAATATATACTTTTTAAAATGTTAATGGCTTTATTGTAGTTTTCGAAGACTTTCACAGTACATAACTAAAATAATGATTCCAATAACATATCATCTGACACTAGTATGCATGTTGGTGTTCTTTTTAAGGTATTTCATATTTTGTAAGACCCACTGTTCTGCTTTTAATCAGGGAGTCTGAAGACATTTTTACGACGACCTGTCCGTTCTGCGCTGCAGATTTTCACAATTTATGGTGAATGTCAAAAATGGCTTTCCACCAAGATCATACTTGAATTTCATGATCAAAGAGCTGCTGAGCTACTAATCTTACTTCTACAAACCACGCTTTCGAAAGCTGTGTATGAGCAATAGAGCTGTTTAGACCCAGTCCTGGATGAGACGAAGTCAATATGTTGCTGCTTTGTTCCTACAATACACAGCATTTCCCCAGTCAACCTCCCAACAGGTTTCCTAAGAGACGACAGACTTATAGAACAAGTTAGATGAAGCAGTTTGCAGTGTTTGTGTCAGGGAAATTCATAGATTTACACTTAGAGCCTCAGCATTTACAAACTCTGCAGTTGCTGAACATAAATCTACAATAGCATGCTGTTGTACCTGCTTCTTGTTCAGTTCAAAACGACTACATCTATAAGAATCTATAAGAATCATCCACCAGTTTGTGACTATAAGAGTGGATATGAGCTCAGTGGTTGTACTGCAATAATTGCTTAAATTAAAGAGATTGCCCAGTTCATCTCTCATATATCAGTGAGTGCTCAGTTAACCTTAGACCTCTTCTGTTACTGCAAATGTTTAGACTTCAGAGGCTGTTTGAAATATTGTTGGACTAAGAGCTTTGTGATTCATTCAGACGACAGGTGTAGAGATCCCCTCCGGAGCCAGACTCTATACTAGTGTGTGTGTGTGTGTGTCTGACTTTTTTGTGTGCATGTTAGTAACTGGAAGAAAAAAATTCCTAGCAGTTGTGATGTAGACTAACAGATGACCCAATCTCACATGGAAATGTAACTATTTTATGTATTGTCAGAAAAGTCACTAATTCATAAGAATTCATACGATTATTTGTATGAAAACATACAATTTTAAAAGGGAATCATGCCCCCCAACCCTAACCCTAATATTGGGGCATGAGCAGATCGTGCTAAAATGTATGTATGCACTCTAAAAAACACAGTGTTAAAAACTACATAAATTTGGTTGTTTTTAACCCTATTGCTGGGTAAATATAGGACAGAACACATCAGGGGTTAAATTTACCCAAGTAATTGGGTTATTTTTAACCCCAAAATGGGTTGTTTTGCCACCCAATAATTGGTTGTTTTTACTTAAATAATAGGTTAATTTGACTCAATTAATAAGTTATATTTTCAAATGTAATTTTTAGCTTTCTTTTAAAATCATTAACCACATAAAAAACAAACAGTCGATATTATTTGCTTTATTTTTTTGTTCCATTAAATTTTTTCAGCACATTACACTTTGTAAACACACCTCAAAGATTGTACAAAACTAAATACAAAAAATTATGAACTGCTTTCAAAACAATTTGTTTCATATTTATGAGTTGCTCGTAAACATAATAATAATAATAATAATAATAATAATAATAATAATAATAATAATAATAATAATAATAATAATAATAATAATAACAATAATAATAATAATAATAATAATAATAATGTGGCATCGCAGTCAGCCCCTGCTGGGAGTTGATTTGACCCAAGGAGCTGGGTCGATGATGCTGTGTGGTGCTAGGTTTGCATTGATTCAAGTCTTAGCAATTATTACCCAGAAAATAACCTACATAGCACTACCCAAAAACTACCCAAGACTGAAAATAACCCCCAAACAGTACCCAAATGCCTCAACCCAACATTTGGGTTGAAAAAATAACCCCAGATTTTTTTAGAGTATGAGATCATGCAAATTAATAGGAATTATTAGCCATTAAATCAAAGATTACAAATTGCCTCGAGATAGAACATTGTGAGTGAGATATGAGGTAGTCTTTGTCTTCAAATTCATCAACAGCATGGGGCGATGGAAGGTAATGTGCTACTGTTATTATGAAATATGTAATGTTATTAGTTTACTATTACTCCAGGAGTTAGAGAATTTATTAGTCAGTAAAATTATAAGTCAGTTTTTAAATTAGATGCTTTGACATTACAGCACATCTTACATCCCAATAGTTTAATTTAATTAAAATGTTTTTACTGTACGAGACATTTTTTAGAATTCAGTCTATGTTAATAAGGATTTATTTCTTTGATGGCAGTGCTGGATTTTCAGTAGTCCTAACTTCAGTCTTCGGTGTCACACGATGAAATGTTCTTAATATGCCAAATGCTGTAGGCTCTCAAGAAACATTCTTCCACTTATTATCATCCATGTTGAAAACATTTGTGCTGCTTAATATTTCTGTTCATGGTTGCATTCTTTAACAAATAGAAAGTTTACAAGAACAGCATTACAGTACATCAATCTTTTTAAATGCATCCTTTTATGTGTGTATCTCATCCATTTATCTCTTAAAATCACACAACATAAAGATATATATGTTAAAAAACGTGTAATTATAGCAAACATTGAAAGTCTCTATTGGGAAATGATTCCCTTACAACCACGGATGTTTCCAAAAATGAATGACAGTTTGAACTGTGTCTCTAAAAATACTTACTCTCACTGTATCCTAAAGTGAGGTCCTGGGAATGTTTTTTTATGATCCACCCACTGGTTTCTCATGCCCACGGCAGTGTTGCCCAGCACATCAAAAGCATCGTTATCTCTGAGTGGAATGTGTGGAGCGGCACAAACTCTGCAGCCAAAGGCTTTCACTTACCCGAGTTATGGTCAGCGGCTGGTTGAAATCTTTGCCTCCTGAAAGTCGAAATCCCCAAGGGGCCGGTCCATCCAGCACCACGTTCTGTGGCATTTCTGTTTTGTTTCTTTTCACTTCTTTCTCGAAAAGAGCTCGGAGTTTCCTCTTGTTTGCCAGACAGAACAGAATTATCAGCTCCTGCTCGGGACGAAAGACTCCCCCAACAGAGATTGGAAGCCAGTGCCTGTCTCTGAATCCCTTTTAAGCGTGCGTGTGGGGTTAGGAGAGTGAATGAAAGAAAGATGATGCCGGGACGCCACTCCTCTCATGAGGTCATAGGGTAGACTGAGAAACTCAGAGTTCAATCTCTCTCCCCACCTCCTTCAGATCCAAACTTTGCACCCTTTATGATTAATCCTCAAAAACTGAAATCTCCCTTCGCTCTGTCATCACCCCGTCTGCTGTCTAGACGTTTCTTTTCCTTACCGCCGGCCAGACACCTGTGCTTGGCTGAAAGGAGAACTCTGTCATGAAATTAAGGAGAGTTGAGTCAGAGTCTTCACTTCTGATCAGCAGATTGGGAACTGTTCACAGAGCACAATAACAAACGCTTATCATGTCATATTGGCATATCAACACGGCATGTGTTGCTCTTTTAAGGGCTCCTTTCAGGAATGTAAACAGTTCTAGTAGCACAGCCGCATAAGGGAAACAATGAGAACTGTGGATGTCTGTACTAGTCATAATTCTTAAGCTGCTAACCATAAAAAAAATAATGAATTCATCTAATTTAGTGTCAAGATGACATGGATAGCTATGGAACCTACAGTGGCTTCATACAATTATTTTGAGATTTAAAGGGATAGTTCAACCAAAAGGGATAACTCTGTCATTTCTAATCCTCCAATTGTTGCTTGAGTTTCTTTCGTCTGTTGAACAAAAACGAATATATACTGAAGAATGGTGAAAACAAACAGCCATTGACTCCCATAGTTTCAGAATTCCTAATTTTGAAACCACTCGAGTGTGAGTAAATGAGGACGACATTTAAACTTTCAGAAAAGGCTGTAACCAAAAGAAACTGGTCATAACCTAAAAAGGTCATAAAGGTTGTAACATTGGGTGGTGAACATTTTTGCGTAGTTGTATTGCTGTGTTCATCAAAGAAATGGACATTTTTGTTTTATTAAAAATTTAAGAATTCATTTAATCCCTGATATCACACATAAACTGTGGAGATATTTTAGAAAAAGAGGAAAAAACATAAAAATATACATATGAATATTAGTGCTTACACGTTTGCAGTGTGTTTGAGATGTGTATGCATTTATGTAAAACATTTATGTATGACTTTTGTTTGTCAGATGTTTATACACAGATTAAATAGTCGCAAAAAGGCATCTATAATAATATTATTGGGGCGGTATGGTGGCTCAGTCGCTGGTTCGAGTCCTGGCTGGACCAGTTGGCATTTCTGTGTGGAGTTTGCATGTTGTCCTTGTGTTAACGTGGGTTTGCTCCGGGTGCTCCGGTTTCACCCCACAGTTCAAGACATGCGCTATAAGTGAATTGGGTAAACAAAATTGGCCATGGTGTATGAGAGTACAGTATGTGTGAATGAGAGAACGTTTTCCAGTACTGGGTTGCGGCTGGAAGGGCATCTGCTATGTAAAACTAGAATATGCTGGAATAGTTGTCAGTTCATTCTGCTGTGGGGACCCCTGATAAATAAGGGACTAGTCCGAATGAATAAATGAATAAACGCAGTGTATTTGAACTGTTTGCAAATAACTTTTTTTACAAACTGCACTGAGTAGACACAAAATCTTAAGCCTAATGAATGCACATAATATAATTTAATAGATGTAAAGTATATTTAAGTAAAATAATATAAAGATTATAAAGTATATTTAAAACTACATAGATATCTAAATATATATATTTGACTATAAATATATCTACAAAATGGGTATGAGCTCCGAGTGACCGGCAGTGATCGGCAATGTAGATGTTTGTATGACTGGCAGAGAACTTTATTAAGTTATACAGTAAGTGTGTAATGAACAGGCTTGGTCATGCTGTTGGTATTATAGGCTATAATTACACGGCTGTCTGGAATAGAGTCAGTCATGACATTCCAAGGTATGTTATTCTGAGATAACAACCGCTGAATAACAGGAATAGGTTGTCACGGCGCTGTTTTTGACTGTTTGGTGCCATCTTGTGACTTAATAATACATAAGTTAGTGTATGCTCCTCTTAAAGAATTAATAAACTATTATGGCTTAGAACAATGTTTTGTGTCTTTTTTGTGGCATGTAGCCATACGACATGCAGGATAAAGTGCAGTTGTTTTGTCATCTAGCTGTTTTGAGTGTCTAGCAGTGATGTGCAGTGAGGTTTGTATGCTTTCTATACACATGGCAGGTACATATTGGGCCAAGGAAGAATGTAAAATGTACAGTGATCAAATATCCTTCCCAAAAAACACAAAGGTGGATGCTACAGACAGCCCAACAAGTGAAACAGCACCAGGGCAAATGCGCTCACTTGCTCTCGCTCACTCACAAACACACACAGAATTTGCACACTTCTTACCTTTGCTTGTAAATGAATTCTTGAAATGACTGAATGAATTACTTTGAAAAGATCGAGTTATCTTCTGTCCTGTCCTTTGAAGCAAGCCCTTTAGCCACCACATTGGTCGTCCATTATTTATTTACGTTTTGATGAAAAGTCCAATTTTGAAGAATTTTTGAGCTGAGATACTAATGTTCCCTCCATGATTTTTGCAGTCAGTCTGAGCAAAATATAAAATAACAGACTCCTATTGAACGTTACTATGTTGAAGAAGAGCAACCGCTGAATAAGAAAAACACGCTCAACCTCTTCAGTGCGGCAGAGCTACTGCCTGCCTCACCTCATGTCTTTTAAGTGTGGCTGTATGTCAGATCCTAACACTAAATAAGTGATAGACATACATGAAATACAAAGTGAGGATGTATAATAAAAGGTGTCAATGTATAAATACCACATTGGTAACACTTTATAATAACTACACGCTATGAATCATCTATTAAGCATTAGCAAATAGTGAATTCATTATTTGTTAATCATTACCTCTGCATTAATAAACGTTAGTAAGCAGTTTATACCTGCAGCTACAAATGCTCTATTCTTGACTTATAAGTACATTTATAGTGTGCTTAATAATTGTACTTTCATAATTTGTTACTGATGAATTTTTCATTACTTATTTAAGTATCAATAAAGCTAATAATTCTGACTTCAACTGTATATTCAAATTAATAGAAATGAATAAAGTCGTCTATGTTCTTTTTTTTCTGTTTAGAATAAAACCGAGCCTTTAATTGTCATTTATAAGGGATTTATAAAGCATGAATAGTCCTCACTTTAGATTAGGTCACAAAACTGGATGAAGTTGAGTTAATAAAGCATTTATTAACATTCAAATTAACTATTAATATATGCCTGAATAATGAAATATATAAATGTTGGTTTGAATAGTTTATTAATCATTTACTAACTCATTCTGAATGACCGTTAAAAACCACCAACTATTCTTAAATAACTGGTTTGTAAATAATGTGATACTTAATTTAGTAATGAAAAATTAATCCTTAACAAAGTATGAAAACACAATTATTAAGCACATTATAAATGTACTTATAAGTCAAGAATAGAGCATTTGTAGCTGCAGGTATAAACTGCTTACTAACATTTATTAATGTAGTGTTAATGCTTAACAAATAATGAATTCACTACTTGCTAATGCTTAATAGATGATTCATAGCGTGTAGTTATTATAAAGTGTTACCAAAACATTTTAATAAAGCATGCCATTGGTAGCATACACTGAATAAGCAAAAGGTGCAGCCTTACCTCGCTTCCTATGCTGTAATTGAACAGGAAATACTCAAAATACAGCAATTTTAATTATAAAAATGATTGAAATCATTTGAATCACATAGAAGTTGCATTTATAGCACAGATCAGTGGACAAATATTTATTTAATCATTAGTATACATCTCATGATGGTAGATGAGCATGATGACAGGCGAGGCACTGCCTCACCTGCCTCCCCTGACCGCATATCCCAGGTGTCTAGCTAGCATGTACACTGCAATAAGACACTGTCAACTTCTTCAATCAATACTTCTTGAGATATACTTTTTGCTTTATTTCACTTTTTTTTTTAAAGCTGTGCCAGACTGATGTACCTACAATTGCCAGAGTCTCACGTATGTGTTTTTGTAACTTTTATTAAACATTTTTTGACTGAATGACCTTTTAAACTTTGTAAAAAAGTAATTTTTCAGCCTCATGTATGTACGTTTGTAAGATTTTTTTAAGATATTTTATTTAACATGCTTTGGCTGAAGGACCTGTATTAAACGAAATACTTTTATACATTATCCATTCACATAAAAGCAGATGTGGCCATTTAAAAATTTTACGATTTTTTTTTTCTTAGAACTATTTTAGCACTATTGAATCCCTACTGAACACTGTATTTTCTTATTTAAACAAGCTCTCTAGTTTAAAGCTCAGCGTGACCTACAGAGAACGTCATGAAGATATAAAACAGGTTCAATGTTTGAATGTCTGATTACGACTGCTTTCAGATGTCAGTGGATGTGCAAAACAGGTTTGATTACATTATGTCTGGTCAAAAGGGTCTCCTGGCTGCCATCCTGTATATTCTATGTAAAATACAGTGAAGAGCTACAGTAGTAGGATGCACATGAGACCTTTTTCTAAAGTAAAGTTTCAGTAACCACACAGCATGGGCCGTTCTGTACTGTAAATGGCACTGGAGTGTGCTCTTTATTTGAAGGCCAAACATTCTAGCTTGAGAGCACTTGTATTGCTGGCTTGAACAGCTCCTTGTTTGGTGGTGCCAAGGAAGGGCGGTTTGTCACAGCCTGAGATACATCAAACCTTAAAACCAGAGATTCTTTCTCTGTCCCAAGCTGTCGCATCATGTAACCCACTAGTAAATTCTGTCATTTACTCAGCCATATGCTGTTCCAAAAATGAAGATGATTGGTTGGAACAATGTGAGTAATTAATTATTCAGCCTGATCTCACGTGAAAACGTAAGTATTTTACGTCTTGGCAGTTTAGTGGCTAATTCGTACGAATTCGTACGAGTTCAGTCGTATGAAAATGTACGATTTAAAAAAGGAGGCGTGGCACCTAACCCCACCCCTAAACACAACCGTCATTGGTTGATGAGCAAATCGTACTGAATTGTACGAATTACATCATACGAATTCATACGAATTAGGCACTTTTTAAAAAGTTACGAATTGCCCGTGAGATAGCGTTGGATTATCACACTGCTAGTCTTAAAAGGTACAGTTCGCCCCAAAATTTAAATTTTGACATTATTTACTCAAACTCAAACTTTACTTGTTCCAAATGAGTTTGAGTTTTATTTCTGCTAAAAGAACATAAAAGAGGATATTTTGAACAATGTTGGAATTCAGTAACCATTTGTTTCCTACTTTTTCCTAGTTAGGTTAATGGCTATTAATTTCCTGCATTAGTTAAAATATCTTCTCTTGTGTTCAACAAAGGTTTTTTTTAGCCTGTTGGGGGTCAGTACATTTTTATTTTAGGTGACCTATCCCTTTAACTAGGGTTTGAGCTCAATTCCCAGATATATTTATCGGTTGTTTAAGAGAGCACGTGAGAATTTGCTCCATTAAAAACAACTGGGGGAAAGCAGAGTCTAGACAAAATCCCAGCCTCCTGCAAGTGAGCTAGATGGCTCTGATTGTTTCTCTGGGACAGAAACTCAGAGCGGCTCTCTGCTGACCCTCTGTTTACTGTGTTCCCATGGTAGCAGGAGGGACAACTCCAGGACACGATGTGGCTGTTTATAGACTGGACGGTCTGCAGGGACTGGATTGCTAGCAGAAAGATGACGTTCAGGATGGCACGATTACTATAACTGTGAATTCAAAGCTATTACCATGTCTTGAATCAAACAGTATTGCCAATGAATGTTAGGTATAGTTCTAGTCTAGGAACATGAAATAACTTCACTTTGGGCTACTAAATAACTGGCCACACAGAACTGCTGTTAGCCAAAGCATAAATAACAGAAGTAACCAGATTATCAACGTTATAGCATAGATTTAAATGTATGTATTATTACATTGCAGTATACACTCACTGGCCACTTTATTAGATACATCTTACTGGTACTGGGTTGGACCACCTTTTGCCTTCAGAACTGCCTTAATCCCTCGTGGCATAGATTCAACAAGGTACTGGAAATATTCCTCAGAGGTTTTGGTCCATATTGACACGATAGCATCACGCGGTTGCTGCAGGTTTGTTGGCTGCACACCCATGATGCGACTCTCCTGTTCCACCGCATCCCATGCTCTATTGGATTGAGTTCTGGTGAATGTATAGGCCATTTGAGTACATTAAACCCAGTCTGAGATGGTTCACGCTTTATGACATGACACACTGTCCTGCTGGAAGTAGCCATCAGAAGATGGGTACACTGGTCATAAAGGGATAGACATGTTCAGCAACAATACTCAAGTAGGCTGTGTACTAATGAACCTAAAGGGTGCCAAGAAAATATCCCCCTCACCAATACATCACTACCACCAGCCTGAACCTTTGATACAAGGCAGGATGTGTCCATGCTTTCGTGTTGTTGATGCCAAATTCTAACCCTACCCTTTGACTGTTGCAGCAGAAATAGAGACTCATCAGACCAGGCAACATACTGTATTTCCAATCTTCTATTGTCCAAGTTTGGTGAGCCAGTGCGAATTGTAGCTTCAGTTTCCTGTTCTTAGCTGACAGGAGTGGCACCAGTTGTAGTCTTCTGCTGCTGTAGCCCATCCGCCTGAAGGTTTGGCGTGTTGTGCATTCAGAGATGCTCTTCTGCATACCTCAGTTGTATCGAGTGGTTATTTGAGTAACTGTTGCCTTTCTATCAGCTGGAACCAGTCTGGCCATTCTCCTCTGACATCAACAAGGCATTTGCACCCACAGAACTACCACTCACTGGATATTTTCTCTTATTCGGACCATTCTCTGTGAAGCCTAGAGATAGTTGTGCGTGAAAAACCCAGTAGATCAACAGTTTCTGAAGTACTCAAACCAGCCTGTCTGTCACCAACAACCATGCCACATTCAACGTCACTTAAATCACCTTTCTTCCCCATTCTGATGCTCTGTGCATCATGCATCTGAAGCATTGTCTTGGTCATGTCTACATGCCTAAATGCATTGAGTTGCTGCCATGTGATCGGCTGATTAGAAATTTGCATTAACAAGCAGTTGGACAGGTGTACCTAATAAAATGGCCGGTGAGTGTAACTTTGAAGTAATTTTTTCCTGTAAAATTCTGTCAGCATATATTTAATGAGAAATACCAAATATAGCTATCTCCAAAATGTCAGATTCCTAAAGGAAATTTCCAATGGGTTTTTACAATGTTATTACCAGTTAACTTGTACGGTTTTGCTCATAGATTATACACCCATATCAAAAATATGATATGGTCATAGGTATATTTTATACAACATATATGTCTGATGAATAAGTTTTGGCTGCGAGTCTGTGCAATTATTTTCTATGAACAAAGAATTTAAGTATTTTGTTTAAGACAATTATTTTTTTTAAATCCTCTATAGTGAAACCCCATCAGAAAACCTGCAGGGAACCATAGGTGTGTTTGCAAATAATATTAATCATGTGCTCCTCTTGTTTTCCATAGATTACAGTGTGTAAATCAAAAGTGATGTGCAAGGTCACCCAAAACATAAGTATTTAGGCAGTATTAATAGTCAGTTTACTATTAGGTTAGGTTAGGTTAGTTTATTCATCCCTTAGCAAGTTTAATTTGCACATGTGACACAGTTACAAATACAAAAACAGAAAAACCTAACACATATTTTTGAATCCAAAAGATATCAAATAAGTTACTAAGTTTTGCCCGTGAGTCTGTGTGATTTATATTTATGAACAAAGCATTAAAGTATTATCTTTATCACTTATTTCAATGAAATCCCCTATAATGAAACACCATAGAAAAAAATGCACGGAACCAGGGGTGTATTTGCAAATAATATTTTAATATTGCACTCATTCACTCTTTTTGTATTTGGCTTAGGGGTTTGAAAATGCAATGTTTAAAATTTGATTAGGATTTGCATTGTCTCTACATTATAGATCAGGGATCACCAATCTCGGTCCTGGAGGTCCGGTGTCCCTGCAGGGTTTAGCTCTAACTTGTCTCAAAACACCTGCCTGGATGTTTCAAGTATACCTAGTGAGAGCTTGATTAGCTTGTTCAGGTGTGTTTGATTAGGGTTGGAGCTAAAATATGCAGGACACCGGACCTCCAGGAACAGGTTTGGTGATCCCTGTTATAGATGATACCATATAGATATAATTTAACAGTTCTGTGATTTAAACAGTTATCATATTGAATCTTTTGCTGCTTCAATCTTATCTCGCTATCTTTCAAAGATAAGTTGATGCTTCACACAAGAATTCATGCTTTGCTGCTGTAAACTGTAATAAACCCTGCCTACTTTAACCTGATTGGTCAGCGCTGAGTAATGCACCAAAGAGATTCATACATTGCTGGACAGTTTGAGGCTATATGCTACTATACTGTAGTTATGAATGTAACTGAGAATACATTCAGATGCAAACTCTAGACCTGGATGAAAATATATGACTTTATTTATGCACTATTCCACAGAGAAACAAACAGCAGAAAAAAAAAGACTTCTAAAATTGTTGATTGTTTAATATTTTGGAGAGTCTCATCAAATATTTATTAACGAATAGGTTGACGTTGCTATAACAACTCCTTTTTATAAATCAGTTATGCGACAGCCTGTCTGTTCTTAACCAATGATATTAAAACAATGGTCAGTTCTCACCCATCGAGAGTCCATCACCCACTCTAGCACCAAAATGTTGTGTCAGAATCACACTAGGTTTAATTGAGCGAACATATCACAGTGTTTTGTACTCTATAAACATTTATAAACTGAATCGTGCATTTGTAAATGTGACAAATATCCACATGTGGTTAAGTTCTGCACCAGGAACAATAATTTCGTCTTACTTCTGATCAGAATGGAAAACTGAGTGCCAGTTTCTAACTAAAGCACAATGAAGATCTCTGATGTAGCTACAGATGTTGGAGAAAAATATTGCTCTGTACCACCATTCACATATATTAAACCAGAGCAGCATGGCATTAAAACAATTCTCACACTGGTACGATAATAAGTTTGCAGAGATCAGCAGTTTTTTTTATGAAACAACATGCGCAGGATGTTACTGGTACAGTACACTGAGCACATTGACAACACAGGGACTGCATAATTCCTTCCATGAGGTATTATATTGCCTAGATTACATATATTATTGGATCATGTTTCTATTGAGTGACACATTTACACTTCTTGCTTTACCGACTGGAATAAAATTGTTAGTCTGACAGGAAGATTGAAAGGCTGCATATCTTAAATGGAACATTTGAATATGAAAGTGTAATCGCTGTGCAGAACACATTAAAGACATAGAAAGTGAACAATTTACAATATATTAAGTATGTCATTATGAAATTATGAATTTAACGTACATTTCCTTCCTCAAATTGAACCAATTTGAAGAATCAGGAAGGCGAGATATAAAAAATACATGGCTGCCAATTGCAGTTCAGTAATAACTCAGCATCATGTGCTCCTCTTATTGGCCATAAATAGATTACAGTGTGTAAACCGAAAAAAGCGATGTGCAAGGTCACCCAAAACAGAAGTATTTCCTATAGGCAGTATTAATAGTCAGTTTACTAGTCTTAGCATGCACACTTTAGCCTCTTGTCAGGGATATACTGCATTCTCAAAAAAAAAAAAAAAAAAACATCTTTTTAGATCGAAAAATATCAAAAATATTTTTCTCTAATCTGTAAAATCCTTCAAATGCTCAAAGGAATGTCTGGAGGAAAAAACAAATAGAGCCCTAGAAAACCGGAGGTCATTCTTCTGAACGAGAAAGTTTACATACTGAAAAGATACATGTTGGCATGCAGGAATGGTCATCTGTAATATCCACTCCCTGACACAAACATGACACTGCAATACTGCTCATTCTAAATGATCTAAATCAGATCAGTGTACAGAGGGGCACCAGTAGATCCTTCATCACCTACTGTATAATCACCCTTCCAAAGACAAAAAAACGTGCCTCTCAATAAATAACATATAAATAGGGCACTTAATTACTCATGTTGAAATCCTTCTGCTTAACTAGAAGGCAAGCTGATTTTTCAACTATGAGAAGAGAAAATATGTAGGCAACCAAATGTTTTAAAGCATTTACCGAAATTCCTAATCAGCATAGTGGTTTCAGAATTGAATTACGAATATATTTATGAACCAAATTAGATACAAGGTGCAATAAGCCCTCTGACGCCATTTGGCTTCAGTTTCCATCAGTACAGCAGGTTGATGACCGGACCTTGTCCTGCTGAAGGTGAAACTGTCCATCTCTCCTCAGTAGACGTGTACGACCATCAGAGATGTGCGTTTTAAGTCCATTTATAGCCTCTTCACATAGTTCCCAGGAAAGGTTCCAAAAAACTTGGTTCTCCTGGACGTTCCTAAAATATTAAATTGGAAAAGCTGAACTCAACTTTCAAAATGCTCTTTAATATGGATAGATTTATTATTCATTAGATGAATCATGCTTGACTAACTACTTATAACTGCAAGTTATAGAAATATATAGACAGTAATGAACATCAGAAGGTATGTGAAAAGATCAGAACAACTTGCTGAAATGTATGTCGATTTAATTTAACCATATAAATGTAAAATATATATATAAAACAGTAACTTTTTCTCTTTTTTTGTAATTATATAGAAATCCTATGTAATATTAATAATAAAAGAATTCATTAAAAGTCTATTTTTACAACAATCATACAACAATAATTAAAAATAAAAAGCTGTTTTCAGTTTTTGGTCAAGGTCATTTTTAAATAATAACAACTATTGAAATTGACAGTATTTAGCTTTGCTGTAAAAAAAAACATGAAGGGTAAATAAAGTATTATATGATTAATAATTACAATTAATCCATATTGAGCAAGAAATCGATATTCATATTCTGGATCATGTGACAATGAAAACTTGAGTAATGGCTGCTGAAAATCACAGGAATAAATTACATGGTCAAATTTATTAGAATCAGAATCAGTTTTATTGCCAAGTGTGCTCCACACACAAGGAATTTGCTTTGGCTACAGAAGCTTCCAGTGTACATAAAGTGACAAGTGAATGAAAAATGATAGACATTAAACAGAGATGCAGTCAGTCCAACGATCTGGATGTTGAAATGTATGTATAGATTTGTTATAATTATACAGGTTATAAGGTGCTGTGCACAAATGCGTAAGAAGTATTGCATTGTATATTGTTATAAGGTGCTGTGTACAGATGCGTAAGAAGTATTGC
>CAIGQQ010038942.1:7502030-7523138 GCA_903798035.1 Danio albolineatus
AAAAAAAAAGCCTCAAGTATACAATTGTTACCATGGAAGTGCACAACTATGGCAACAATCTGGCCACTGTGAGCTGCTTTTTCCCTTTAAGCAAAGGAAAAGAGAGCTGCCGTTCTCAAACATTCCTTAAGGAGCTGCAAGAACAAGTATGAGATGGTGAGCTCAAGAGAGGAAAAAAGAGGTTTAGATGCAGCAGGACAAAACACAGATGCGGAATGAGTGACGTTAAGAGCAGTGAAGAGGAATTCCTTCTGTCTGAGTAAACACACCGTCACATTTAATAGCAGCAGCAGTGTCTTCAGATCAGAGTGAATAATGCTTCAGTGGCATATACAGACAAGCTAGCATGAATTGGAACCACTTCTTTGAAAAGATTCATGCATTATTCTGCTAAAGTGCCCCTTTATGCTATTTAAAAGTTACTTAATTTGATGGATGATCTCCCAACTGCACTGTACTGTAGGTTTACATCCATACGAGATCTAAAAACCTTTTGATGCTTTTATAATATGTATTGCGGCATCAACAATATCCTCACAGGGTCCATACCTGTAAACCCTCCCGTTTTTCCCGGGATTATCCCGTATTTTACAGTTCTATCCCGCTATCATCCCGTAAAGCTATTTCCCCATATTTCTCCTGTATTTTCAGTCTTTCTTTGAAGGGTGACAATAAACATTAAAGAGCCGATCCTCCCTATACGCAACCCATACCGCCGAACCACCAGGGGCCGCCCATTGCTCTTAAATCTGAGTCTGTTCTGTGCTTTCGGTTTATTTAGGCATGAAACACTTTGAAATAAATATTAAAACGGCGGGATTCCCTTTCCATTTAATCACAGGTGCCGTCGCCTTTTATATGCAATCCTCAAAACAAGTTATATAGCGATGCGTGACTCAGCTGACGCGCTCCACAGTGATAAATAGACGCTGTTTCCCAAACGGATTCTGTACATGCGATTTGAAGCGGAGTGGAAGTCTTGGTTTTGGGTGTGTGTACAGACATACAGTATACACATAATAATAATAATAATAATAATAATAATAATAATAATAATAATAATAATAATAATAATAATAATAACAACAACATCTAAAGATGTCGATCTTGGTGGGGTTTTTTTTTCCAAACACAACAAATTTGTCTTAAATGAGCATAAAAAGTTAGGAAAGCAATCGAATGCTTTTATTATAATGTTATTATAATGTATTTTAAAGTGACACCTCTGTTATTTAATGTAATCAAATGAAAAATCATAATAAATGAGATTCATTCGTTGCGGGGGGTATCCCTTATTTTCACATCGCAATGTTGACAGGTACAGGGTCATCTTAAAGTTTCACTGATTTGTTCGCCCTAACCCCTCCTTTCTGCTCTGCTCTGATTAGTCAAATGCCACACTTTATTATGGTCGACCATCAACAGAAGACATAATCATTTACCTGGATTTACCAATCCCTCTGGAATTCACATTTGGAGGGACACTTTTTTTTTTTTTTTTTTGAGAAATCTCTTGGTTTTCTTTCTGTAAAAAATTTTTTATTGAATAGCTTAAGAATTAAGACTCTGAAGAACAAACTCGGTACTGTACAGGTTATTATTAACAAAATGTACAAAATAAGTCAAGCAGGTGAGGACAGAATAAAACAGACGTGGCTAGGTTTTATATTAAGCAATTTCTCAAAAAAGAACAGCTTTTTAAAGCACCTTTATCGTCTACTATCATTGTAATCATTATAATGATTTTCTTTCAATGTGCAATTTTAGTGTTGTATTCATATTATGGGCTCAGCTGCTTGCATGTGTACAATACATAATTTTATTAAACAGAATATTTAATCTTTTAATATGACGTTCTTAAATCAATGTTAAAAGCAATGTTAAGACTTTTTATAGTCTTCATAATATTCCATAGGAGGAAAACAATAAAGTCTTTAGACGCAAAAGCCTCTAAGTGCCATCTGAAAATTTATTCTAAACGGATCATTTTCCTCAGGCTTTTAGGTTCTGTAATTTCACTTTTATAGCAAAGAATAATTTAATTGTATAGCCTTTAAAGTGAAATAACCAAACATAAACATAAGAAGCCAAGGCAAATGCTCATTTTAGACAAAATTTGGTCACACTTTATTTTGACGGTCGCATCTACATGCCATCTAATTCTCATTAGATTATACTGGTAGGTTGGGGTTGGCGTTAGGGTTAGTGTAAGCTGACATGTACTTTCAAAGTTTCTTATAATCAGTTAAATGTCTGTTGAAGGACTGTTAAATGTCAGTATCCGCAGATATTAAGCAGACAGTCTACTAATACTCAAATGGACCATCAAAATAAAGTGTTAAAAATGAAGTCTCAAAACAAAACAAACTCTTTCAGGTCTCAGTTACAACTCCTGTACAGTGTTTGTGAGAGCAGCCAATGAAAATATATAGACCGGTATTATGTACGGTAAATGGCTGTAAATTAAGTTAACGACTTGTTTCAGGCAGTTCAGGATGAGTTATTTTTATCTTAGGACACAGTTACGCCATTGATTGTCCACCTTAATCTTATAAACTTTGCATACACTTTACATTCTCAAAACGGCTGCATTACACGCAACATGAAAAAGCATAATGAGGCACTTTAATGCAGTCTGATGTCTGACTCTCTCTGAGTGTGACTGATACCTGTGAGTGAGTATAGGTTTGGCGAGCTCTGGATTCTCTTCATGGGGGTTAAAGTGAGTGAAAGCGTGGCACTTTTGCGGATTTGTCCTCCACTGTCTGTGAAAAGCGCAGTAGCACATGCAAACACAAATGCACATGCATCAGCACTGCTGCATGGCAAAACAACTGTAACTCACATGCAAGCTGTGCAATGCAAAATATGTCTTTAGAAACAATATACAGAAACATTCCATGTGCCAAAATAGTTTTTTAGCATGTGTGTGTGTATGTGTGTGTGATGTACATGTTTACACATGCTGAATGGGTGGATCTCTGGTGCTTCGGCTTCCCACACCTTTTGACCTATGATGAATTTATTTTATTTTTCCATGGCTCCCTTTCTATTCAGTTTTCCAATCATTCGTGTTCTCTATGGACTTCACTTACAAATAGCAACCGCTAGCAGATGAAATATTTAAGACTAAGGATAAATAAAAATCTACACTGAACTGATTATAGAAATTACCACATAGTTTCCATGACTAGTCTTTGATACTTTGACAAAACTTAAAAGTAAAATAAATATTAATAATAATAATAATAATAATAATAATAATAATAATAATAATAATAATAATAATAATAATAATAATAAATCACAGGTTGGGGCGCCATGGTGGCGTAGTGAGTAGCACGTTCGCCTATATGCCGGTTATCATGCTGGCTCTAAGACTTAATTTGCATGCTTTGTTTTAGACTGTCTCCACCTACATGTATCAATGTCTGTAAAAATGTATTTAAACTAGTGCATGACTGTACTACTTCTGAGTTCTTTCGATGATGCCACAGCGACGCCGACTTTATTTAAGCACTCTGCTTTTAACCGAAAGTTCTCCCTGGTTTTTTGACTCATCTTAGAATTTCAAAACAGTTTGGAGCCGTGAGCCAGACAGAGAAATTCACAACAGACTCACAGCAAGTAGGTCGCTGGTTCGAGCCTCGGCTGGGTCAGTAGGCATTTCTGTGTGGAGTTTGCATGTTCTCCCCGTGGTTGCGTGGGTTTGCTCTGGGTGCTCTGGTTTCCCCCCACAAGTCCAAAGATATGTGGTACAGGTGAATTGGGTAGGCTAAATTGTCCGTAGTGTATGTGTGTGAATGAGAATGTATGGATGTTTCCCAGAGATGGGTTGTGGCTGGAAGGGTATCTGCTGCGTAAAACAAATGCAGGATAAGTTGGCGGATCATTCCGCTGTGGCGACCCCGGATTAATAAAGGGACTAAGCCGACAATAAAATGAATGAATGACTGAATCACAGGTTCCACTGCACTACTGTGGAGTCAGCATATTTATGTATTTATTTATTTATTTATTTATTTATTTATTTATTTATTTATTTATTTATTTATTATTATTCATTTACTTTTCCTACATTAATCAGGGGTCCCCACAGCGGAATAAACCGGCAACTTATCCAGCACATGTTTTTACGCATGCAGCGGATGCCTATCCAGCCACAACCCAACACTGAGAAACACCTATACGCTCTTACATTTACATACATACTACGGCCAATTACGGCAACTACTTTATATAATTGTTTATTTGTTTATTGTTTGTTTGTATCGATTGATTGATTTATTTATTGATTGATTCCTTTGCTGATTGATTGCTATTTAATATTTATTTTAATAGCTTTAATTTGCAATAATAATTATTTTAATAGCTTTAATTTAAAATAATAATAATAATAATGATGATAATGATAATGATAATAATAATAATTATTATTATTATTATTATTATTATATTATTATTATTTAGAAAACCAAAAAATACAGTATAACTAATTTGACTGAAAATAATACTGATTATTTCAAAAACGGTTTAAAAACTCTTCTAAATAAAGTTCTTAAAAAGTACCATATACTGTAGTTTATAGCAAATTATCAGTGCAACTTAGAATAAAAATGAAATATTGTCATCTAATATACAGTATGCCTTATATGAAACTGTAAATTAACCTCAAGGTGTTCTCTAATGCCTAGTTCAGACTGCATGATTTTAGCCCCGATTTTGACTCGCCGACAGGTTTTGAGAAATCGCCGACAAATGCCTGAAATCACAGGCAAATCGGTGCTCGTGCACGCGAGTGACAGTCACACAATATGAACTATCAAAGACGCGATCTGAGAGAATCGCCGATGAGTCGCCGATGCCCGGGAGATATTTGGCGTGCTGAATATCTGGAGCTGTCGGCGATTTAAGTCATGCAGTGTGAAATGGGTTTAAAGAAAGCAGCGACAAAACGCTAGCCCAGATAATCATGCAGTGTGAAAACATCTGTGACACGACTACTTTGAAAATCATGCAGTCTGAACTCGGCATAAGAAATCCTGACATTCAACATTGGAGCAGAACCCAAAACTGTGCTCATAACCACACAGACTACGTGGTTCAAATTGGCAGGGTGTGCGTATGTGTGTTAGCAGTGCCGTATGTACAGTAGTCTGACAGGTTTCCTCTTTCCTGCCTGGTTTACCTCTGGATGTCAAAAATGCAGTTTGAGTGCCAGAGTGTTTGTTAGACTCTAAGAAGACAGAGTTCTTAAAGAAAGTCAGCCAAGAAATAACACCCCCTGTGCAGCATTTCTCAGAATCCCTGAGATGAATACAAAATCACATGCCCAGCCCAACACAAACAACTCCAGAAGGAGAGGTGCATTTCACTCCTTTCTGCCTCATAACACTTGATTAGAGTCAATTTTGTGTAAATTGTTTACTTGGTTGTAGACATTGTTATGGCTGGCGGCCAGTGAATTCCATCTCGTTTTTGTTCTCGCTGAGCTAAATGTACTTCTTTATCTTTCAGACAGTAGACAATTAGTCAGATTAATAATTCAAATATATAATTGAACTACATTACTGAATGTGCATTTATTATGTAAATAGGCCAAATCCAAAAAGGGATGAGCAATAAAAAATGACTAGCATGTAAGGGCTTTTTACCATAATTTCTAGGAGCTAAAATGTCATGTTTTCCCCATTTGTAAATAAGATGTTAATAACTTCTTCCATCTCTGTAAATAATGCTGGGTTCCACACAATAGATTTGTGTTGGGACAGTATGAAGAAATTAAGTTAAATTGTTAGTTTTTACATTTTTAAGTGGATTGAACATATAAGCTGTCCCAAAAACACTTAAGAATTGTGTTGTTTCGACTTATTTTAAATAAGTAGTTTGAACAAACAGCAAGCGTGATTTTTAGAGTGAATCTCATAAAGCACGTCAAATGAACTGTTGATGCGTTAAATAATGAAGCAAACACTAGTAAACTGACTACTTCAAAACTTTGGTAAATCATATTGTGGGATTCTATTAATTACTCTTCTCCAACTGAAAGTGCAGTTTTAATGTTTCACTGCGTATGTTGTTTCATTTTTACATAACATATAAATATAACTGAACAGTAATTTTCACCCATTAAAGTAAAGTTTAATTGCATTACATATGCTGTTCACTAATAACTTTTGTAAATTGCATTTCATGCAGAGACTAAAATTGTGAGTTTCATTTAATCCAAATACTGTATAAAAGTAATAGCAAACAGAGTTATCTAAAGGCCAATATTTTATTTATTTATTTATTTATTTGGTGCTGTTGAGAACACAAAAGCAATACAAAATACTATAAAAATGGCCTCATGGGGTTTCTGTACTATATATGAAATATCAGTATTGCATAGCTAGCTGTCAATAAAATGCTTTGTTTCAGCAATTATGCATTAATATGACTTTTACATGCTAAGCATTTATATTTTTAAAAAGTTACTTTTAACATTTTATTCATAATAAAATGTTCATTTATCAATGTTCATATATATATCTCCCACACAGTTTAACACTAACAATACAAACGCATACAAATCGGCTAATTTCAATGATTTTGGAAGGAAAATCTAATACAATAATAATATTTTATTATTTTTGATCAAATGAATGCAAGCAATTATTTAATATGATTCTTCAAAAAACATATCTGAGTAATAAAATGTATTAAATCCTACTTAGCTTTTTAATAACGATGTTCCCATTAGGGCTGTGCAATTAATCGCAATCGCAAAAAAATCGCGATTTAAGCTAATGCAATTTCTAAATCGCAAAGGCTGCAATTTTATCTATTAATTTATTTAGATTTTTATTCACGTTCTTGTCTGCATGATTTTAATATGTTAACCAATCAGAGCTGACGGAGCACAACGGGCAATTACAGCTAAGCTGAGCGAGAAAGACGTTAACCAATCAAAGCTCACTCCACACTTGACGAAGTTGAACGGGAGAACCGAATAGGTGGTTTTGATTTACGTTATGTTTTTATTTATCGTTATGGCGGGAATTAAGGTTAGTTCATCTTTGTCTTTTCATGTTGTCTGTTTTTAAGACAATTTATTACAGTTTTGTTTATCAAGCAGTTAGTGTACAGTATGTGTTTAACTAGAGCTGAGGTTAGTTAATCTTAGTTTATTTTATTTTTTATTTACAGTTTTATTTATTAAAGTTAATACTATGTTATTTCATTGTGAAATGTTTTGTTATGCACTTCTTGTGCTCTGAAAACATTTAGAATGCATGTGTGTATGTAGCTTGTTTGAAAAAGCAAAAACAGTTGCCAAATAATAATATAATGCAATCGCAATATTCGTTCCAAAAATCGCAATATGATTATTTTGTCCATATTGCACAGCCCTAGTTCCCATCATCCATCGTGGTAATCAATTGTATTTATAATATTGTCATTGCTATTGATGTTAAAACCAGTGGTCAATTTTTGTTATATTGTTAACAATAGTAATTTTTTGTTATATTTACATATGTTTTGTTATTTACAGTAACAAGAAATCTGCTGTGCTGTTTTCTTAAATGTTATTCAATGCATGACTTTCATGACTTTCATCAGCATTACATTGAGTACGGCAAAAAAAGAGAGAGTAATATACTTGATACTAAATACTTTTAGGTAACCTAATTAAGTAGATTTTACTTAAATCCAAACATAAAATTTACATTTAAAAATCAGAACGCAAAAACCTGCAAAAATTCAAGCGAAGTAAATTTTACTTCCTTTTTTTTCAGTGAGTTGTATAATATTACTGTATGTAATGATTGCCATACACCATGTTACAACAACATAACATGTCTAAAAAAAGAAAAATTTTACTCACACCACATACAAAAACATGACAAAGCCGAAGTTCATCTAACATTGATTTCAACCAGCCAGTGCAACAAAAAAAAAGATGAGCTCTTACCTGTGTTCATATTGAAGATCTCTCCTTCTTGCAGTGTCTTGATATCACACAGTCCTAAAAGACATTGAAGAATCAGTCAGCAACCGCAGTCCTGCTCAAGTAAAACATTGATTTATCCTTACACACAGCACGCATGAGTGCAGGTATAGCCTGGTTTAGCAGCGCTAGCAAGAGTCTAATGCGGCTAGTTAACATCCCTCTTAGGATATGAGGCCCTGAAGTGAAAGGTGATCCAAGCCATGGCGTTTCAGCTCAGAAACACGCAGCACGGTATCAAAATACACCCCATACACACACATATATCCACACGCATTCGCCAATCATACGCATGACCACTTTTGGTGTGTTAGCGCTTAACAACTCTTTGAGCACTTAGCATTGTAACTAATTAAACCCCTGTTGAGTTTGACCTAGATTACTACACTTTTTTTCTTCTTCTCAGTGATGGATTAACAGCCCGTGTGACCGCACTCTGAAAATATCTGACTTATTTTAGCACGGGCTGAATATTTTAGGGTATGGTCTATGATAGGAACTGTGTCATTTAATCACATTATTGGATGACTTCACTCATCGTCGGGCGGAGGTAAATATGCGTGTGCTCATGTGCAGGACGCATGTTGAGCTTTTGGCAGGCCGTGTGCCACTTGTCACACACACACAGACCACCCGTCGCTCAGACCGCAAAGTGAACTTCACCTGAGACCAGCCTTTGATGGTGGTATGCAATGCGTTTGGGGGTCACGACAAGAGGGAGACGTTCAAATTTGCTATTCTAAACCTTTGTGTTTGGTTACATTTTAAAAGGGATAAGTGGAATTTCTGTCATCGTTGAGTGAGCTTTATGTCCTTTCCAAGTTTTCTTTCTTTCTTTGGCTATGCAGGAGGCTGTATCACTGTAAAAATAAATTTTTAAGTTACTTTAACATATAAGTTAATATACGTTAATAAGGTTTCAACTGAAAATTTTAAGCTATAAAATCTTCAACTTTATATTTTAGTCATTTTATTTGATTCATGTAAGTTGAGACAACTAGAAAAGTTTGATTCTACTGAAGACAGTAAGGCATCAAGATATATATATATTTTTTTACAGTGAATAGAGAAGTTGATTGCATTCCTTCTTGTTCTGTGATTTAATGAAAGTAAATTATGATTCAAAATAAATTAGAAACGTATCAGAACATTAGACAATAGACTAAATATATGCTCATATTAGTGTTATGTGTCACATGAAAACCAAATATTTGATAATATTGGTGTCAAATTTGACGCTGATATATCTAGATGAATAACTTGGGCAATGAAAAATCCTCAAGTGACAAAATGTATTGTTTAAAAACAACAATTTTCTTAATGTATTGATTATAGTTTCTTTGTAAATGTTGATTTTAATTTAGAATTTTTGAACATTTTAGTTTCAGATTTTTGAAATGAATTTAGTTTTATCGTAGTACTTTATCCTGGTAGCTGTCAAGAAATTGTTTCCCCTTTTTAAGTTAAATTTTATATCTATTTTATTGGAGATTTATTTCAATACGCAAAACTAGTTTAACTCATAACAATCTCATTAAGCTGAAATATAACTTACAAAATAGAATACAATATGAGTGATATGGACCACTAAAATTGTGACTAATTTCCTTTTGATATGTTTTTTCTATTGAGCTTTAAACTATTTTCTTTCAGTTCAAGTTGTTTTGTTTCAAGTCAAATGTACCTTAACCCTTAAATCTAAAGAATGACTTCAGAAAATTTGGAATAAAACATACAAGTCATATGGACTAATTTAATAGTAAATTATTGAATTTCTAAATTTCATTTAAGTTTAGGTTTGTAATTAAGTAATTTATTTCATATTCATTCATTTCACTGCAGCTTCAACAAATCAATTTTTAACAAAAACGACAACAACAATATATAACAACCTCATAATGCTGCTGCATAACTTCAAAACATTTACAAGTCTTGTCATTTTTATGGTGATACTGTATATTGCCTTATTTTTTCACTGAGTGAAAAAGAGCAATGTCAACATTCCACCTATATCCTATTATTCCACTGATATATATATATATATATATATATATATATATATATATATATATATAGAGAGAGAGAGAGAGAGAGAGAGAGAGAGAGAAATACAGTTCTAAAGTTGCATTTGTAGGTAGACATGGGACGATATCCGGTTTCAAGGTTTATCGCGGTTTGCAAAAGTTTCAAAACTGCCAAAATTTTCTGGTATATCGTTTTAAGTTATATGCATGTTCTTGGAGGGTTTTTTTACGAGTATTTTATTCCAAGGTTTAGAGCAACAGATCTCCATCAGAAAAGGACCCTGGTTATCAAAAGCTACTGATCAGCCCTTGATTCCACAAACATTTGCGAAACAAATCACTTATAAACCAACATGCAGCATGCTGTAGATCTGGCTTTACTTTATATCCAAAGATAAGAAAGAGATCCAGTTGCCTTTTCAAGTTGTAAAGAAATCTGTGTGTATGACATGTAAAGACTTATCTTAATTATTTAGCCTGACGTGTGTACTGCTCCAAAATACTTTAAATGTTTCTTAAAATAAAAATGACTGTGTTCGATAGGAGAAAAA
This sequence comes from Danio albolineatus, assembly GCA_903798035.1. Classification (NCBI taxonomy): domain Eukaryota; kingdom Metazoa; phylum Chordata; class Actinopteri; order Cypriniformes; family Danionidae; genus Danio; species Danio albolineatus. The sequence goes on from CAIGQQ010038942.1 coordinate 7,512,596, forward strand.
TAAGCAAAATTGTTGTTTTAAATCCAAGACATTTAAAAAGAGCATATTTTAGAACAGTAATCACATTTTCATCCGAGGTTATCATACCATTAGATTCTTATATCAGCCCATGCCTATTTGTAAGTTCTAAATATTGAAGAAAAAATAGCATCGCCGGCATTGCATAATACAAGATATAATACAAGTTAAAGTATAATGCACAATAATAAATATTCACCTTCAGCCGTTAATAAAACATCGAGCCAAACAGGATTGCCCCACGCCGTGTCTCATTAAAAACAGACCCGCAGGTCATCCTCAAAATAAATCTTCATACACCACAAGCCAATAAATCTGGTTCAAAACTTGGGGAGGGGGACACTTTTGCCTGTGACACCACTGGACTTGGGTAAATCACAGGTTGTAATGACCTGTCAGCAGTAAATGAGGAAAAGATTATGATATTGGATTTCAAGGGTACAGACTTGTGGCGACAGAACAGCTGGAGGGGAAGGGAGCTGGACACTCGCCTGAGAAATGGACATAGCTCTGCATTTATATTCATGAGCGGGACTCACACTGGTCATTTATTTATCTATCGGGACATTAGCAAGCGCTCTGTCTGGGGAAATGCCTTGGCCGGCCAACGGGCCGCGCTCATTTTCATCCATAGTCATCAATATTTCAATGTGCTTGTCAAATAAATAGTTCCACCATGATATCGCTCCAAGAGGACAAGAAGTAGACATGAAAGCTCTTTAACACTGGCTTAGGCTGGAAATTAATTTTTTAAATAGATTAAATATGCATATCAGAATAATTAACATCGGGATATTTACATGCTAATTTGTCACACAATGTTGCAGCATTCTTTATTATTCAGATTTTAAAACTTACATAATGTAACATACAGGGCATAGAATAACTGAGTACAACCTCTTATGGAAATGAACATTTGTATCCATTTCCCAGTGAATATAGAGGATTGATTTTTAAATTTATTTTAAACAGTTATGTTTATTAAAATAAGTTTGGTAATTGGTAATAAGTTTTATTATCATTATTATTACTATTATTATTATTATTGGTTATAGGTTTTAATATTTATTAAAATAAGTTTGGTAATTGGTAATAAGTTTTATTATTATTATTATTATTATTATTATTATTATTATTATTATTATTATTATTATTGGTAATAAGTTTTAATATTTATTTAAAAAAGTCTGGACATCGAACATTATTAGGAATAGAAAGATGATACGTTTAAATTTTAACAAAATTGTGAATTTTGTAATGTTTTTATTTATTATTGCTCTTTATTACTTTTTAATAATTAAATATTTATTACTAATATTCAGTTGGGCGTACAATTTTTGGGATTGTGATTAATTTAATTATTATTGTAATTATATTAGTAGTCGCCTCAAAGCGAGAAGATCGCTGGTTCGAGTCCCGGCTAAACCAGTTGGCATTTCTGTGTGGAGTTTGGATGTTCTCCCTGTATTGGCATGGGTTTCCTACCAGTGCACCGGTTTCCCCCACAGTCCGTAGGCATGTGGTACATGTGAATTGAATAAACTAAATTGGCCATAGTGTATGCTGTTTCCCAGTACAGTTTTGGGTTGCAGCTGGAAGGGCATCCGCTGTGTAAAATATATGCTAGACAAGTTGGCTGGACAAGTTCATTCTGCTGTGGAGACCGCTGATGAATAAAAGGACTAAGCCGAAGGAAAATGAATGAATTAATGTAATTATATTATTGTAGCATCCTTTATAAAATATTAATTTAAAGTGAGATCTGTGACGTGTGTGTACTCACCTATGCTGGCCCGTGTATTTCTGAATACTCTGTGAGAACTACTGTATGATGGATGAGATTTTGTAATCAAGATTGTGTGAGTTCTAGTTTGTGTTTGAGTCTAGTTTGAATTTATTATTGTTAGACTATTTTGAAGTTTTATTGGTCAATGACTGACCAGAGACTGTCTGATTGATATGTAGAGTGACCAATCACAGTTTGTTTTCCTCAGTGTCATGTTTAGGGGCATGAAGATGTCATGTTGACGCTTCCCATTTCTGAGTTTGAATCAGAAGCAGCAGTCGTCATAGTTTTGGGAAAAGTTCTGAAGTGGTGAATGGAAACTACAAAAAAGTAATATCTGCATCACGCTATATAGAGCTATGGATTCAGGAAACACAGATTCTTTAAAAATGTTGGTCATGATGAAACGTGCCACCACAGTTGTCTAGTGATGGTTTTGGTGAAATCATATTAATCGGTTTTGGTAAATTTGGACTTTTTTGAGTATTCTAAATGACTGCATAAAACGTGCAAGAAACATCTTGATATAATACCATAACCTTTCCTTTTTTGTTAGATTTTTGAGCAGTGTGCCTTATGCATAGGGCCAGACGGAATCTGCAGACATTTTTTGCTAATTTTGTAAAAAAATCTGCAGATTTATGCGGAATTATTTTGGGAGTATCATAACTAAAAACTTAATATATTAAATAAAAAGTAATACCTTTTTAACTTTTATTTAATGTTAACAATGTGAATACAATTAGATCCACTTTATTTGGTAAACAAAGCAAGTATCTCATAAAATCTTTACTAAAAGACAGAAAATATTACTTTACAAACTGTAATTTTGTAAATAACTGTAAAACTGTTATTTTCATATGTCACTAATATTACTGAAATTAATTTAAAAACTGAATAAATATAAATTTACACACATTTACATTAAAATCTGCGGAAATCTGTGGAATTCTGTGCGTGCAGATTGCGTGTGGCCCTACTTATAGAGTATGCCTTTCTCAAATCAGTTCAAACACTAAAAACATTTTAAATACAGACAAAAAAATACAGAAACCTCCGATTACAGAACTTATTTTGGCATTGTTAAATGTGAATGTGAAATCTAACAGAATATAGGCTAAAACAACATTTATCAAATCAATTATAATATAAATATACAATAATTTAATTTAATCTTAATTATATAAAATATACCTAAAATGTAACATTTATTAATAAACTTCAGTAATGTTAAGTTGTTTCGCTTTCATATCAATTCAGATTCTTAACAACAACAAAAAAAAAGAAGAATTATTACTATAAATGTTTGGCTGAATCATTATTTGAAAAAAAATGTTTGTACACAGATTCCACAGACAGTTGTATGACTGCATACTTTGTGAATGTAGAGTGCGTTATTGGAGGTGGCAGAACTGAACTTTGAAATGCCAGAAGCAACTAATTGTGTTCAATGGCACAGAAACACTTAATGGCAGTATTTAGTTAATTGATACTTTTGATGTTTTGAACACATTTCAAATTGTAAGTTTTATTGTTTTGTTTCTATAATCATGGTTTAAGATAAAGTTGTCTTTGTTTGGTTGTGGTTTTGGCATCTATTGTTATAGTTTAGTGAGCAAGGTTGCCTCACTGCAAGAAGGTCGACGGTTCGAGTCCCAGTTGGCTATTTGACATTTCTGCATGGAGTTTGATGTTCTCCTCGTCTTTGGTGGGTTTCCTCCGAGTGCTCCGGTTTCCACCATAGTTCAAAGACATGCAGCATAGGTGAATTTGGTAAACAAAATTGGACATAGAATATGAATGAGTGTGTGTAAATGAGTGTATGTGTGTTTCCCAGTACTAGGTTGCGACTGGAAGGGCATCCACTGAGTAGATTTTATGCTGGAAAAATTGACGATTCATTTCGGTTCATAAATAAGGGACTAAGCCAAAGGAAAATGAATGAATGAATGAATGTTTTATGGATTGATTTGATGAAGATTTGATGTATTTTTGTCATTTTTTTTGTTGGACCTCAGTAAGACCAGCCACTAAGTTGGTAGTGGCTAATGGTGATTTAAATAAACACGTCATCTAGTGGAATGTGATGCACCAACAGGAAATGAATGGCAGCTGTCACAACTGAAGTTTCTGAAATATCAGGTCATTCTTCACCAAAACCAATGACAGTTGACAGTATTCAAAAAATGATCCGTCAAGTGGGTGGACTTTCTATTCTCACAGAACTGGTTGACTTCTTTAAGCATTTATTGTTTATTTTGCTATTGCACATTGCTATATTTGAGGTAAACTAAGTCAGTACAAGTTAATCCACTGAAAAAAGAAACATTTTTGGTAAACAACGATCAAAGTCTGACCATTTGCTTCCACATTTGGAGTGTGTGTCCATCTCTTTAGAAGTCAGTTTGACATCTTCAGATGCAACGTTCTTTAAAATGCCCCTCTTACCGTTAGTTTGCTATGAGAAAATGATGCACAAATAGAAAGCCCTGCCTCCTTCTCAATATTACGTTTCTGAGTAACATTGTACTCCTGCCTTGTTTACTTCTTCAAACATGACATTGATTAAATAATCAACGTTTGTGTTCTGGGGGAAAGAAGTTAGCATTCTTGAGTTGGGTTTGAATCCATGAGAAGAAATTATGTTAATTAAATGACAGATGTAAGAAATTATTTGTGTCCTTAAAGCTTTCGAAATCAAGCAGCTTTGTCTGTATAATAACATAGATGGAAGAATCGTAGACAGTAACACCATAGATATGACATGTAGTCTGTTTTGTTTTCATGCTGTTATTAAAAACAAGCTTAGACACTTTCTAAATGAATAAACACACACTGGTACTGTTTGTCCGTGCATGCTGTCTTGGTGATCATGCTGTTCTGTTTTGGTAGCGTATTTATAGTCAGATTTCTGCCTAAGGACTGGGCACTGGCCATTTTCACTTCAGCCTTTTACCAGGAAGGTTAGAGATGAAACCATATCAATCTACTCCAAGTGCCAAGATGGAGAAAAATAAAACCAGCACTGCCAGTCGAGTTAGTGGATAAGAGCTAATGGAATCAGTCTTAATGTTCATTAGTCTGTTTATTTGAGATGAATAATTCAACATTCGAAGGCCAGAAGAGTATGAGCTTTTATAGCCTGTAATAAGCAGTCTTCAAAGCAGTTTTATGCACTCTGTTTATACAAACATTATTTAGATTTACACACACATTTATGCACATAGTTTTAACACACTGCAATCAAATGGTAATGTACAGGAAAAACATAAAAAATATATATATTTGTTTTAATTTTCAGTAAAAGTACAAACATACACTACTGTATATGGTAAACAATGAACACATAAACAGCAAGAAAAACAAAAATTAAAAGTAAGAAAAAAATAATAATTGTATATAAAGACCAATTACAGTCATAATATATGATTGGTGATAATAAAATAGTATTTTGCACTCATATTATATTGATATTAGTAATGATATTAATTATAATATCTATAATATCACTAAGGTAGGTGATTATAGAAGCGATTCTGTGACAATGGCAACAATGATATTAATAATTATCAAGGTAATGAAAAGATATCAAAAGGTATCAAGGTATTATCGATGATAGACCCAACAGATCATACATTTATTTATTCATTCATTTTTTTTTTCGGCTTAGTCCCTATATTAATCCGGGGTTGGCATCTATTGTTATGGTTTAGTGAGCAAGGTCGCCTCACAGCAAGAAGGTCGCTGGTTCGAGTCTTTGTTTGTTTGTTTGTTTGTTTGTTTGTTTGTTTGTTTGTCTGTTTGTTTGTTAACTTCCCCTTCCGTCCTCTTCCTATTTATGGTTTACTATAAGTACATGTACTGTATGTATGCCTAAGCTGAGTAGTGGTTTCAAACAGGAGTGTGGTGCATAAAATAAGCATGATGTGGTGTATTCAAAACAAGATGCATGGTATTTTTAATGAAAAAAGTAATCATGTAAAAAGTAATCAATTTAAATCATGAAATATGGTTTGTCATTTTGATAGATAATTATAATGCCAGTATTTATTTTGTCAAATTGTTTCCTTAAAACAAACCGTTTTGTCTGTAGAATAACGTAGATGGATGAATCATAGACAGGGTTTATGGTTAACTACTGTATATGAACATGTATGTATGCCTAAGCTGAGTAGTGCTTTAAAACAGGAGGGTGGTGCGATAAAATAAGCATGTGGCGCATTAAAAACAAGATGCGTGGGATTTTTAAAGAGAAAAGTCATCAGTTTTTTTTAAACGATTAATTAAGGTTTGTCATTTTTACTGATTCTACTTCAAGTTTAATTTAAAGAAAGTTATCAGAAAACATTTCTCTGAATGGAATATTCAGCAGAGCGCACACATTTACCGTTCAAGATACTTGAGTGCGCATAACGTGATAACAGTAATTGAGTTCCATTTGAAAGCCATATAGATTGTGCTGATGCATAGAATCCTACCTTCTGGATGTTCTATTATGCATGTCTTCAAAATAGATGTCCTCAGATGAACAATTTAATGATTACAATGCAGCTCCTGCCTTTCCTGACCGTAAAAACACAACATCCGAGTAATGAGCTCTCTCAAATCCCCAAAGTAAGATGCTAATATGTGCTGGATGTGCAGCTCGCATTCGCCAAAATAGGAAGAATCGCTTGCTCTTCATCAGGGACTTCCAAACAGGCTATTTATATGAGTCGGGGCACAACAAGCTCTATGTTCTCCTAAATGGTAACTTCTGAATCACAATTACATTAAGTTGGGAACTGTGCATGTTTGCTGCTGCATTTCCGTTTGATGTATCGAGTCCAACACATATTTTCTAAAGCCTCAGATAATTAGGTTAAATCGCTCCCATGTGTTTTAGCCATATAATTTCATTGCCAAATCTAGCCTCTAATACAACATGGCTGTGCAGTACTTGAATGTGTTTGGGGCTGCACTTATTTACAGTAATATACAGAACAGTTCAAAGCAGCGAACTGTTATTATAATTTGAAAAAAATGTATTATTAATGTATAAATGCGTTATAATATTACAATTCAAGGCATCATCATTCAGAACCAAACTAGTTCAGATTAATTCTCTGCAGTCTGAATACATATTTAATTTATTTATATTTTTTATGTTTTCAATGGGTCATCACCAAACTCTGTAAACAAACAAGCTCTATCTGAGTACACATTAGAACAGTTGCAGACTTTGGCCATTTGGTGGTGTAATAAAAGCATAGCAAGAACATAAAAATGGTGTTAACTTTGCAACTATTCCTCTAGCTGACTGGAAAACTGGCATGCACATTTTTTCAATGTACCCAACGATACTCTGACATTAGTGTATCTCAACAAACATCCAGTAGCTGTTCAAATTATGGCTGCACAGTTCTATGAGAAATATAATAGAAACCAGCCACCTGCTGCAACAATGTTTATATAATATGTTATGCATTACAGTAGATCTCCCAATTTTGAACAGCATTGGCCCAAGGACCATTGTTGTCAATTCCATCATAATTATTTGTATTTATTTTTTAGTTTACCTAACCTCAGTAAAGTATGCTTTGCACAAATCGCTGCACTTTCTAGATTGATTATCACAAAAAAACGGAACTTTTGCATTTAGAAAAGTCTATATCCACAAGCTTTGTTAAAAGAAAACTCATAGCTTTGATGACCAGACATTCGGGTGTACACAAGAAAGTTTTCTTTTTCAATGTCTCTTTAGGGGCTCCATAGATAGGATATATGAATCTAAAAAAGCATTCAAATGAGATTTTAAAGAGATTGAGCCATAGGTGTTGCAAAAAAATTATGAAATTATGGCAAATTACAAGATATTGTTGATAATTGTCTTGATGATTATTAATTTAGATGTTTACAGACATTTATGACGGTGCTTAAAGATGTTAAATGACTTGAACTGTTGCATATGGCTGCATTTTATATACTGTAGTTTCACATGATCCTTCCAAAATAATTTGATCCTTAAAACAGAAGTGTATGTGTATGTGTGTGTGCGTGAATGTGAGAGTGTATGTTTATTTACAGTACTGGGTAGTAGCTAGAAGGACATCCGTTCATTTCTCTGTGATTTTGTTTATTTCGATGTTGTAACCCCGATATACGTATAAGGGACTAAGCCAAAGGAAAATGAAATGAACAAATAAATGAATTAATCACATTTACTGTATATATGTATGCATAACGTTTGTGTAAACTGCTGTGTTTATTATCAGCATTGATTTACATTTTTAACAGTGCTTTAAAAATATTTACTTGCCAATTTTGATCAATTTATTGGATAACAGATGAAAGATTCAGTTGTTTCTGAAATGAATCCAAATACAGAAATTATCTTACAAAAATAAATTTAATCTAATAAGATTCACTAAATTCTAAAGTTCAGAATACAGTCAACCGCATTGATATATAAGTGGAATGAACACACACAGCAAGTCAGTACTGTACATCAAAACCTCAAACCATCTTGATAACTGCTCCAAATTTAGTTTAGAGTAATGGGCCAGAGTAGAGCACAACATACTTAACCAACTGCTATTTTCGAGCCTTATGCTGCTTGGTTCATGCAACTTTGAGTGGGTCACAATCCAAATATGGCACAGGCCATTCCTGGTTGGGGACTGCGAGTCTACATGTTTCCCACTGGGGTTAAATGACTGTGCAAAGTGCATAGCACATGATCTTCCCACAAGAGAAGGGATTGAATAATTTTTTTTAAAAAAGGCCCTTGTGAATTAGTACGTTTGGGTCAAAATGTGGCATCAATGTGAGTTTAAGAGGCTAGATATTGTCCTCAGTTACAGAAGTCAATGAGATATCAGGACATCTGCCAAAACTTGAGTGTCTCTGCTGTGATCCAGCTGGTGGAATCAGCAGGTGCCGCGGAGGATCGTGCGCGCGACACACTGGATAGTCAGACACTTAACATTTGAACAGCTGGAGATCGAGAGCCACAGCAAAACAATCTTCAACGGATACACTGAGGGTTTAGAGTTGAAGAGATTCATATTTAGCTACAGTAGTCACTTTTGCTCCTTTTTGGAATTTGAAGCATGTCTAGAAGATAAGCTCGGGCTGATGGTAAAATATCCCAGATAAGACATTTTGGGGACAAAAGAGTTTGTAAAGAGCTAAATTTCAGATCCAATGCAAATCGTTTGTTCAACCGAAAGCATTTGTGGGGGAGATAAAAAATAATAATAAATATTTTAAAAACAGAGTTTAATAAAAAAAAATCATATATTTGCTGTGTATATCATAATTTTACTTTTTGGTTTTGTTTTTTTTTTTTGGTTTTAAAAACATGATGGTGTTTCATTGTAATATCAAAATTGAATAATTTTATCATACTGTGTATTATTTTAAAATGTACACATAGAATTTAGTGCCATTTTCTTTTATTCTAGTTTATTTTTTGCTAAACAAATAAATTAAGCTGCTGCGCATTTCTGTGTGTGAATGAGATGACAATAGTTTTTCTGAGATGAAATGGAAAAATAGTGAATAGAGCATATCTAGAAATGAAGTTCATTAGTTCATATCCTTACAACTGCAAACCCTGCAAATATCATGCTTATATGTTTGTAGCAAACAAACCCATAAAATTCATTCACATAGAAAAACAGAACAGCCTTTTTAATGTTTAAACACTCACAGACCATATTCCATATTATGATCAGATTAACTGTACAGTGCTCCTTATGATTTAATCACCCAAAATTGGCTAAATTCCCTGACATTTCATGTTATGCAGCTAATTCTATTTCTATGTCTGGATTACACGATTCTGTCCACATTTTCCATTCTTGAAAATCACAAAGCCTTTTCAGGAGCTTAAAAATTATAAACACCTCAAAACAACTAATTAAAGGTAGGATTTTGCACAGAATACATTTAACATAAATTACAAAATGCGTCTTATCAACCCACCGATTTGTGTTCTATGCAATAATATAATGCTGACACTTAACTCTATTCACTATACTGCATTCCTAAACAGTAATTCTGGTTGGGAGTTACAGAAAAAAAATGCATATGTTTATTGACACAGAAATACCTCGTTTAATAAATAGTCTCCTTTGTTTTGTTTGCTAGGATTATTTTCAAAATCAGATGCTGCACCACGTTTTGTAAATTGGATATGCAGTGATTGGGTTTATAGCACTGTAATATAAGCTCAAAATCTGTTCTCTAACGTTGGAAAAGCTAAACTTTGTTTAAACATTGATTATTCATTCATTAATTTGCCTTTGGCTCAGTCTCTATTTCAGAGGTTGCCACTGAGGATGCACTTCAAGTCGCAACCCAGAACTGGGGAACGGCCATACACTCATTCACACACACACACACACTCATACACTACAAACAATTTAGTTTATTCAGTTCACCTATAGCATGTCTTTGGACTGTGGGAGAAACCGGAGCACTCGGAGAAAACCTATGCCAACATATAGGAAGAACATGCAGATTCCACACAGAAATGCCAACTGGTCCAGCCAGGACTCGAACCAGCGACCTTCTTGCTGTGAGGCAACAGTGCTAACAACTGAGCCACCATGCCGCCTAAACATTAATCATCGGTTAAATTTAATACTGGAACATATGATTATAAAAAGGAAGATTGCTCATTCATTCATTAATTGATAATATATAATCTCTCTCTCTCTCTCTCTCTCTCTCTCTCTCTCTCTCTCTCTCTCT